>JBBMJY010000018.1:7802495-7863691 GCA_037833715.1 Toxotes lorentzi
GAGAGAGAGAGAGAGAGAGAGAGAGAGAGAGAGAGAGAGAGAGAGAGAGAGAGAGAGAGAGAGAGAGAGGGAGAGAGCAAATAGAGGTGTGATGACGGATGGTTTGTCTCCTTTGCTTCCTGCTCCTCAGACGGACACCCTGTTTAGGCTTCCTCAGCTGAGCTTGCCTCAACCCCCACCACCACCCCCCCCTCCCTCCTTTCATTCCTCTGCCTCTCCTTCCATTTCTCCTCATGGACAGCTGTGTCAGCGCAGGTGACACCTCCACCTCCCCACCCAGGCACCCGCTTGGGCCATTTGCCCACCCAAAAAACACACTCGACAAGTTCTCCTTGTCTTCCTCCACACCCGTCCGTCTAGCACTTTTATTTACACAATACGGCTTAGCTGGCCTGAGAGTTTTTAATCCATCACTGTGGAGTGGCAGAGCTGCAGGATAAGGCCATTAAGGGAGGGCGGGTGGTGGCAGCAGAGAGGAGAGAGAGAAGAAGACAGAGGCAGTGGAGGTCAGACTAAAATGAGGTCAAGAGGACAGAAGTCAGAGCATTTGTGTAGATGCACGCACACAAATCCACACCACTGTCACTGTTCACTGCTGTTCACTGCTGGAAACAGTATGACTCCATGATCTCCTGGAATGAGAGGAAGATTCCCACATTTTTTTTCATGTGAGAGGTTAAAAAAAAACAAAAAAACCACCCCTATTCCTTATGTTTCTGTTGGAGACAGGTGGCTGAGGGTGGCTGAGAAATGAGTCTCCCCTCTCCACGTCCGACAAGTTTTCTTTTCCTTTACCGCTGTGGAATGGTGGAAGGAGGGAATGGAGGAACAGGGTGTCCAAAACACACACTGAGACACTGAGAGAGACACACACACACACACACACAGCCCCTGTGTAACTTATGCTGACATACAAAAACATCTTAATGCAGCTCAATGTATGAGTTTTCTCTGGCTTATATGTTGGTTTGCTTTGTAATGTAAAATCCTTACGATCATGTCGACAGATTTAATAATGTGCTTCACACTGAACTTCTCCACACAGCATCCACACCGTTTCACACAGTGACACGAACGTGTTCAGACACGTCTGCCTGACTCTGATGTGTGGACGGTACTAAAGATGACAGTGATGGCAGCAGTGCGGTTCTCTAGCAGGAATCCCGCCAGCTTGAGGAGAAGAGCAGTGTTGTACAGTAGCAGCGTAGGAGGCGTGCAGCAGCAGTGCGGTGTGCCAGGTTTGCTGCCGCTGCTGCAGGCGGGGCGGTGTGGCAGGAGTCCTGCCCTGGAGGGGCTTTACACGTCCAGCTGTGCCCTGGACGTCCGCCCTGGTGTGCCTCGCCTGCGCCAGACTGCCCTCTGTACAACACGGCTCTTTCATTTTTCCTGCCGTAGAAAAGAAAGAACCTTCTCCTCTGCTGCTGTGGGAAGGAAACTAATGTGAAAAGGTCCAACACCCACACTTCCTCCCCTCCATCCGATCCAAAGCGTCCATACCCATCAATGCCCTGCTCCCTCTGTCTCCTCTGCCTGGACCTGTCATCCTTTGCTGCTGTGGGACCAAACTTCAGTCGGACACAATTTTAAAAAATGACGTTACTTTTAAAAGGTTTTGACTAGCGTAGGCCAGCTTTTCATTTTTTGCTTTAATATCTCTTGTGGCCTCTTAACTTACACAAAACACGTTTTACAATTTTATTTATTAGAGCTAAAATGATTAGCCAATCAATCAAGACTATTCTGAAAATCAATCACCATTTTTCAACCAAAAATATATAAATGATGTATATAAATGCAAATATACACAGTTTCTTGTTTCCAGCTTCTCAGATTTGACAAGTTGCTGCTTTTATTTGTCATATGTGGTGGTAAACTTAAATACAGACACCTCCAGTTTGACAGCGAAAGCAGTTACGGCAGATATTAGTGTGCGCTCCTGGCTTTTACTTTGCTGAACACAAAAGTTTCATTCTCACGAAATGAAGCCTTTTTTTCCCGGCTAACTGGTGGTGCCTTAAGTGAATAAAAAACTTGGCCTTATAAAGTTATAACAGAACTGCTCTGAGGCTGCACAGGCCAAGTCCTTTGCTGGTGGTAAATTACAGCAGCTGCATTTCAGATAACGTTTACAGGAAGCTTTTGTACCGCGCTGTTCCACCTACAGCCAGCAGCTTCTCGCAAAAGATCAACACTGACTGAATGTTTTGTTAATTCCAGTATCTCATTAATTAGGATGGAGAGGGCGGGGCGGGGCACTGTGTCTTCTCCAAGGACAGTCGGTGTGTGTTTGTGGGGGGCCGATTGGGGTAACTCTGAACTCACTACCCTTTCCAGACACACACACACACACACACACACACACACACACACACACACAGAACATAGTGAGAGAAGCCAGACATACAGTTAGAGCGAGCCAGAAGTGAAAGAGGGGAGGGTGGTGTGGGGGGGTGCTGCTTTAGAGAACTTACACAGAGTAGCGGAGTTAACAGGAGGGATAGCGGCCCTCTGCTTCACCTCTCAGTGACAAGCAGCCTTGAGATGGAAATTCCTCTGGAGCAGCAACAAGTCCTCACCCTAACACTAACCATGCGCACAAACACGTCTTGCCGAAACTGTCCATAGTCCACATCAGATGATAAATGTGTGTATGTCTCACTACTGTCCCGGTGCTACCTCGGCCTGCTCCGTCCTGTGTGCTGACACTGTTGAAATTTGCTCAGGCTGTAGGCCCGCTCAGCTCTCTGCCTGCGAGGCATCACCTGACAGCAGTGTTTAAAAAGCTGCTGCCAGTGTTGTGCTGTATGTGTGTGTGTGTGTGTGTGTGTGTGTGTGTGTGTGTGCGTGCGTATACCTTCGCGAGCATGATCCTGGTCTTCACCACGTCAAGAGGAGTGGTAACAAATGCCGCTACCGCACCTACAAAAGACAAATAAACACATTTAGTGAAGTGCAAACATAAAAGGCCCTCTCTCTCTTTAAATATGAAAAACAAACCAATAAAAGTCCAATTCCTTAACCACAGTTACAGTAACATATTAATTCAGCAATAAACAGTGGAACTCTTGGCCCTGTTCTGCACTGAGTTCATAAAAATGATAATAATCCCCATCAGAGACTTTCCCCATTATTAGACCACAAAAACCAGACAGACACACTTCTACCCCCACCCACCCACCCCCGGCCTCATCCACCCCCGGCCTCATCCAACCCACACTCGCTCCCTCCTACTACACACACAAGCACAGGCATGCACACACACACATAGCATGAAAACAGACGTATTTGGATACGTTCAGATGCAAATGAACACACATATACACACTCACGAGTTTTATTAGAGCAGTTACACCCCAACTTCACTTCAACAATTCAAGTTGGAAGCTGGATGGGCGGTGCAATCCAGAGGTGTCCCCACTGAGCTGCAATGTGTGTGTGTGTGTGTGTGTGTGTGTGTGTGTGTGTGTGTGTGTGTGTGTGTGTGTCACTCTGCCACAAACATAGCAACTGTTCTGGGTAAACATATCCATATGGGCCACCAAGGAGCAATGTGACTGTAAGTGAGCTGAAGATACAGGAAAACATTAGGCTCAGCGATGTGTAACACACTGTTGCGTTTTACCAGTTAACCCTGGCTGATTGTAAGAGCAGATTTAAATTACTTTTTTTGTTCTCTTTTTTTCCTCCTACTTGGGCGGATAAAACTCAGCAGCCTCAGCAAAGATAAAAAAGATACAGCTCTCTTACTGTAGCCCGGTTTGTAATATTCTTGGAGAGCAATAAAAGGATGCATTATCCCAATAAATCTTACACACGGAGCGCTGAATTGGAGGATCTAAATTTGGCTGGAAATGCCATGTGATGTGATGAAGGTTAGACGAGAATGAGTCGGTGATGTAATCCCGTCTCGGGCTAGGCAGTTTTCTCTAGGCGGTTCAAACGAGGTCAAGTCCGTCGTAAGTCAGTGCGGGGTACTAGTGGAGATATTTGCGATGATTAAACGCGCCTGTGTGAGCATTTCCAGTGTCAAGCAGATTATGTACGAGTGAAAGAGAGAGTGCGAAATGCAATGTAAGGGGAAGTGACTGAAACTTGAGAATCCCTCTTGGACAGCGGAGAGACGCGAACTTGACTCCTACCCTGGACCCACACCTCCATACTCCCCCAGCCCCATCAAAAGTCCTTTCCCTCCTTTCCCCATCCATCTTCTACTTTTGGAATAGGTTGTCTTTAATTCTCCAAGTTCAACACTTTTCAGTCATTTTGCATATTCCAATTAACAATCCTGGCTTTGAGCTGAATACTCAGATAGTACACATCTGTAAATATCCATATTTATATAAAGTTACCATAATATCATGAAGATTTTAATCTCCACAAGCCTTGCAAAAGGTTAAACCTCACTAATGTGCGAAGAAAAACTCTGTCAACTCATGTTTTCCAAAATGACACACTCCCTGCTCTGTCCTTTATCTCACAGGTTTCTCTTTTCTCTGCATGTCTCAGTTTGCCACTTAGTCATCCACATCTCCTCTTTCTCTCCCTCTGTTCTTCCCAGCATGGACCGAGTCCAGGTGGGATGGCACGGAGCCACGTCTCAGCTCCTTAGGGTGCCGTTTCCTTCACCTCCATCTCAATCTCCAGCTCTCCGTCGCCCCCAGAGCAGCTAACCTCAATCTTCCTGTCCTGTCTGGCACGTTCTAGTGTCGCAAGAGTTATGGACTGAAAGCTATGACCGTCCAATAACAGCTCCATGGACCAATTCCTGAGCGGAACTGTCCTTCTTTTTCTGAAATATGTATTTTGATTGTGGTTCTGCTTTTTCATCACGAAAGAGGTGAAGACTGCGTGGAAAGATAGATGATGTGACACATTTTTTATGTGTCACATTTTACAATACTGGGCGTACAGGCTATGTTGCCGCATACCACTGGATTTATATCATTATTATTCAAAGTTACACACAAATTAAGTCTTTGCTACTTCCTTGCTCTTAACTAAGGCATGTCTCTGTATCAGTGTCTGACCACTTTATGCTGTTACTTTATACAAGAGAGCTGTTCCTGAGGGCTCCACGTGTACTGAAATAAACCCAGTTAAAGAAAATAAAAATACAGACTGAATTACAGCCCCTGCATTCTCACGCAGGTTGAGCTGCGCTGGTAATGATGTAACATGACCCAATAAGAATGTCTGGTATAAGAGATGCTGTAACTTGCCCCATCTTAAAAGATGCAATAAAAGTGAGGAAGATGCCAATCAAGCTCAGTCTGTACACACCTCCACAGTCTGAGACGCAGTCTAACAAGGCATATTAAGTGAAAACACCTGTGTGGATGCACTATGGGCATGAGGCTTTAAAGACTAAATGGTTGAGGGCAGTTACATGCAGAATAAAGCACTTTCATAGAAATGCACATACTTGGGGTATGTGCTCGATTAGAGTTGAGCCTTTCAGTAACAGTTGTTATAAAATAGACTCAGAAGTGTTTTAGTTTTATGATTGACGGAGTGAAGGATTACGTTAAGGTTTTTTGGGCGCATGCATTGTAGCTGCCCTGAACTTTAGCTCGTCACTCTCCAATCTTTTAAAAGACTGATGCCTATATAATGATTGGGGAGTGACCGACTTTGTGAGCCTGCCTTTGTTTATCAGACCAAGGCAAGCAAACCAGATTCAGTAAAAACACACTCACAAAGATTTTTTTCTTCTTAACGGAGCAAGCACGGGGCATCCAGATAGGTGAATGATGACCGTTCCACTCCATTGGGGGGACCTTTTTTACGTCATACCACTGTCTTACTCCCGTTGTCGGCCTTCTGTCTCTATAATCTGTACTGTCTGCTATCTATTGAAGGCGAAAACACTGGACTTTGATTTCGACATGCGACTCCTTACATTAAAACACAAAACCACCAAACTATGCTCAAAGTCATCATTTTAAAATTGGTAAGGAGGGAATTTCTTTCACTCAAGCCTCTGGCCTTTATCTAGCACATATCTCTCTTCATACTATTCAATTCTCTTTTCATTCTCTCTAATTGTTGCCTTTTCCTTCCCCTATTCATCTTGTTTTTAGTCCACTCCCTTTCCCCTCTTACCCTGCTCCTTACTTTCTTCCTCTCTCTTAAACCACTTCAGGCCCCAGTGCTCAGGAGGTCGCACAGCTGCAGGGGCCCATACCAAGGAATCTCTTCTCTCCCCCAGTTGTCTGTGTCTCCCCTGACACTCATCCAGGATAAGACAAACCCATCAAGTCTGCTGTATCATGATTTTCATTGGCTGAAGGACCTGAGAACCTTAGTAATAAGACCTTTCTCATCAGTGATGCAGCATCACTGTATTGAGGATCATCAGTTCAGTGCTGTTTGGTAAAAGTGTTAAAGAAAAGGCTTGAGTTACTTGTCTTTATTTTCTCCTCCGTCCTCCTTTCATCTTCAGATCTGCTGTGCAGGTGAGGATGTGATTTGCCAGCTGAGCTCACCTTTGTGGAATCTTACAAGAATGTTTTGGTTTTGGGTGAACTTGTCCTGCCTTCCTGGCCAAGAGAGGTTTCACCTATCCACGCATCCATCCATCCCTCCATCCACCCCACCCCACCCCCCCTCCCTCCCGCTCCCAAAGCAGCATATAATCCCCTGCACCTGCAAAAGCTCCGCACACTGCAGCCTGCCAAGAGTCGAGCGTGTGACCTTGCCTCCACGACCACAGAGTCTGGGAGAAAGAGAGAGAGAAATGTCGAGAGAGAGTGAAAGAGAGGGTTGTCGATAGAGGAGGATGATGAGAGTAAGAGTAAGAAAAAGGGAGAAAGTGGGAGGGAGACAAAGAGGAGGAGAGAGAGGAGACTGTAGTTAGTGGAGATATCAGACACATTAAAAACACATTGTGAACCTTGGTCCGGTCTGGGGTCCAGGCCCACGGCTGGGAACCGACTTGTCCAGCTATTTTTGTGTTGCCTTTTCTCCCCAGTGATGTCATGCTACTTGTTTCCCAAGAACTGGGACTGGGCGAGAGGGAGGCAAGAGAATACGCTGCAGCGCTCCCTCTCCATTATGCACTGTATCATTACACATTTTGTCTGAATGGCATCATATTGAAGTGGGCTGACTGTCAAAGTCCCACCATTTACTTACCTACACTTATTGATGTATAGAAATAAATTAGGTATAAGGTTGGTAATTTTCTATAGTTTTCGTATTGTCAACAACTCCCTGGAAAGGTCAAAACAACAATAAACTGATCCTACTGACGTGTATTGTCTGTGTAGCCAAAGCCTGATATTTGTTATTCCTCTGTGCCACAGAGACTCCATTGTTGTCCAAAAACTATTAAAAACATCAGTGAGTATCAATTTCAGTGACTCACATTGTTGCACTGGATGACATACTCCTTCATTCCAACAGACGTACAGTAAATGTTGTAGATTATTTTAAGTAAATTATGCACACACACACACACACACACACACACACACAGACTGTTCTGCTGCCATAAATACTCCCAAGTGCACCAAAAGTGTAATAAGCCACAGTTGAAAACAGTGTCCAACAAATGCACTTTATACCGTTTTTGATTAATGATTACTACTTTTTGAGTTTTAGTGGAAATGTTTACTAAGGGATGGACTTACAGACAAAACATGGTTGGTTTGGTTCTTTTAATGTGGTTTATGGACAATATAAAAATACTGTAGAATAACTTAAAGTATTTGAGTGGGAGCTGTGGTTACTTCCTGCATTGCACTACGAAAAATATATCATCTTTTAGGTATTTATGATGCCCCAAATCCATTCTCAGACCCATGTAGTACATTTTGGTGTGCAATTTGAGTTCACTTTAGTCCAAAGTACACATCAATAAATGCAGAGTTTGGAAAATTAACTTCTTCATGTATTGACCAAGAGACTGCACAGGTCTAGAGGTCTCAACGGCACAGCATTTCATTGATTTATAGAAAAAGTAAAAAGTGATATTTAATCAAAGTCAAAGAGGACAAATGCAGTGAATTCTGTGTCAAAAACTATCAGATCACAGAGCTGATTGCCCTAATGCAACTGGCTACTGAGTGAAACCACCTGATGTTTTTGTTTTGAGAATGAACTCAGAATGGGGAGGAAGGCTGTCTCCTCTACTCCCCCCACTAGTCTCAGCAAAGCAGTGAGGAAAGCGACTATGCAAGGTTAGTCTTTGTATTACGTGCACATGGACAGCTGGGCTGCCTCAGGCGCTGCAAGGTATGATTACTTCTCAGGGAGTGCAATTGAGCAACAGCATGGAGCGATTACTAATATTTTCTTTGTCCATCTCCCCCCTCATGCGCTTTTAATCTGTAGCATGTTATCTCTTTCTCCTCCTATCTCACACACATGTGGACATCACAAAAAAACATGTGCGTGCATGTGCATGCAAACGCAAACAAGTAAACACACAGAAAAAAAGACAGAAGAAAGCAGGACCGGCAGAGAGCGTGTACGAGCTCAGGATGTGTCATGTGTATTCCATTACAGGGCAGATTAAAAAGGAGATTTTGTTTTCCACATCAAAGGCCTCGCGCTGGGGGATTCCACTCCGTCTCTCTTCCTCTTCAAGTCTCGCCCTCCCTTTTCCCCCCTCTGTTTCATGAATAAATAATAAGGGGTAAACCTGGGAAAACAAACTTTTTGACCTTTGAACCCTGGTGTCAGGGTCAGACTTTGCACCTGGACAACTTCCCACAGGAAAGAGGTGGTGGTCTGCGTGCATGTGTCAGCGCGTCACATATTGTGTTTGTCTGTTTGTGTGCGGGGAGGCTGCATTGATAGAGCTGGTCATCGGTTTAATATGAGTTCCCATCATGCCTGTGAAGCAGAATTCCCTGAATTTTTTGTGGCTCTTTCTTGGTGTTCAATCATAACCTAAAAGTGTTACACCCTCCTGTTTTGCTAATGTTGTTTTTGAGGTCAGAACAGATGGGTTAAACTGCACAATTGAAAACCACAATATTGTGACATTAATGTGTGAAAAAAAGAGTGAGAATTGTTCAGATGAATATTGGTAACTGCTGTGAAAAGGCATTAAATCTTTATGCAGTGGCCAGTGTGTCAAATTCTTTCATATCCTGTGACTTGCTAAATTAATTCACCAAATTCCCCGACTCCTCCTGTTGGGAACAGACCTGTCCATGATATCCTAGAAATGAAATGACCAGTTGAACTTGATGCACTCTACGAAAGGATTTGTCTGCTGACTCCTCTTCCAGCAGGCCTACAGCAGTTGGGTGGTTTGGTTTTCTCCCTTTTCCTCTTTCTGTCTCTCTCTCTCTCTCTCTCTCTCTCTGACAGTTGTGCTGGCTCGGTGTGAAATAAAAAGAGAGAGGCCACAACGCAGCACATTACTATCCAGCAGAGCAGATGGGAGATCATGCCACACACATTCACTCTCTCAAATTCCTCCACTCTGGCATTTTCTGAACTAAATCACGCTATTCTTGTTTATGAAAGCCTCTGAACGTCCTGGTGGTCACTCTGGAGGAATGGCAGTAAAAAGCTGTTTGGTTGCAAGTAGCTGCTTTTTCTTTTCTTCCCTCCGTTAAGCTCTGCCATTGTAACTGTTATTCAGAGCACCATGTTAATAGGTAACTGGACTGTACATCTGGGAAAGAGGAGAGGGAGAGGAAGAGGAGAGGAGAGGTCCAGATTCCAACAGTTCAGCTCTCCGCCAACGAACGTGTCCAGATGGCCTGGAGAGAGAGGGCCTTTTGACTGAGGGACAAAGAGACACTTGTGAACCACAAATCCTAACTCTCGCAAATGCACAGACACACACATACATATATACACACACAGCTGTGCCACATATTGTTCTGCCTTAGCTCGGCTGTTAGCTCCCAGCACTGATGGAATGTTTCACTGTCCGCCTTTCTCGCGCCCTTGAGACATGATGTCACTCCAACAAAACGCCGTCTTTTCACAAAAGAAACGGCTTTTTATATGTTCAGGGCCACACAATGCAACGACAGAGGGCGGCAAGGGAGGAAAAAGACATTAAGAAAGAGGTCACAAAAGAGATGGGGAAAAAAAAAAAAGGACTGGATATGTTCAGAACACGTGATAAAATGAAGGCTGGTTTGATGGTAGTTTTGACAACCCCTTAAAACACAGTGATACAGGGGAATGCAGAGGGTGAGCCGGCTGTGAATGTGTCAGAGCATAAGAACACTGTTATAACTTAACTACAGCTTTACCGCTGAGAATAACTACTGTAAATGATGGTATTGGGGAATGGTGGAAAGTGGAGAGATGAGGAAGGAATAAAACACATGGATAATTAAGACAGAGAGGAAATAAAATGAGCGGGATAAAGTTGTATGGAAATGTCTGATACATACCTTTAAATATTCCCAAAGTGGAAACTGCACCAGTGAGAACGGGATCTGAAAACAAACAAACAAACAGAACTGTCAGGATCATGTCAGCTTCACTTTCTGGTTTTCTGAGGTTCACGTTTCATCTTTAACCTCCAATCTCCTGCACTTGTCACTCCTGCCACCTTTCTCTGTTTCTTCTCATTCCTCTGACTGCTCCCTTGTTCCTTCTCGCTGCTGATGTTTAATGAATGAGACGGGCTGTGATCTGACAGTCCTGAATGGATAGATGGATGGAAGGATGGAGCAAACTTGGAAAGAGGAATAGAGGGATGGAGGGAGGGTCTAGGCTGATGCTTGGAGCGTGAGTGTTGCCACTGGAAACACTAAATCGCCTCAGGCAGGAAGTTACAGTGGGAGGAAATCAATGGTAGTGCCAAGGCAAGGGGCCAATGACACGCAGTTAGACCACACACACACACACACTCTCTCTCACACACACACACACACACACGCACACACACACACACACACACAGAGCGGCATGCAGACACATGCACAGGAATGAGCATACTTTATATAAACAGATACATACAGAAATTCACACAAAAACACTAATTCAGACTACACACAGACACGTATATTCTGTTATACACATAGACACATTACAGACACACACACACATACACACATACACACACACACACACACACACACAAACACACACACACACACACACACACAAGTTTCCTGTCATCTTATGCTGCAGGAATGGCAGAGCAAGAAGAGAGGGAACAAAAACAAAAGCCAAAGAGGGAAATAAATAAAGTGACACTGAGTTGTGTCATCAGTCTTTGATCACAGCAACAACAGGATCATTCATCCATCTGTGCCGCCGCCAACATGTTCCATCAGACTACGTTAGCACATCGGTGAAAACTGGACTTATCCAACTCTGAGTCAGCTGGAGCACAAAGACAATATGCAAACTGTGTTTATGCCACTTAATGATCTTATTAAGCACTTGGTCCAAATGAGGTGACCTCATATAAACACTCAATCTGTAGTAGATTAAGTTAAAGGGTATCTGCTGCATCTGCTCTCTGAGAGCTGAATATAAAACTTGTTAAGGTCTTTATAATGACTGAGTTTTATTAAAGGCCATTTAAAAACAAAGGTAAAGGCATAAAGCTCTCAAAACACATGTAAAGTCAATTGAGTGGAGCAAATTAAATTTCTGCAATGGACCGGTAAAAGACCACATGTACCAAAAGCAAGTGTGACAAATAGGAAACGTGCTATTTTATCACTAATTATAACGCATTCAGGAAAAAGTCATTTTCTGGTGAACAACATAATACCTTTAGTAACTATCTAATTAGTCTGACATTTACATTTTTACTTTTCATAAGTATATAACTTCTACCAGACATCCCTATATTGAAAAAAAAGCCTCTTCTACACAAATACTCTACACTTACATTACTCCTTCATACAGCTTCAACCAAAATCCATGACAAGTCAATACTGTGATAAATCAACACTGTACAAATATAATTAGTTCACTCTCTAACTCATCGTACACTAAACTCCACCACCCTTACTTAGATTTTCTACTTGAAATTAGCAGTAATTTCTGAAACAACGGGTGATGTACGATAATGAGGTGACTGTAAGATAATGGTAACGATAAACCTTCGCTAGTTGGCTAAAAACAGGAAATAAAGGATAAGTTTGACAAATTAAAGCCTTTTAACCAAAGTCTGAGCCTCTATTGTTACTGTAAAGTCTGATCTAACTGCATCTTGGCTCACACAGCTGATGTATCATGAACAGGTATTTGAATAATGCAGCTTGTAACCATACATACAGCACCAGAGGTAATGAAGCAGTAGTGTAGTTACCTGGACATAATAATGTTTGTAGCTTATGATAGAGTAGAGCTAACACCCACTTACAGTGGGTAGGAACTGTTTACATTAAGTTTCAAGGCTTCATTTACTTCCATTCCTGCAGAAAAGCTGTAAGTTAACAAATTTCTTAATCCCTGAAAAAGGCCTGTTTTCTATTAAATTTACATGGTTTTCCAGTATTTGGTGACCTTAACTTTTTTCTTTCTTGTTTCTTTTGTTCACTTAACTTGGTCAGTTTACCACTTACCTGTACCATGCACGACTTTCTCACTGGACTTGACCTGCTAAACCGATCAATTTCAATAAGACCAAAACAAACAAAGAAAAAAAACACTAGGAAAAAACACAAAACTTTTGACCAGCAGTGTATATTTTACGTACAGACCAGTCACACACTTGGTGCTTGATAAAGCAGGCCCAGTACATGGAGCCAACAGAAATGTTCCAGTGGAAACTCTTCGTGCCCATCTGGTCTCTCCAGGCAGACATGAGCAAATTCTCTCTGTCCTCAAAGATGACTGAAAAACTTTATTTGGGGGAATGCTGAACCTGCTGGAAGTGGGGTGTTATTGTGATCAAGAGTGAGTACACCTCTGTTTTCCAACTGTGGTCAGATGAGAGTGAGCTTTCAAAAGGAATAAAATGCACCTGTCTTTTATTACCACCCCAATGAGTTCTGCTTTCCCAGGCCAGGGAGAGAAGGACAGAGACAAAGAGAGAGAGAGAAAACAGAGTTGTTGGGATAATAGCCACTATTGCAAAATATAATCAGAGCATGTTGTACTGGTATAGATGAAAGCAAATTGAAAGTGAAAGTAAGTAAACATACAGTGTGTTCCACTCAATTTGTGCAAACTTGCTCTCACAATTTTAAAGCGACAGCAAAGTTGCCAAAGCAATTTAATCTGAAATAAACTGAATCTGAAAGACAGCGTACATGGAATTGTTACAGCTGAAAAACCAGAAACACAAGTTAAAAATTTCTCTCAATATTTCATTTTAACCTCCACAGTACGAGATACTGTGTTTTCCAGAGAACAAAAACACTCCTTAACATCTTTAAGTAAAGTTTCACAATGTTTATCAAAGTGTCATTATTATTATTATTATTATTATTATTAGTAGTAGTAGTAGTAGTAGTAGTAGTAGTAGTAAGTATCAGTATCAGTATTTGAAATGCAGCTGACAGGACTAGCTCAAAGAAAGGTTATAAAATTTTAAAATAACTTTAAAATGAAATTAAAATCATGACATTCATTTAATGTGCACAAAAGTAACTGGAGGAGTTTTTGATGCACTGCAATGAGTGAAGCAACAGAGAGAAAGACAGATGGGTTCAGCAGAGGATCTGGAAAGACTGATCCAGCAGTGATTTATGACTTGATTTGACACCCCTAGCACGCTGTGCCTGCGGTGAGTGTGTGTGTGTGTGTGTTGCCCAGCAGAGATTGAACGTCTGAAAACCAGATGTGGCGCGATTAAAATTGATAAGCCATTTATAGTTACGGGAGCGCACGCACGTGCACGAACATGCACACGCACACACACAGGCACACACACACGCACACACACACACACACACAATTGAAACATGCATGAACCTGAGACATATGGCAGGATCCAGGTGTGTGTGTTTGTTTATATGAGTTATGAAATCAAATCTACAGGGTGGAGGATATCTGAGCTAATCACTGCAGCGTGTTATTTTTTTTTTCTAGTTCTAAAATACTTTCTACTCTCCTCGCATCAACAAGCTCTAACTTAACAATGCACATACATAACCTGATGCTGGTGTACTGATGGAAGGCGATGAGAGACAATAAATCTCTTGGCTGAATGAGAAATGAAGAAAGGTAGAGACAAAGAGAGGTGGTGAAGAAAGGGGATTGGACGCATAATCCATCTCTCCCGCCTCCACTTTCCCCTCTGTTCAACCGGAGCGCGATCACACTGTGAACATCCCATTCAGAAGTAACCTTAAGTCTGTTCATTCTCTACTGAGCTGAGCAACATGTGCAATGTGTTACTCTCTGTGGAATGAATTTTCACCACAACAGAAACAGCCCTGTGTCACTGCTCTGACTTGCAACAAAAACACAAGCAAGATTTCTCAAAACAGCCCAAGGGAGCCAGCACTTTGTTTTTTTGGTTTTTTTTGGTCTTCTTGCTTTTGTTTTTGAGGTGGGGTAACCTTGGAGATAGACGTGTGCATCATCATTGCACCTGACAGACGTACTGTCACTCATATCCTTCCTGTCCCAGCAGTTCCCAGTGAAGAAATACCATTTGAACCACGTTTCCAAAGTAGGCTCATTACTCTATGACATGATGAAGAGGAGTTCTAGGCAAACCATACCTTATAGACCTGCTCTTATTTTGAAGTTCCATCTAGAATTCCTGGGATTCATTGTGTTTAAACCTTCTTGTATTTAGCGGAGAGGAGAGGGAAGAGGATGAAGGGAACCCCCCCTCACACACACACAGCGGACCAGAAACGCAAAGTAATTCTTTTAGCAGCCATTTTAACAACGTCACCATAATTAGCTAAGATACAAAGATCACAGTATCAGACACTGTGGGAACTGAAATGTTAGATTTTAGTTTGACTCCTCAGACAAAGCAGCTAATCTCTACACAATATCAGAGATCTGAAAATATGGTTCTTAAGGAATTACGTGTGACAGTTATTATTTAATTGGATCATTGTGCAAGTGCCTCAAGGTGGAAAATTGGGTAATGTGTTTTTCACACTGATTTTGGGCGGTCACACAGCCACATTCCTGCTGGAAAAAATACTGAAAAAAATCACTGTCTTGCACAACTCTAATGTTGAATGAAGAGGTACAATGAAGCACACAACATGATTATCCCACCACTTCAAGTTTTACTTTATCTCGTGTTTAATTTTTTACGTTTTTACATTAAGTGCAGGCCTCTCACTCCGTGGATGGGGAAAGCAGGGACTGTACTCACCATAAACAATTCTGACATTATTTCATCACAACGGTCTCGCAATCTTTTGCTATGGTGGATAAACCTGGTTTTCATAAACAGTCATTTTTTATATTACTCAAAATAAAATAAGTTTGGATATGACCTGTTGGTTGTTGCCCAACCTTCCTCTGGCTCTTCCTCATTTGAACTGTGTTACTGAAGCACAGTATGTTTCAAATCAACTGTAAACGTCCTACAGGGTGACCACAGGGTGGCCACTTATAAAACTGATTTAATATGAAAAAATAAGGAGCCAACCATACCTGAGCTTTCATCAGTGCACAAGCATGATGGAACGAGTTGATTAATCGATTATTTTAATAAAATAATGAAAACTTTGAAGCCACGGCTTCAGTTTCGGTTCCAAATGTGAACGTTTGCTTGTTTTCTTTGTCTTCTGAAATTGTAAACTGATTTTCTTTGGACTTCACCTCAGACTTAATTGAGAATCAATAATGAATTTGATAGTTAGATGCAGCCCTGCGTTGAGCTGTTACGGTTACCTTGTGACTGAGCCAGTTAGGGGCCCAGTGGATTGCTCTGGGACACTGTGAGGGCGCATGTGGTTGTAACTGGTTGCAGGTGCTGAACCTGGACTCAAGAGGGGACACTTTCTCTTACCGCATGGTTTTGATATTCTAGAGTTACAGAGAGGTCTGCCACACATGTTAAGGGCATATTTAGACTTCAGCTGTGTCATGGTAGGCTAACACACAGCCATGCAGGCAGCCAGGGTCGTGCTATGCTAGGCTGGGGCGGCCAGGCAGCATAAAATCCACTCCACAGTGTTAACTGCTGACTCTGTCTCATCCCCCCGCCTCATATAATGCCTCAGCTACCATGGTCTATTCAGCACCGTAAAGCCAAGCCAAACTTGCTATGTCTGTGTGTGTGTGAGATTATGGCCACTGAAGCCAGGGTCGTTATGTTAACTAAAACAGACAGGACTTCATAAATTCCTTTAAAAACGATGGAAAAGAGTTGTCTGTCAGCATCATCAGGACACAAACAAACAGGATCCTGCTATTATATCATCATTATCATCATCATCATAACGCAAGAATATCCAGTGGCACAACAAATAAAAAAGTTTTTTTTTTTTAAATCTAGTTTCAGTATATCAATTCAAACAAAATAAACGAGTAGCTGTTATTTAGAGGATCAGTTAGCAAGAAAAAAAAAATCACTACCCTGAGGACAGAGCAGCAGCGATGTTTATGTCCATTGAAAACAACTGAGGTTTTCCTCTGCCTGCCAAAACTTTACAAGCTCACTCAACTCCAGCGTAAGCCAATCAGCACACTTCTGTGGTCACATGAGCAACAACTGAATTATCACGATGACCAGGGAGATGAACACACCCAGTGCATTTAACACATTGTTGAGGGCTGCGATACAGGACCTGTCACTCGACATTAAAATCTTGACACAAAAACACACACACCCCCACACACACCAGATGTATGGGTAATAATTTCTAGAGCTGTGGAAGAGGGAGACTAGCAGTCAGTCAGTCAGTCAATTATGTTGGCCTTGAATGAAATATCTCAACAACTATCAGACACTGTAATGGGCGTTTTTCACTATTTGACAGATTAATTGATAATGAAAACAATCTTTAGTTTCAGCCTCACTTTTATCACTGTCATCCAACCGTAGCTGGAGTATTTTAAGGATAAGGCCCAATTAGACCCGGTCCTGCCCTCCTCCTAACCTGTTTCACTCTGGACTAAAACTGAAAGGATTCAGGACTTAGACAAATCTTTTGTTCACATAGTTGTCAGGCTCTGTGTTTCTGTTACTAGCATCTACCCTTGAATTTCTGGCCCTCTAATACATACATCTGGCTGTCTGAACTATCCATCAAACTCTTCTCTCTCTCCATTTACCAATTTACCTTTCCCACTCTAATGACCTCTCCCTTCTTCTTACGTCTTTCTTGCTCTCCGAAGTAAAAAGTAAAGATCACAACTCTAAGATTAGAGCCATAGGCACAGTTTTGTTTAGACCTTGCCAAACTACGGTTCTGCATCTTGGCCACAACATAAAAACTGTGTTCTAGGAGCTCAGCAGCATCCGCTCCCAAAGCCCACAAACATCTGTGTCATCCAGCCGGCCTCTGGGGACAGGATTCCCCTGCTGGGAAACACATGATCAGCTCTCACACAGACCTGCTGTACTGCATGTGTGTGTCTTGCCTTTTCGTATGAATATTTCGCCGTGCTTAATCATATCTCCACTGATGTGTGTGTATGTGTTGTCTGAAGAGCAGCATTGCATGTTTGCTGCCTGAAACATTTTGTAAATGATCAGAGGTGACAGTGCCATTTGCTGTAACTGTCAGGTACTATATTATATGAATATAGAGATTGCATCTGCTGTGTCATTCTGCTGACAGTGCTCCAGTTTGTGTGTGTGTGTGTGTGTGTGTGGGTATATGCGTCCTTGCCAACTGTATTAGTGGTAACTTTATTAGTATTCAGAGAGGCTCAGGGCTGTCACAGGCCCTTAGGCACTCAGCGGAGGGCAGGAAAAACACATGTCAAAATATATTCACATTGAGCCTGATTGCAGGCAAGCCAGTTGGCTGCAATTTGACAAATGACTTTTAATAGGTCATACTGCAGCCTTTGCATACTGATGAGTATTTTTTAGAAGGAGACAGAAAGAGTAAGGGAGATGGATATTAAGATGGAGAGACAAGCAGACAAATGCATAGATGCCAAAGCAACAGATGAGAGACATTATTCATATTTTCCAACAGACTTCTTTCCAAAAAAAAAAAAGTACCTCATCCCTCAAAGTTCAGAGATTTCCTGCTTTAAAACATCTACCTACTGCTACTGTGGAACGGCTCTCCGAAACATATTACACTGGAGTTTCATAAAGATGATTTAATGTTTGAAGTATGTATATTCCACTTAACAATGACAACACACTAGGGACTGTTACACCATGTTCAAAAGAGAAAAAAAAATACTGCAAACACTTGACTAGCAGGTGTTGGTTAAAAGCAGCAACAACAGGACAACATCTGGTCAACTGCTAAACCACTGTACTAAACTCTAAACCGCTGATAACTAGTACTTTCTTTTCAACATTTCTCATTGGTGCAACGGATCCAACATGAGTTTAACTGACAACAAGCAAACAAGACTAAGGATCTACAGCCTGTATAGACTGACACTGCCATCCCTAAAACCACGCAGCTAATGTGGCTTAAAAAAAATGCGCTGAGGTTTGAACACAGCCTGCCATTATACTGTGGAGAGTGAATAAAAAGATCTCTGATCTATCCTGGCCTGAAATGATCACACAGCTTGATTTAATTCTCTTGTAATTACCTCCGCTAAGGAGGTTATGTTTTCACCCGTGTCTGTTTGTTGGTTTGTTTACTTGTCAGCAGAATTACGCAAAAAGTGCTGAACCAATTTGCACCGAACATGGTGGAGGGATCGGGCATGAGCCAGGGAAGAACCCATTAAAATTAAAATCTCAGGCAGATCCAGATCATTTAGTATGAATTTGAATTTTTTGTCTATGAAGTCTGGTGTATGTTGTTTGACATTGGCCTTGGCGGAGGTGTGCTCTTTTAGTGCCCTTTACTGAAAAGCATATCACTTTTCACATTGGATATTTTACAAGCAATCAGATTGTTTACACTGCAATCATGAATTCATTTCTTGGTTGAGATGCACGTTTTGCAGAAACAAGCTTACAAACAACACTTATTACCCACATATAAAGACAGCTACCTTACTAAAACCCTGTCAAAACACATTATATGGCTTCAAAAAGCCAGTATAGGCTTGATGAGACACTACTGTCATCATGACGACAGAAAAGTATGCCCTCCCACATTTTACTGCTATAGTATGAAATCCCAGACACAAATAACACTATTCTGAAAACCACTACTCACACACTAACTCAAGACAGTCAAGACGCTGTGGTGCAATCCTGAACCCAGTAACTTACACACTCATTCTGCTCTCTTTTTGCCACCAGATGTGGAGCAAATGATTCATGAGCCAGAGACGTCTGCTGGATCCTCTGTTAGTACTTGATACTGAATGACCGTTCCAAATCCATTTGGCAAAACCTCCTAAACCCATGGATTAGGAATTTACCAAATGTACCATTTCAAATGTGACCATGTGTACTCCCTCAAATTTAATTTATACAGAAAATAAAGATCAACAATGGCTTCTTTCAAAAGTTTAAGTAGTCATTTTAAGAAATAGTGAGTCGCTAAAGAGTTTAAAGAACAGATTTCCCATTTTTCTAATGTCCCATTCAGAGCCTTTTTCAGCTGTATCACAATCTATCAGTCGCCACATGTCCTTACACTCTGATACCCGTTCAGTAGTAGTAAAAGTACGCACCCTGGGGCCTTGAACATTGTCCGCAAAAGTATCCAACACCGTCTTCAGCCACACACACACAAAAAAAAAGAAAATGACAAAAGACGAGATTTGATTTTTTTTTTTTTTTTTTTTTATGGTAGCAGGAGGGACGGCTGGCCAAGCTGGTCACCAGAGCCCTGGATGCTGAGGGTCTCTGTGAGAGAAGCAATCAAAAGCAGACAAGCTCAACAGTGTCTCACACACATCCTGGTTAGACAGAGGGTAAGGTGGAAGAGTTGTGAGGAGAGGAGAGGAGAGGAGAGGAGAGGAGAGGAGAGGAGAGGAGAGGAGAGGAGAGGAGAGGAGAGGAGTTATTTAAGAGAAAGCAGATGAGAGTCAGATGGTGAAGTGATCAACAGCAGCCTTATTCAAAGAGAGGAATCGCTATGGGCCATGAGAAGACCAACACACATACATATACACATACACACACAGTGTAGACATTGTTAGGACACTGCATTGACTTCTATTCATTGTGGACAGCCTAACACAAACCCTAACCCTTAACCAGGGCCAGGACCTGAATCAAACTGGGCCCGACAAGATTGTTGTTTAAACCAAAAAAGGTCCTAAAGACAAAAACTAAACTCAAAAACACACACACACACACACACACACACACAAATCATATGGACTGAACAGGCAGAGCAAAGCCCCAAGTCTAAGTCCACATTTATTACCTGCTAATGCAACAGGACTGCAAGCTGGATTCACTTGCCAAAGTCATTCAAACACGCGCACGCACACACAAACATTCAGACACACCCACATTCCTTGTGCTGTGTGTCACAAAAGTATGACAAGGATCTGACTTTGGTGACACTGATAACAAACAGACAGAGCTCAGATTTTAATATGTTGAAAGTTGATAAAGTCATTCATCATGTCAGAGAGGCAGGTGGTGTTGGACACCTCTATACATTACTGTGCCAAGTGTCTAACCTCAGCGTTGGAAAATCACTTAGAGGGAAGAAGCCAGACCTGTTTGTCTGTCAGCTGAAGGACAATGAAAGAATATATGAACCATCACATGCACGTACAAGCAATGCTAAAAAAATAAAAGAAAAAATAAAACACAATAAATAAAAAACAATAACAATCACACACAAAACATCCCAACAAGTAAGTACATGCCTGTAAGTAGAAGCAAACCTACACACACACGTTTGTAATTCTAGTTTATGAGAACACTCCTTGACATATTGTGTTCCCCAGCACCTTACCCTAAACTTAACCATCAAAACTGAATGCCTAACCTTTCAATGGTTTAAAACTCAAAGTGGTCCTCACACTGTCTAGTCATGCAAATACACAGACACAGACACACACAGGCATGTTGCTGGTTAGTGCTATTCTAATGAAGTAAGACACATGTGCGATAAGGATACATGTTGCAATACCCTGAGCTCTGAGTTAACTGGGAGTAGGGGGGGGCAGCAATTATTTCCCTAAAATAACCCCAGCTGGACTGTTTCTGAACACTAGCTTGGGCCAGGGGATGAAATAATATATATTCTTAAGATTTTTTTAATTATTGATATGCATCATGACAAATGGCAAATGTATGCTAAATAAAACGTTGTGTATAGAAATACATATAAAACTTTGCTACTCTGCTTGATGTCAGCTGTACTTCTTGTGGAAATGACCCTGAGGACTCATACATCTCTTTTACAGTAACTTGTCAGATTCCTGGTGTGATTTTCAACATTCGTGACACAATGAGCCATAATAAAGAGCTGTTCAAGATATTATTTTATAATTTGAATGTAAAGACACAAGATTATATAGCAGATTTTATGGTTTTAGTGTCACTTTTTTTTTTTCAAAAGGCACTTTTTCTACAGAATACACATTTGCTTGTTTTTATAAAAAATACGGTACACATGCACATTTTCTGAAAACATTTAGAATAACACACATGATCTTATCATCATGACACGATTTTACTGAAAGAAAAAAAAACTGAACTGGCTCAATTTGGCTGTGCTATCCAGTTGAATTAAAAAAAAAACAAAAAAAAAACACCCCTGTTTTCACAACATATGGACTGTCAGTTATTTTCCTATTATGGACAGCTCTACATATGTTATGTTACTAAAGACCAGACCCAAGTCATGCATGCACATATGAACTAATGTCACACCTATGTCACATGTTACTGCACTGACGACACACGTTACACCTGACAGTGATGCTGCAAAACCCCTGGCTGAACACAGGAGTACAGGAAGAATCTGTATGTATACAGTTCAGTAAGAGAGAGGCAGTATATGTGTGTGTGTGTGTGTGTGTGTGTGTGTGTGTGTGTGTGTGTGTGTGTGTGTGTGTGGCACCTAAGTACACCTCAGGGACAGAGGGGTTCAGGGCCTTTTAAATAAATAAACAAACACATAAATAAAGTCAATCGATAGAAGGAGCCTGATCCGGCACTGTGGGCCTGTGTTTGGCCTCTCACTTCATAAGAGAGGCCTGAGGGAGAAAGAAAGGGAGAGAGGAGGGGTAGGGAGGGGGGAAACTGAGAGTACTGGGGAGAGAGAGAGCAAGAGAAGGTTGGATTACTTCTCTCTTGGTGGTTGTATAGTGCTGGTTAGTGGAAGCTAAGGCCTCCTCTCCCTTACAGAAAACAGACCCCCACGTGCTCATGACTCAGTTCAAGCACACGCGCACGCGCACGCACACGCACACACACACAAACACATACATACATATAAATACACACACACACACACACACACATACCTGTCTTTACACTCCCCTGAGGCACACTTCACACAAATCATTCGCCTATCCAAACCTAAATAACACATACAAAGCGTAACTCCCCTTGTGCTCAGCACAGTTCCTCAAAACCTAAATTTGTCACAGATTAGGGAGTGTTGGAGGCCACGCAGTTGTGTGCATCCTCCAGCTCGAGTATGTGTCTCTTTAAGGCCTATACTGTGTAACTATGAGGAGTGTTCAGCCTTAAGCGACTAGCAATCACTCATCCCCAACCTTTTCCAACTCCCCGGCGCTGTAGAAACTAGAACGAGTGTGACTGCACTTGCTGAAGAATTCCACCTGACAGTTTTGAATGCCAAGGGCAGCGCAGAGAGTGTGTGTGTGTTTGTGTATGTGTATGTATGTTTAAACAAGCCAAACTGGGGAGAAGTTTGAGCACCAGCACTTCTCCCGTGAGCCAATCAAATCGCAGCTGGCCCCTGTTCCCATAAGCTGCTGCAGCTCGGCAAATGTCAGCACAGGGCAGTAATATTTCTGACAAATTAAGACTTGTTCTGTGGTGGAGGGGAAGGAAGAGGGGGAGCAAAGGAAAAGAGGGAGAGGAGGTGGTGTTGTTGTGGGGGGTGGGGGGGGGGTGTTGGCAAAGATTCAACAGAGCAATTCCATCGACATGAGAGAAATGCTTCCCAGAAACTCTGAATAATATTTATGTTGCGCTGGTGATTTTTTACTTTCTTCCACCTGTGTGCAGCTCTGTGCAGCTTGTTGCTTCAAAATGGATGCATGATGCAGCAGAACGGGCGTAAGTACGGAGGGAAAACGCACGAGCTCCCAACAGATGCCTGATGCTTCTCTTTCTCCCCAGCCTTTCAGAAAAAGGGAGCTGAAGTAAACCCTGCTGCTAGTGATGTAAAATGTGATTAAAAATGTGATTTAAAATGAAAAAAAAAAAAAACAGACAAACAGCACATTTAACGATCTATATGTCATCTGTCTGCATGCTAACAGCAGGTATTTGCACAGGATAATGCATCTGCATGAGAAGAAAACAAGGTGGTACAATTCTTCTTCTATTAAGACTTTTTGTTTTCCTTCCATGACATTAAAAACATGACTGTTTGAATCTGTCATAGCCACTGACAGATGACATCAATGGCAGAGTGCATATTAGCCAATGAATGGTGGTGTGGTGTGACACAGGATGCCCTGAGGGTCAACCAATTAGCTGCTGACAGGAAGAGAGACGTATGGCTGCCTGAGGATCTGGCTGAGTCTAGCAGACAGATGTGGGAGAGAGGACTGAGAGTAAATGTGTTGGTGCTGAGGGGCGTAACACAGGAGAGGACGGTGGTGATTCCGCAGATTTAGCCTAACAACACAGCTGGTTGACAATCACAGAGGCTACTGAGCAGCACACTCCTTTGTTTCTTACCAGCAAATGATCCGTGCACTGACAGAAAGCCTTGGTATCATGAACAAAACCAGAGCTTAAAGAGAAAGGCTCACAATTTTCATTACTAGCTCTACTTCTCTGGTTTTAGCTGCTGCCCACAGTGGGTTTGGCATTGCCTTTTCCAATTGTGTTTACAAATATTTCCATTTAAAGAGATTTTAGACAAAACATTCAGCCGAACGGTGCCAACTATGCAAACCCACAGCGTGGAATGAGTTTCAGTATAGATGATTTATTGTGCGAGCACTGGTGCAGACAGACTTCTGAATGAGAGCACGAATGGCACTTTAGTCTAAGACAAACTGAAACGAACAGGAGAAACATGGTTATTTATATGAGCTACAGAGACTGGGGAACCACTATGAAGCCTTGGCCTGCAGTAAATCAGTGGCAGCACTTAACTGCAATGCTAACCTGAAGGATAAAAACTGACACAGACAGCAACAAACTAACTGGGATAACTTAGACAAAGTGGAACACACAGCTCTAACCAATCCAACCAGCCCATAATGAAGGACTAAACTTTACCATGGGCTGCAGATTTTTGTCAGATTCTACTGCAGACAGCAGCACAAAGTAGCTTTGAACTTACGTAGCTGTTAACATTGTCAGCAAAAGTTAGCTGGTAGTCAACAGGTTTATAGCTCATTATTTGGTCTGAAACCTCCCACTCACACACAAAATGGCACTGCAGTTCAGCTGTTCTGTATTTGAACCTGTCATGCAACATTGTGGTTGTACATGTCAGACAAAGTATGTGCATGCCAACAGCGCTTTACTGTAACGCTGCACCATTATGCCAGCGCAGTGTTTGCACTGAACACTGGAAATCTGTAGGTACAGCTGGAAAGCTCTATGTTGGCTAAAAGTTTTGAATGTGGAGAGAAAGCTTGAGTTAAGCAGGCAGCAAGGTCCAGAATAAGGCTGCTTGCTTTGATATCTCCAGCATGGCACATGCATGCATGCCTGTGTGAACACACACACACACACACACACACACAAACACACACACACACACACACACACAAACACACACAAACACACACAAACACACACACACACACACACACACACACACACACACACACACACACACACACTTCTCTGGGACAAATGCCCACAGCAATAAAACACAGACCAGAGTCATTCCAGCTAACCAATCACTGCCTGAAGGGCAACTGAAATGTTTCTCTCCTTGTTTCTCACCCACACTCACACACACACACACGCACACACACAAACGTGAGCATATCTTATCAGCTGGGAATCAGATAAGCACAGCAGCAGCACAGCTGGAAATAACAGAATCTCCATAGTGAGACAAGTGTATACTGGCAGTGACGCAGCCAGTTTGAGAACACACACACACACACAAATAGATGAGTCTGCCAAACAAAACCATGTATGGACCTGATCAATTTGTTAGGGGCCTTGATAAAACACAACACAATGCGGAGTTGCTCTTAACTCTTGCAGCAGTCAAACAGGAGGCTAACGTTAGTTTTTCAATGTTAACGTTAATTGTGTCAGTTGTCTTTGGATACACACAGGTCATTTATCATTTATCTCCACCTGTGGAGCTAACTCCGTGTATAGCTTTGTTTAGCATCATCACTGCTGCTAACTGCAATTTCTCACTGGAATATGCTTCATGTTAGCTGCCAGAGCTGACAGATGTCTATCAAAGGCAGCATGTGGTTAAACAAATATGAATGGAAAGAGGTGTGTCATATATATTCACCTGTCAACAATTATATTACCGGGTTTTACTTCAAGATGTTAAAGATGTCAGTATATATGCTATTATGACATCGTGGAAACATGTTTTCTAACCTGGTACTGCCTCTGCATCCTCTGTTGTGTGTAAACAGGAAACCCATCTATAGCGGACAGAAAAATGTCAAGTTGCTGGTGACACTAGACAAAAAAGGAGGGAACCATCAAAGTCTGAAGGATAAAGCCTCTGAAAACCATTAATATCTAAGATTTGCCAATCAATCACTGAACATGGATATTTGAAAACACTGACCTGCTGGTTGCACTAGAAACATCCACCAAAGTTATTTGGATTCTTCCACTGAGGGTATTTAATATCAGAATAAGTTTTCTTTTTAGCAATCCAACCAATATTTGAAAGGTTATTTACCTCAAAACCAAAACTGTCAACCTCATGGTGAAGCTAAATGAAAAGTCAGATCACTAAAGTCCGTAGACCTCATCCTCTGGAGACTACGACTGTCAGTGCATATGTAATGGAAATTCATCCAATATTTAATGAGATATTTCAATATAGACCAAAGTGGTTAATTGAAAAATGTTTTTATCAACATGTCTGTTGATATGGCATATCAAGCACAAATATTAAACTAACCCTTTGGCTCACATAAAGAACAGCTCCAGCTTGCCATGAATGTAGATGAGTGTTGAATTATGGATTAGTTTGAACTCCTAACCTCTGCTGGGGTTGAGTGAGTTAAATGCTCGTAGTGCGGGTGACACTTTATATTTATTTTTTTCCACTGAACATTAAGCAGTGACATCACAGCAAGACCTTTGACATTCAGGTGGTTTGTTCCAGATGCTTTCGGGTCGTAAGCACTGCTGCTAGCAAGATGATGAGCAAGATGATTGTGGCTGAGTAAACGGGGGCAGGCATATGGCTGCCTGGGTGGGGTGGGGGCAGGTGCTTCTTCTGGAGAGCCTCATATGATTGTCTGGTTAAAAGAAAAAGGGCACTTATGCAACAGAAAACTACAACGGCAGTAATCGTAATGCAACGGAAAAATCCAACTCAGTGTCTGATTAAAACCAAGTGAGGTTTTGGAAAGGAGGAGAGAAAAAGAGAGGGAGAAGGATGTGCATTGTTGCCTCTCATGAAAGTGTAGTGGTGCTGTAAAAAGGAGTTAGGTTAACCTCTAATTACTGGGTGCTTCCCCTGTCTGGCTATTGCACAGCACTGATTTATCCTCTTTCCACTCCCTTAGCTCTCACTCTCTCCTATCATTCCAGGATAAAGTGAAAATAAAAACCTTGAATGAATCTGAGGGGTTAACTCATGTGAAGGTTTAGTTCAGTGACTTTATGACGGGCTGATTGACTAAGAAAAGTATTACAGTAATTAGGTAGTTAAGAGTTTATGTCACTGTAATGTCTACTGAAGTCAAGTGGAACAGGTGTCCAATTCAAACAAAATCTTGTGCACTGGTACCACATTCCAACATACAGGAGCAAAGTCTTGACACTTACTTCCGTCCACATGACATCCAAACCACTGCTGTCCCGTTTCCCTTCATTCCAGACCTACTCCCCCCTTTCCGTTAAACATAATCTCACCCCCCACCCTCAGTCCCTTGCCAGGCCAACGGGGCTGCATGCTATTAGAAACACATGTGGAGCACCAAAGGTTTTCTGCTTGGGTTGAGACAAACATGCATAAAGTTGTGGGAAGCAAACATAGCCCCAAGTCCCGGAGAAACACACACACTAACATGGCCACCGTGGTCATGTACGCAGCACTCACACACTCACACACACACACGCACACACAGAAAGTACAGCGGAGGGAGAGGCATAAAAACAACTATAGCTGTCAAAAACAACTGAGTCTTTTTCTTAGAAAAATATCTGGCAGCAGATATTGGTATTAAGTCTCCACACAAAAACACAGAAATTCACAGTGAATCCCTGCATTACGAATTATATCCACAATGATGGATTTCTGAGTAGACTGAAGAGCTCAATGGGGACAAACGTACTTAACGTAAGTGTGTGATCCATGGGTCTCCGTGGCACAGACTTCCAATGCATCATCCTCGACGCAGAAGGCCCTGAACTGTCCCCCATCAAGTCTGCACCGAGGAGAAAGCCCACGTGGGGTCTGACCAAGTGGCAGCTCACTGCTTAAGCCTGTCTGACTGTAGAAATCATCAATAAGGCCACATGTTGATCTAAGGAAAGTTATGGTGAGGTTTAGTCAGATTTGCGCCATGAGTCTTCTTACCAATGTGTATCCAAATGGGACTGGCTGCTGTGAGCCTGCATGGACGTATGATGAGACAGAAGAAAACAAAAATGTGAAGATACGGTTGTATTCACACAGCTACACTAATGTGAATGGCAGGTGCACTGTGAACAGAAGCCCATCCATCCGTTATCCGGAGTGACAGTGGGAGTAAACCATCAATCCCTGGAGTGAAGCGTGTGGTAAAGTGATAGAGATCATCCAATGAATCATACTCTCTAGCTTAGGAAGGCCATCACTCTTTTAACAAGGGTCGGCTCAACCTGCAAACAACTCAAACAGGAGCAGCGTTCAAAACCCAAGTTCCATAACTCAAGCAGGTCGACAAGACAGGAGATTCATCAAAGACCTGAATATTTTTACAACTCATGATGTGAATAGACGCATCAGGCTATGACCTCCCAATAGCTATTGTTGGCAGCCTTTTAAGAAACAAGGAATTATTTCTACCTAAATGTTAGGTTGAGTACCAGATTCATATTATCAATTTCCCTCTTTCTTTTAGCTGGCTGGCACCTGGCAGGTCTTATAAATTAACTCAAGGCACAGGTGTATTAAGGGCTTGTTCAAAGCAGCCTTCTTCCTTTTCTCTTTGAGAACTATTAAGCCGCCCACCTCCAGAGTGCTTTCCCTCGGACAACACACAAAGTACATAACAACAGATGACAACAAGATGTTAGAAACATTTTGAACATTGAAGGTTTTGCAACTTCCAAATGTAGAAAAATGTTGTTTTAAGAAACATGTGCATGAACGGTTTATGCAACAATCTGTTAAACGTTCTTAACTAAATTTCTATGACAAAATATGAGGCAACTGCTCTAACCCAGCCTAAACTGGCCCCAATTCAATCAGTTACAGCAGTGCTTGAAGAATCAATAAACTGGTGGCGAAGAAAGACAATTAGACAGCAATTCTAAGGGGACAGTTTGACATTTTGGTAAGTTACACTCATTTTCAGCTGAGCTAGAAGAGAAAATTGATGGTACTCTTTTGTCTGTATTGTAAACATGACGCTACCACTAACAACTGAGCTTAGCACATAGAATTTAACCAGCAACCAGCACCTTTAAAGCTCATCAGTTAACACTTTGTATCTTGTGTGTTTAATCCATACCAAAACCAAAGTGTAAAAATGTCAGCTTGCCGCTTTACAGGAAGTTATGTGCTGAACTACTTCTTGGCCGGGACCAGCTGCCAGGCAACCAGCAGAGACTCCAGAAACGTACTGGTCCCAGCCAAGGAAAAGTCTGGTACATAGACCTCTGTAAAACAGAAAAACATAAGTCTTTGTATGGATTACACAAACAAGATACAACATGTTAATTAGTGAGCTTTAGATGTGATGATAGGCGGACTTTGTTACCTCTGGACAGTGCCAGGCTGGCTGTTTTCCCTGTTTCCACTCTTTTTGCTCAACTAAGTTCACCTGCTGCTGGTGGTAGCTTCATACTTAGCTTACACTCATGTACTCATGACCCACACCAGACAATACATTAAGAATACATAGATTGCTGACTCTTCTGTTACTTCTCCATACCACTTAAACAGTCAACACACACACGCACACACACAGACACATAGGTCAAGTCATGTCAAGGGTCAAACCTGCAGAGGTCAACAGGGTTTTCTCAGCCCTCTTAGGCTACTCGCTGATCGCAGTGTAAACAGATAAGGTAGCACCAGTAGCTCACATTCTTTAAAAGATTCACTTCCATCTTTGAAACCAATAGAGCCAGACTCTGTTTCACAGGCAGTTATTCTACTGGCTTTCAGAGGCTTATAAAAATCTTATTCTGTCACTGTAAATGCAAACAGCTACACATTGAAAATGAGTCTTACAAACAGTCCAAAATGAAACATGAAAAGGTGCAATATAAGTGAGCAGTCATCCTGTAGGTATCATATTTCATTTTCAATCGACAGTTTAATATTTCCTTTGGTTTAATTTTTCCTTTTTCCAGTGCAATCTTGTGACACTTTCCACTTCATTTAATCCAGTCTTGTTAAGCTTTTTTAAGGTGTTGAAGACATTTAGAAGAGCTGCTTTGCTGTCTGGCTCTGACAGACTAATGGCAGCTGCTCTGACAGGGTCCAGCTCTAAACACAAAGCAGGAGGAAACCTCCGCTCCTTCACACGTGTCCCACAAATCCTGCCTTTACATATGTAGAGGAAAATAAACACCTTTTGCTTCCCCTGCCTCGTCTCTCTTCCTCCTTTCTGCTCTGTCTCTCCTCTGCTCCGTCTTAGTCATATGAGGGTGTATAAACATGAGCCTCTGTGGATCAGTGCGCACAGAGACAGGATATGAGAGATTCCCTGCACCTCTCCCTTTTGAACCTGCGTCACAGACAGTGAAAAATGGCTCCTTTCCAAAAAAGGGCCATAGAGGGGTCAGCTGTGCTCTGCTCCACTCTGCTGCATGTCTGTTGATATGGTTTCAAGTAGTGGTCGGCCGATTAACCAGTCGACCAACGGCTCAGGCCAATATCTCCCATTCTGAGAAATCGGCATCGACCGATGACTGCAGTCATGAAGCCTTGTCAGCATGGCTGTGGATCGATGTTAGCGCTCACCCTCAGTTTCACTGTTCTACAACAAAGATACTTTGAATGGGCAGGGGCCGCTGTGGAACAGTAAGAAACATGCCAGTGCTGGATATTACGTTACTTCAAGAAGTTATACTTGAAGTGACTGGGGGGTGGAGCTGCAGAAACGAGGTCCCGCCCATACACCCACCCAACTCAATCAGGAAATCAATCACAGCTGTCACAGCATTAAACCCTCTTTTTATAGCATCAAATAACTAATAAAAAACAAATTTGCCAGAAAAATGACACTTCTCCCATCAGATTGTGATGTGCATAGAATAACCGATTGATAGATGATTTTTCTTTTTGTTTTTTGAATTTATTTTTTTTTAACAACATGATATTGGCATTATATATCAGCCATCAAGTGCCCTGATCTCTAAATATCACCATCAGCCATTGAAAAACCCATATTAGTCGACCACTCGCTTCAACCTCAGCTTCTCAGCAGAGAAACTGAGGTTGTCAGAGTTCATACAGAGACTGCTCTGTATGAACTCTGACAGTCATAACTGTCATTACACAGCTGTGATAGCACATACCATACACACAAACATGCAGACTCACACACACCAATTTCCACCTTTTAAACCTGAACCCAATGTGACCAAGGTTGAGCAGGAGGGTAGACATCAAGGGAAATCAAACACACTAGGATAAAGAGTAGGAAAGTAAGAGAACTGGGTCAGGGCGCATTTGTACTGCTTGTGTGCGGAAATGATTAGTCAGTTAGATTAACTGATTTGTCAACCGACATAAAATTAATCGGCAGCTATTTTGACAATCGCTTTTTTTTAAATGAATATACTACAAATATTTTATTGTTGCAGTTTCTCAAATGTGAAGATCAGCTGCTTTTTTTGTTACTTACATTACAGAAAACTGATTCTTCGAGTTTTGGATTTCTTATCAAACGCAACAGGAAATATAAAAAGATCATCCTGAGTGGGACCATTTTTCACAATTTTTATAGACAAAATTATGAATTGGAAAATATTAAACAGATGATAGACAGATAATAAAAATAACCATCAGCTGCATACAATACTATTAAGTGGCACCTACTTTGACTACTTTAACATTTAAGTCATTTTTTTTAAGCGAAAATGTAAACAAATTTGCAAAAGTGCAACCAATTCACTGGTTCAAGCTTCTAAAATGAATTGTTGTAAGAATTTTTAAATTTTTATTAATAATGAGAATCAAAATTATGTGAATAGTACGCTATGACCTTTATAGTTGGAAGTGTAGGAGATATCCTGTTGTACCACCATCATCAAAACACCAAGAGAGGAAGCTGTTCTGGAGGGTCGTGGTGGAACTGATCCATGAAAACCTTAACATCAAATCTAAAACAGGTCACAGCTGCAGAAATCCTGAAGCTGAAGCAATGTAATTTCACCTGTTGCTGCCCGTTCAAACCCAAGTCAGCATGTCTTTCCCTACAGCCATAACCTTGATGGAGGAAGCGGAGAAGGGATCAACTAAAGATTGAAGAGGATAGAATAAAGAGGAAGCAGAGGTATGGAGAGGAGGAGTCTGGATGGAGAGGTGTTTCATAAGCCCGGCCGCCAGATCTTCTACCTCGTATTGCCAGGTCCCAGCTGCTGGGTTGGAGAAGCTCTGAGGCTGATTCAGAGACTGGCTTTAGAAAAATATATATATAAAACACCAGTAAAGGGAAGACCAGAAACACATTTTTCATCCCAGTGGTGGACTCACTTAGCTCGCTCAATTACCTTCCCTCCTCTCTTCCCTGTCCCACTTAAATGTGTGAAAAAGGGGGATTCAGATAAAGTGGTTTCCGGACTGTGCAGGTGAAGAGGCACAAGAGTGAGAGATATATGCAGTGCGGCCGTATGTTATAGTCAATCAGATGACGTTCCAGGTGCTTGAGTCAAAAGTGTCAGACCCCGTCAGCTTCACTTACACCCATCCCTCTGCAGTCCTCGTACCACCACATTAATAAATTACTGTCTAATAACCCATCTCAGGCTCATTACTCAATCTCAAATTGGAGCAGTTTAGATCAAATCTGAGATCAGCTCACAGCACTTTTGATCAGAAAAATAAAGGGCTCACCATAAAAAAAAGGCCATCATTTTCACCACGGTGACTCCAGCTCATAAATGTCATAAAGCTGGATTGGTGTGATGGGGGAGCAGAGAGAGAGGACAGGGGGAAAACATTAAGAGTGGGGTGAAGAGTGAAAAGAGAGAAAATCAGGTGTAGACGTCTGAAGCTGTACTAATCTTATCATGCCATCTAGTGGTGACAGGTGATTTTATCCACAAAGAGGAGCGAGGGGTGTCCTTAGAGATTAAAATTTGGAGATCCTGACAACATGACAAACATCACGAGATGAGGAAATATAATTAGAGTCTTGATTAAAAAAAAAAGATTCTATTCATTCATTTAATGAATACAAATTTACAACATAAACAACTTATATCTGGGACTTGGAACAAGTGTACTCTTTTAGAAAGTCCCAAACAAAGTCTTGCTGATGTTAATTAACACGCCCTCTGTTTTCAGTGCAGAATAAAGTCATTTTTCACAGCACAGCTTTATTCAACACATTCTGAATCTCACCGATTTCATGCTCTATTCAGCTGGAACCCAAAAGGTGCTGACTCAGCAAACAACTTGACAGAGTAGACCACTGCAAAGATTAATGTGGTGCAAAAGTAAAAAATTTAGTCGATATTCCAGATAGAGATTTTAAATAAAAGTTAGGGTCTTTAAGGGTGTGCTGCATGAAATCCAACATGAAAGGTTTAAAGCCTGTACAGGTGGATGCAATGAAATGGAAGTGGGATGGTGCTACACTGCGAACCCCATCGCCAAATTAGTCACACCTCCACTTCCAACTCCAGTCCAGCCTGCCCACTGTGGTAGATCCTCTCACATCCTGCACTAATGTGATATCATGTCCACCAGAAATGCCTTCTGAAGGCTGCCTAATGAATATATAGCACAGAGAGGACCCCAATTAGTGGGCCAGCTAAGGGAGGGGGGAGGCGCCATGCCATCCCACATAAACAAACTTATCTTGACAGGGTTGCTTCGCCAAAGGAGGGAGATGGGCGGATAGCGAAGGAGGCCGAGAGAAAATGAATTACCTTCCTGACACACGTTAAAGCCAATCACTGCGGAGCATCCTTTGCCGTTCCCGCACCCCAAATCCCTGCCGCCACCGCTGCGTTTCATCTGCCAGTGTTAGTATGCATACAGGCCGTGCGCCAGCCTCCAAATGTATTCATTTATTCAGAGCCCCTCGGAGAAATCACAGTGTCTTGTTGTCCTTTTTTCCCTGGCTGTCCAGATGGAATTTGCGTGAATAACATCAGTTTAGTGAGGCAGAAAATAAGTACAGGCTAGCACAGCGGAGGGGACTAGATTACACCCTCTCCCACCTCCCCAAAAACAGGATGGAAAGACAAGTGTCACCTTCATATACTCCTTTCTCCCTCTTCGTCTGCGATTCTCATTTTCTTTTCAAGTTCTATTGAAAGTTCTATTGGCAGTGGGAGAAGCTAAAAGTTAGGGATCTATACAGCTTTCGTGACAATTATTTTGTGTTATCATGCACTGCAGGTGCAATTAAACAGAAGATCATGAATCAAAGAACTAGAGCGGCTTTCTCATTACAAAAAGGTGAGCGGCCATCAAGGGTGTGCAGCACAATACTCATTTATCCTCGTTTTGTTTTGCATTTATAACATAGCTAATTGCATTAATTAATCAGATGTACTTCCAGTAGGAGGGAGAGCTTCTTGAAAGAGTAACTGAATGAGATGAAAGTGAGGGGGGGGGGAATGTAAATCAATATTTCCAACTTCAATAAAGCCCAAGAGAAATTAAAATGTCTTCAGTACAATACTCATCCAGCCTATCAAAAAGAATTCACTATACAGCCTTCAAGTAATTGTCTTTAGTATAAACGCTTGAAATTGATTTTAAAAGAATCCGTGAGGCATCCTTCACAGTTGACTGAAACTAAACTAAAACACGGACAAGAGATAATGTGTGTGATTTGCTTCAGGTATAATTGGTTGTGATCATTATCACAACTGATAGACACAGAGAAGTGAGTGGGTGAGAGACAGAGGAAAAAAAAAAAACATCTTAATTAATCCTACCTCTCTGAGAACTGTACTCCCAAATCCTCTGTACAGGCCTCGAACACCCTGCTCAGAGAAAACAGACATTTTTTAACTAACACACTATCACAAACACAGACACACACTTGATTTAAAACAATCTGACTGGATTTGAGAAACGCTTACATTTAAGAGAACATTCATATTTACTGGATATGATATATAACATTTCATAACAACTAATGGCATATGATAAAAAGTTTGCATAATTGATATGTGAAAGCAAAACATAGGAATAAAGAGTAATTCCGGTTTATCACAACCTCTAATTTTCATAATTCTGGGTTTTACCATTTCCTATGATGACATTTTAAACATCAAAGTAACTCCTGAGACAATGCGATTATTACCAATAAGAATGATGACCAAAACCACAAAAAAGCAGATCAAAGTTGCAATAAACCCAAACTATCCTTTAAGAAAGTGCCTCAGTGATAGCTCTGTACCTCTTCTCTGAGTGTAGCCAGCAGCATGCGGTACGTGGTGGATGAGGGAGAAGCCTGAGTCCTTTGTTTGACCACCTCTGTGGGGACCCGGATGAGACACGCCACCTACAGGATGGAAAGAGCATGAGTTAAACAAACACAACACAACCCTACAGTCTCAGTCTACAGTACTGTATTTGCTTCTTAAGGGCTTTCAGTACTGTATACAAACAGTGCATAATTGCAGGTTAGTGTGTGAGCAAAGAGACTCCTCCCCCTCTCACACACCACTCCACTAAGTGCTCTGGTGCTGTACATGATACTAGCCTGAGTATGTTTTTTCTGTGTGGCAGGTGGCCATGATATGGCACAGCCTGAGAAGAGCAATTATACCGAGCTTGCTGGCCAACAAGTGCTTTAGTTAATGAGCAACTGGGCCAATGAACAAAACCAGTTACATACAGCCGACATGACAACTGAAAGGGAAGGCAAAAAGGTCATCAAGTTGACTGTGTATCTGTGTCCAAACAACGTGCATCACACACACACTGATAGATCCAGAAATACACACACACACACACCTCAGTAACCACACTCCCTGCTACAAGTTCCAACCCATCCACCATATGTCAACAAAAGTATGGACTGCCAACAGCTAGTGAAGATAGACATGAATATTTATGCTTCATAACTCCCACCGCCCTAAAGGCAGGCAGGCAGGCACAGCTGCCCACCTGGCGACTTGATTTCCCATTTATCCTGCATCGGAGCGGAAACACCAGCTAACGGCAAGCAATCTTACAGAGCGATTGGTGAGCCGCCACCCCCCCACCCTGCTGTGACTCCCCTCGGTCACACAGATGCCAGTCTGCTGGTGCCACCCTCGACACACCAACGCTGAAGCAGGCAGAGGATGAAAGAGAGAAAGAATGTGAGTGATGGAGGCACTGTAATAAAGAAGAAATGCACCCCTTTTCCGTTTTGCTCCTACTCCATTCAGCTATCCATGCTGATTTAGCATTTGAGGCCCAACAGAAGTTTTAGAGGAGACGGGCCCTGGAGGACGAGGCTCTTCCGCTGTGCTCTGCGAGGGGAGAGCAGGCTACCCTGACAGCTGTTAGAGGGCTCATTTCTGTCAGCCACTCGTCCTCTCTGTCGTCTCCTCTGCCAGACACCAAGGACGCCTTATGAGCTCGAAGTGAATATATGTGGAGCACAAAGGAGAAAGGATAAGGTCAGCAGTGCTGGGAGTCAAGTACAGACTGAGCTGACAAAACACATGAACCTAAACCTAAAGGCAAGGTTTTTGCTCTGCATCTCTAAAAATCCTACTGACCATCAATTATTATTTGGTCCATTTATCAACTTAGTCTTTACCCTCACTGTACCACATCTGCACGTTTGCTGCAGGCCAACACGTGTCCCTCCCCTTTTCAATATACAGTGAACAGATAAACTTCATTCTCTGAACAGAAGAGCAAAAAAGAAAGACTTGAATGAATGTTTATAAAGACTTTAGAGCAATTCTCATTGGTATTTTAGGTTAGTATAACCACGTTCTAGCTGCAACCTAACCATGGTGCAACAGTACCACCAAGTGGCCAAACTTTCACCTGGCTCACATCCCTGTGATAACTGAGCTGGCATCCATCTCGGAGATCTCATTTGCCCTCCCTTTGGTCAAGTTACCATTTATAATACATTGTACATCATGTTTTCCCCAAACCAATTCTCCAAAGGACCAGAATAAGGCAGCTAAACAGAAGGAAAGTGGCTATGACAAGTAATTACTGACGTAATTGAATGGGGCCTGGAGTGGAGACGGCCTTTCCTCTCTTGTCACTGCAGAGGGGAAGGCAGAATGAGGCTGAGATTACACCAAATAAATTAGGGACATTGTTTATTTGGGAGTAATTTGCACACCAAGGGGTGGGGAGAAGGATGTTGAGTGAATAGAAGATAAAGTGTGCAGCCTCTGAGGCCATTTCAGATCTCGGCAAATGGGTGAAACAAATGGGTGATGAATCGGGCCATGATAAAAACAGGGCTGGAGCTAAAGAAAATCTGAATGCTTGAGTCGTATCCTGTCTGGAGCTGCAGAGATAGTGTGCCATCACTTTAGAAAAAGGTTCAATATTTAGGAAATTGTCGCTCTTTAGAAATCAGTCTTTTTACCTGACAGACGTCAGTTCTTCACCTACTTCGCTTGCACTTCATTCTCAGTGCTTTCCTCTGGCTTGTAAACTTATTATGAACCCATTGGCATTCTTTTAAATTCCTTCTATCATTCATCTTTATTTACAAGCTGTTGGATTCATCAAGCAGAGTTAATTAGCAGGCTGTCTGCCCATGATTGGAGCCTTCCAATTTCCATTGGCCCGCTGTTGTTAATCCAAATAACAGAGCGTGTTTTCAGTTTCCACCACTGGCCACCAAACAACAAGGTAAGAAGCCGGTGCTCAATCACTGGCAAACCACAGTAAGAAATGGGAAATTAGCAGAGACTCACAGCACATTATCAGCATAGCCAGCGCATCAATCTGCAGATGGAGTCTTTACACCCTTCTGTCCTCCACTACTTCGCTCCATCCCTCTTTTACCGCTCATGGCCATTGGGGCACAGCGGTCAGTCAATCAGGACTGGGATTACCATTTGGCACCACAGAGAGTAAACAGGTACGAAAAACTGTTCTGAGGCTCAATTATTTGGATTTATTCATGGTTATAATTTACTGCATTCACCAGCAAAACAGACAATTTGCCAAAGAGGAACTGATGCAGTCAGAAACATAAAGAAACTGCAGAACAAACAATTGAGGGAAATGTGCTCTTGAGAAGATACTATAACTAAGCAGATTGTAATTTTATTTTTCTAAAACCACATGCCAGATTGTCCTGCACTTTAGCCTAATTTTAACAATGCCAAAAACCCAACCGATAAATTAACTCCAGCTGAAAAGTTTTCAAAACAACTTCAACTCTTACTTAACACTTCTCTAACAATCATGAGAAAAGTGGAACAGAAAATGCTCTAAAACCCTGTTTCACTGATGTATGGTGGAAAAACAGTGCCTTCCCACTCAATGCCAGAACCCTGCTTTAAAAACAACACCACGTCTGAAATCTCTGTGGCAGCACAGCAAAGCCTGTGTAGACCATAAAATCTACATATCTGCCTTTGAAACAGTATGTGCCACAGTTTGTATCAGCACCTAAGTCCCATGACTTTTCTGGGTTTTTTGTTCATAAGCCCATTCCTAGAAATGCATCATAGTACCAAGAAAGACTGAAATATGGCATGACAAAGGAAGAAGCAAGGAAGAGAGGGAAGAAAAAAGGTCATGAAGAAAAGGGGAAGAGATGAGGACACTGCGTGTCTCCAACTTTGAAACAACAGCCAATAAATCACAGAGCGTGGCGCTGCTCGAAGGCGATGCATGGATTATTTCTCAGTGCCAAGTTAAGTGGCTGCCAGTTTCTCAGCCCCCCCACCAAAAAAAAAAAAAACTCCTCCCTCATGCTACCTCCTTCTCTCTGTCCCCCCTATCTTGTCATGTCACACTGTATTTTCCAGTACATCCTCCCACAGACGCGTGGTGGTGGTGGGGGGTGGGTTTATAGATGCAAGAGAAGCCCGCCGCCTGGCCTTGACAAATGAGCTTTCAGGGCAGACGTCAAGCGAATGGGAATGAAGATAAATCTGATTTAATGGCTGGATAACAGCCTGCTAGAGCCTGACAGACGCCATGAGCTTACACATTCTTTATGGGAGCGTCCCACCACTGCAGTCACACAAACACCAGGACACCTCTGGCGAGGGGGATTTCTGTCATTGTCTTGACCTCCTTGTTATTTCTCTCCACTACTTCCGACTGTCCTGGTTCAGGTTCATACACAAATGGCATTAGCTATGACATTTGAAACGCCCTAGTAAATTTCTGTATTCTGTATTTATTTTCACCACCAGAATTTTAATCAAGGAACATATTTAGACCTTTAAATGTATTTTTAAAATAATAATTCCTGTACTTAATAATACTCACATTATTTCACATACAGTGATCATACCATGATGAGGCTTGCTGTTGCTGTGTAGGCCCGATCATTCCTCTTTCCCTCCAATGAACATCTGTTAGACTGAAGGCTTGAATTTAAAGATGAAAATTGCCTCAATCTGTGTGTGTGTGTGTGTGCATGTGTGTGAATATATATATTAGAAATATTATATCTGTATATACACTAACTGGTTTTAATGTTGTGGCTGACTGGTGTAAGTGTTCTCTTTTCTTTCCTACAATTCCGATCTCATAGTTTATGCAGAATAAATTCTGAGCTACAACTCCCACTGGTACGATCACAACAGACTTTGAATGAAGTCCACAGTTAGTAAGTTAGTGCCAAGTCGAGCACATCATCCATAGAGAGAGGCTTGGGGATGGGATTAGCAAAGCAATAAGTCCCATAAAGCTTCTCCTGTGAATGTTGCAGAGTGGAAACAGTCCATAAAACACAACTAAATGGACTCCTGGGGAAAGGATCATGGGCTGATGAAGGGGTGGAGAGAGGAAATCAGATGAGGACCAAACAAAAAAAATGCTTCTTCTTATTCTTATTCTTTTAGTTCCTGTGTGTCAAAGCCTGCCAGCACCCAGCTGCTCCCAGCAAGAGAGAGACAAGCAGGAGGAAGAGCCACTGAGAAACATGTTGAAAACACGTGGCCCTGTCCTACACTGGCAGAACAGACCTATAATGCAGAGTGGAAGATGAAACCTAATGCTAATGAAAATCTGTTGGAGTCAGATCAATGTGATCAGTGCTTAATAATTCAGACTTGGACTGAAGGAGGTGAGAGAAGAGCTAACATCTAAAATATAATTTAAAAGAACAGCTAAGTAAATGATAAAGATGCAGCAGGTGAGACGGCTGTTGTCTTTATGAGCATGGAAGGTGACTAAAGGGGGTGGTAGCCTAAACCTGAAGGATACAGAAACTCAGCAGCTCAGCTGAGCAGGTACCTCACAGAGTCTGATGTCTTCTCAACTCACACAGGTGTGGAGTGGCCAGTTTGAAAAGGAGAGATTCATGAAATTCATGTTAATTTACCAACTCATCACATGACAACAGCAAAACAGAACAAACATGGTGTAAATTTATTTCAGTTCATCATAATACATTTCCCAAAAGATTTTGCAGGATTTTGATAGAGCCTACCTACACTGAACTAATAAACAATTACAAAACAAAGCTGCATAATATACTGTAGTATGAAAAAAAAAGAGAACCAAATATGTGATGAAAAGACATAATGAGGGCTGCAACTATTAACAATTAGTTATGTGTCAGTTATTTTTTGATAGCTGAGCTATTAAACAAATGAGTTAAAAAAAAAAACATCACACAGACAATGGAACCCGCAAACTCTTGGCATTCTTGCTTGATTAACAACTGGTACAATCAATCGATTATCAAAACTGATTCAGTTCATTTTCCTGTCGACATGCTAACTGAAGAATCGAATGATTGCTACACAGCAGACATAACAAATGTATTGCACCTAAGCTAGTCTAGCTGCCACCGCTTTTGTTAGACCCTCAGCACAATAACTTTTAATTAAAAGTCATTAGCAATGAGTGAGTGGACACAGAATCATATGTGGCAGCAGTTGCATCATAGCTCTGGCATTTAGGCCGTGCACACAACTCGGGGCAGCAGTAGGGTAGACCTTTCATGGCTAAGCCTAAAGATTACTCTCTTTGAACAAGACGTATCCATTTGCCAGAATACAGAGGGGTGTTGTTCCTGCTGTGCTCAACTCTACTCTGAGGATTTGTGCGTTTGATGTACTCAAATCCAGAAGAGCAGGAAAGGGGTTAAAGGTAGCCGCAACCTCCGCCTGACCTTTCACACTCGTCTGTACTGTGCCGTAGACAGAAGTTAAAAACTGTGCACACACCTACAGCATCTGCAATAACTGCCACCTTGATTGTGACAACTAGTGAATATAAACCAAGTGCAACGCTCCCTGAATTTGTGCTAATCTGAGAGAACATGGTGTCCTCTTCTCAACACTGTGACACACCAAGACGCATATCTTGGTGAAAACCTCCCATGCGGAATAATCCCATTTCATAAACATGCAAAACTTGGCTAAATTACATCCATCCAAAAGCCATGAATACTGAAAACCTAGTATTTTGCAGAAAGCTGGGGTGCTGTAGCAGGGGGGCATCCCTCTTTCCATACCCCCATCCCTCTACCCCCCTTCATGCCAGTGTGAATACTCATGGCCCCCATATGTTTCAGATTCCGTGGTTCACTGCGAGTGATTGGGAGAGGATGGGCTGAGGAAATTGCACTGCTCCTCATTGCTTTCAAGACCGAATTCCCCAGACTAAATTGGCAGAGTCTGGGGGCCTGAGCTGGGAAAGTAGATGAGTCAATAGGCAGTAATGAGATCTTATTTACCCAGCTGGTGGTTGGAATTGCTGGGACAGTCCTGAGGAAGCCCCCTTAACTCGCCCAGCTGGACCCTAGGGCCTGCAGCCAAAAACCACATATCCACAACCCCCTCCCCCCTACTGCCCTCTTGCATAGTGGTCTGTGAAATTTGAAAGGCAATAACGTGGTGCTCATTTGGGAGTTACAGTAGTGAGAAAGAAACAACAAGGGAAGAGCAAGTGCGTAAGAGGAGCTATAACAAGTGCATAAGGCAGCTTTGTCCTTCTAAGGATGGAATAACTGAGATTCAATTAAGCAAACACAAATAAACATGACTTTAAAATGTACTGGCAGAGTGAAAGAGGAGGAGCACGAATCCACTTGAAAGGAAATAAAAGTTGGGAGAATAAGGGACAGAGAGACTTACTATTTCACCCAGGGAGGCGGCCAGCATGTGAGTGACAGGTGCCACGTGTGGTGCTGTTAGCACTCCGCCAGCGCCAAGCAGGGACTTTGTGCATTCGTAGGTGACAAAGAAAGCAGCGGCTGAAACCAAGCAGAACCACGGCCATTAAAGGCCCATTAGTCAACCAGCATACAGCAATTAATATCCCCCACGACCACTGACAGGGGAGACACTGAGGTGTGTGTATGTGTGTGTGTGTGTGTCTGTCTGTATTTGCAGTAGAAGTAAAAGCTAAGAAAGTTTGTCTCATGTGGAAATAGTTCAGTCTTTCCTTCCACTATACCAATAAATTCATCCTGCGCAAGGATTGAATTCATGAGCAAACTGCATCAACCTAATTATATTCAAACCATCACTCGTTATCACTGTGCTGTGACTTTAGGCAGGAAAAGTAAAGTAAAATTAATTAATGCGTAGGGTTGTACCAGTTGACTGGTCGATAATAAGTTGGTTGATAAGCTCTCGTCCGACCAGTGAGAATGACTATTACTGGTGTTGCTTTCATAAGGAGAAAAGTGCTACATTGTTAGCCTTCTAGGATTAGTCCAGTATTTTCGGTGCCAGGAGGGACACACTACCTGTCCAAAACAGGTCCAAAACTTTGAACTCACCCAATCCAATGGAGACTGCCAGGTTTGACTTATTTAACATTTTAACATTTACTGGGCATTAACTCGGAGATGGCTCCAAACTGTCTGAAACCATGTCTTTGATGTGGCTGCAAATACCTGCTTTATGTTTATTTATTATACATTTATGCTAATAAGGCGACCAATCAGTTGAGGACTTAAAGAGTAGGTATATTTCAATAACAAAAAATCCCCAACTCAAATAGTTACTCTGTGGATATTATGATCAACACAGTGCAAGGTTGAATCTCAGTATGATCCCACACTAAGACGATTCTTTGTTGTTCAGTTTGTACCTCTGGGAGAACAGCCTTCACAAACAATAGCGTACAGTGAACCTTCATCAATACATATGTCCAGATATCACAGCGAGTGTCTTACCATTGGGAAAGGAGCCGACAGCAGCAGATGGGACCCCAGCGTAGACGCCCCTGAAGCCCCCTGCCTTGTAGAAGCCTTGCTGACTCTGCAGTCTGGTCTTAATGGTGTCCAGGGGGAAGAGGGTCAGATCCACGCACATTCCCGCACAGCCTCCCGCCTGGGTAGATTTGAATCACTTTGTAAGACACAGAGCTGCAATGCACGCTTTTTAACACCAGGGGTGAAGAAAGTACTCAGAGCTTTTATTTAAACCTCTACTAACTGATTATTTTGGCCACTTGGGGGCAGCACAAAAAGCAATAAACATACTGACATATCATTGTGCTATGGTAAAAAAAAAAAAGACAAATTACACATCCAACTGACACAGGTCAACATTAGACATCATTAGGAGTCATGTCTTTGGCCAGCTGACATATATAAGGCAGCCAATGTGACAAGAATATGACTAAAACTATTTAAATTTGTTTGTAAATGTTTCTGCAAACAAAATAAATTTGTGTTTGAACTATTTTTGAGATACTAAATATTGAAATTTTAGGCATGAGCTCAAATGACTCCAAAGTGGGCGCATTTATTTGTACATCATTTGCATGTACTTTTGCGTAAACAAAACAAACATCTGTGCTTCATTATTGCTCAGGTTTGGACATTAATGGGCTGCTTCCTGACAGTAAGACCGCAGGCAGTACGGGTCGGCAGCAACATTTCCAGCACCATCACTCTGAACACAGGGGCCCCCAAAGGATGCGTGCTTAGCCCCCTCCTCTTCACTCTGCTGACCTACGACCGCACACCATCACACAGCTCCAACCTCTTCATCAAGTTTACAGATGACACAACTGTGGTAGGTCACATCAACAACGGCGATGAGACGTACTACAGGAGTGAAGTGAGCCGCCTGGCCAAGTGATGCAGTGTCAACAACCTCTCCCTGAACGCGGTGAAGACGAAGGAGATCATCATAGACTTCAGGAGAGCGCACGCCCAGCACACTCCGCTAACAAGCAACGGTGCCGCTGTGGAGAGAGCTAGCAGCACCAAGTTCCTGGGTGTGCACATCTCAGAAGACCTCTCCTGGTCAAAAAACACTACATCACTGACCAGCAAAGCCCAACAGTGACTCTACTTCCTCCATAAACTGAGGAGAGCCAGAGCCCCAGGCCCCATCATGTGCAGTTTCTACAGGGGCACCATAGAGAGCCTCCTGACCAGCTGCATCACTGTGCGGTATGACAATAAAATACTGTAAGTTATCTTCTGTTTTGAGGCACTTCATTCTTCAACACTAGTTATATCACTAGTACAAGTGTCAAAAACTACTGGTGAAGGACAAGGCAAACACAAATAACCCTATCTAATATCTAATATAAACCACAATAACTGTTGAACTAAACAGACCTGATTCTGCTTGAAGCAAAACTTGCCTGAAAGCACATACATCCTCACTTTCTGTGTGGTTTGTCTGCGTTAGTCATTTTGATAACCCAATTAATTACCTTCAATAAAACTATTGTATTATTTTTTTATAACTGCTGAGCTGCGAAGATCCGCCATTCGTTTGAAAAAGCCATGACCCAGTGCAGGGAGTTGCATAGGTTCATGTGGTCTATCTTTGCTTCTGGCTAGTCTACTACATTTAGCAAACTGGTGAATGCTTTAGTGGTTTATATGCAGAACACGAACAAAAACCCACAGCTTCAGCTCTAGTTGCAAGTCATACTGCGTGTAACCAACAGAATTGGTTGTCGGTTACATTTCAAATTAGCACTTAGCATTATTGGCACGTATCATAACGGTTTGAACAAAATGACCAACTTACCACCAGGGACGCGATGAACTCTCGTCTCTCCATGTTCCGCTCCCGCTGTCAGCCGTGCAGCCCGTAATATTTGCAACTGGCGAGCATGTTTAACACTCCACTGAAATCAAAACATGCCTGTCAAGGACGCTGCCATCTTGCCTGAAATACTTCCTGGTGACGTCATGACGCGCGCTGTTCACGTGACGGCGAACGCCACTGAGTTGAGTGCTTTACTGTGTTGGTTTTATTGTGTTTACTGGTGATAACCGTGGGCATGAATGTGCAGGAAATTAGCAGCTGTGTGTAGATAATGACAGAAAGAATATGGTGTCACTAAGTTGGATTGTTATTGATAATTGATGAGAAAAAAATGTGTCAGTAGACAGAAACTTGAATTTACTGTTGATTGACTCTCATAAAAGACTGACTGGCTTTCATGCGCTCTAGCTCAACTGTCTATGGGAGACTGATCACCTCTATGTGCAAGCTGGTGTCATGTGGTGAGTGAAACTATGGAAGGTTCTCTTTGGTTCAGGGGTGTGAGGGATGCGTGGTAGTTGAAGTGAACTGTTGCGAAGCCTGGAGCAGACAGGTGCTTATCACTCCCTGCCTCTCTTGATAAGAGCTGGATCTCTTTTTCACTGATGAGAAGGCAGAAAATGAGAGGCTATGTAATAAAGCCATACGATGAGAGGAGGAGGTCTGGGGAGAAGATCCAGCTGCCCCAGTGGCCTAATGGATAAGGCACTGGCCTCCTAAGCCAGGGATTGTGGGTTCGAGTCCCATCTGGGGTGTATAGCAGAGTGGCGCAGCGGAAGCGTGCTGGGCCCATAACCCAGAGGTCGATGGATCGAAACCATTCTCTGCTATCTGTCTTTTCCCTCTGTGCCTTAGTACTCACTTGGTGTGGGTAAAATGCACGGTAATTTCCCCTGGTTGGGAACAACTTGAAGGACAATAAAGGATTAAATTAAAAGAAAACTCAAAACCACCAAGCGGTTGAAAAATATATGGGTACAGTCTTAATCTAACCTAATTTTGTCTAAAATGAATTAGATTTTTAGTGTATATATTCAGTGTTTTTAAAATTAAATAACAAAATGTATTTTTTAAAAAAAGTCAAAATTGTGCTTCTGTGACCTACCTTCACACACACTTGTCCTGCCATTCCCTAACTGTAGGGTCTTATATTCTTGCATCTAACCTCTCCCTCGTGATGCCGCTGAGTGAGTGTGCTCAGGTGAGTGTGTTCTTTTCCACTGACACGCGGACTGGGTTATTTATGGGCTGCTGTCAGCCAGGCAGCGCCTCCTATTAGGGAAGAGCAGGCGAGGGGCCACAACCTCTTTATTCAGCCCGGACCCAATGATGTCTGGGCTGAATGCGCCCAGTTTGAAGCTCGGTACCCGTCATCCATCTTATTGAAGCGGGTCTCACAGGGATCCCATTGGATGTGAGCCCCAGCTGGATCTTGACTGGGCTGCTGTCTCTGCTGTCTCGATCTGTATTAGGCCTGAGGATGGCAATAGCATCACTTACACTCGACGTCTCATGCTCTTATTGTCTTGGTGCAGCATTTCAGAAGATAGAGTCCAGAGGATGAATGTGTGCGTGAATCTCTTTGTTGCTGTTGTCTCTTTTAGCCATTTTGTTTAGTGATGTTTTTGTCCACTAAACATATGCAATGATTATTTACTGTGACACTGTCTTCTTGCATTACAGCCTATCCCTAAGGCAGACGTACGTTTTTGTCCCCCAACTCAGTCAATACAGCACATTAATTCTATGCCATACCTGAAATTGATTTTTTTTTCTTTGTGTTGTTGTCGAGAAGTTTGCAATGTCCAGAGTCCCTGTCTGTTCCATCATGTAAAGCCATTTATCACCCTGTCACGGCACGTCCTTGGTTATTGGGATTTTTGTCATTTGTGCTCCAAATGCTGTATTCCTGTAAGTCTCAATGGACTTTTGGCAAACCTTAAGCTGGCATTAAAAATGCATAAATTGTAGAAGTTTCTTAACAAGACTGGACCACCGAGGATAAGTTTTTCAATGAGTACGTAGATTCGTAGTAAGAAAGATTCTTGTGGAGCTTTGGTAGCTTGGCTGACTCTTTGCTTGTGAACCATTTATTTTATTTTGTCAGCGGTGATGAAAATTTCACCTTTTACCTCTGAACACCTACAAGTTGCTTGTCAGTTTCACTTAATGTGTTCCTGAATGATTTCGACCAGTTACATGTCAGGTGGGCAGCTTACAGTTTGAGTCTAAGAAGAACTCAGCTGCTTGGCATCAACATGGTCGAGGACTTTTTGATGAATGCCCCGCAAGTAGTAGGTGAATTTATCCATAGAAGTGAATGTAATGCTGGGTGGATGAGAGTAGAAGTGCTCCGTTACCCCTGTGTAAGGTCAATGAGAAGCACCCTGAGTCTGGGCAGATTTGCAGGGAGCACCATTGATCTTGACCCACTCAGAGTATGATCTCAGAGATAAAAGGGAGGAGACGAGAGGGGAACTTATTCGCTGTCAGCCACAAGTCAGCAAAGGGCAATTCTAGCCTGCAGGCTGTCTTTGAAAAACTGAAGGGCAAAAGCATGGAGGATTAAGCCACAAGGTGGGGAGGGAGAGAAATGCAATCAGCTATCAGGGTTATTGTAATAACACAGAGCCAACTATTGGTTTCACTCACCTTCAGAAGCATGTGTGTTATGTGACAGCCAGGGTGAACTCTGAGTCAAAAGGTTATGTAACTCGCACAGGTGAGAGGGCGCTCAGAGTTCCCCCTTAAGTTTTCAGATACTTTTTTCTGCCTGTGTGTGTGTGCACTTTGTGTGTGTGTTATTTCAGATAGAGCACATTGCTTACATTTGAATTCTTTATTATGAATTTTCATTATCTTGCTTTAAGCCCAGTTGCTCCTTTGGACACTGTTATGGAACAACAATTCAATGCAGTCATTTTTTTTTTCTTGTATGTAATTTGAGAAAGTGCCATCTGTAATGGTCATTATTTGTGAGCTGAGAGGAACACACATCTTGACTCTGACACAGTGATATTATTCATGAGACAGAGTGGTCGAGCAGCGTGGTAAACTTCAGCCGAAACATAACTCCTGCTCATTAGGCAGCCTAACATTTGCATCATTAGGACAACGCAACAGCAGGGGTAGGAGGAAATGCGACTAAGCGCCTTTCATATAACTCTTTGTGTTTACTCTCAGGATGATAGGCTACATGAGTCTCTGACAGGGAGGGAGAACGGGGTGGGGGGTGGGTGGGGGGTGATGCTCCAAATGAAGAGAGCAGGGAGGTGACAGGAGGAGAGGAAGGAGGGAGGTGAGATAAAGGGACTAAATGAGAAGAGAAAGGTTAGAGAGAAAGAGGAGAATAAAAGAACATTCATTATAAATTCACTGAATCGACAAGCTGTCAAGGCTGCGCTGCCGTCCATATAGCGTATAAGCCTCTGCTGCACTATTGACTCCTACATCACACCCCAAACTTCTCTCTCCTTTTCTCACCTTTGGCTGTATCCACATCACCTGTCTCTTCTAGATGCTATCTGCTTTTTGGATTGACCCCCGAGAGCCTTGCAAAGCCATGTTTGTGAAGATTCTTAGTCATCCAGGTCATGGTTAGCCAAGAAGAGTTGAATCAAGGGCAAATGGACTTGATTGTAGATGCTTGGATACATTTTACTTCTTCATCCAAGAGGCTTCTTCAGTTCTGAACCGAGAACTGAAGGAGCCTCTTGGATGAAGAGAGTTTCTTCTGTGAAATATCAGATCTGAACACCCTGTAGCATATTGTACTGAAGAAGCCTCTTCATCCAAGAGGCTTCTTCAGTTCTGAACTGATGATAGATGATATGTCTTCAAATATCTACAACCCAGTCCAGTTGCCCTTGATTCAACTCTTCTTGGATAACTTGCAAAGCCATGTCATCATCCCATCTTCCACTTCTTTCTCCCCTTCTGCTCTCTCATCCCTGCTGGGCCACCGGTGAAATATGAGCTGCCTGTAGTATATTGATCCCATGCCTAACTCTTGCCTAAAGATAGTTAGATCACAGATGAGACAGAGGATTCCTGATGCTGCTGCAGCAGCAGAGCCAGTGGCTTCACTAGTTGGTAGGCTTATTGACTACAGTGAGAAATGCTAGCAGTGCAGCAGTAGGGATGGCAATGTTGGTCCGTTGGTTGGTCTACCACTCTGGCCCATGCTGAAATACCAGAATATAATACCAAAGGCATCTCATACCAGTCCAGTTGCCCTACCTTTATCTTTCTCAGAGAACTTAACATGATGAATTGCCATAAAATTAAGTACAGACATTCACAATCCCCGGAATGTCAACTGTACTTTGTGTTTAGTGCTAAGCATGCTGACTCCCTAAACTAAGATGATGAACATGGTAAACATTACACTTGTTTATCATGAGCATGCTAGCGTCATTGTGAGCATGTTAACATGCTGAGGTTAACATTTAGCTTAAAGTACCGCTGTGCTGCAGCCTCAGAGCTGCTAGCCTAGTTGTAGACTCTTAGGCTTGTAAAATATTACAGAGCATATGATGGATTACACTGAGCATCCATCTACGGTCATCTCTTTGCTGCAGTCTTATGTACTGCATGTCCTCCTGTCCCCCATTGTGTATTTATTGACTGGCCAGAAAGGTATCAGTGTTTCCCCTTGGTCATTGAGTCACATCCGTGTGCATGTACATGCCTGTAGCTCAATTTCTGACCTTAGCCTTGGTTCATGAGAGGATAGAAAAGGCTGCATTGCTTTGCCCTGTTAACTGTTAAATGCATTCACATTCAAGTTGTAGAAATTCACATTCAAGTTGTAGAATGTCAATTATACAACAGTGTATTTTTAAACATATGTGAGAGCAACAGTGAGACAGAAACAAGTCAACAAGTTGAAGCCTCTCTGAAGAAATGTGCTGACTGGTGTAAAAGCAAGAAAAATGTACAGCCAGTCTCCTCACAGAGAGCAACTTACACAAAATTATCTCCAAGGTAAGATAAGATAAGATAAGATAAGATAAGATAAGATAAATCTTTATTGTCATTGCACAATTATACTTTGTACAAAAGTACAACGAAATTGAAGTACTGTCCCACATCAGTGCAAAAGAAGACATATAAGGAGATATGGTATCTATTCATCACAACTTGTGTGGCCAACTTCCTCCCTCCGTTGGTATTAACTGACTGGCCTTTCACTGCCTCGGCTCCTAGTCACAGACGACACTTGCATTTGTCATGGCCTAAGTGCTGAGGAGGAGAAGGTGAGAGCACCCAAACAGCAATATTTCACAAAAAGCTGCAAAAGGAATCACGTGAGCTTCGTTTGCAGCATTCTGTATCCTTTGATAAATCATCTCACCAAGTCTCACTTCTTTATAATTCACTCTATTGCGGCCTTTTGCATTTTCTTTTAGAAATATACTTTTCTACCCTTATAGATTGGGTCGCACACATTCAATAGGTGATGGTCTGATAGAGAAGAATGTGGGAGTGATTCACATGCATGACAACTGAAAAAACAAAACTCAAAGGAAACAAAAAGCTCAAATACTGAAACACAGAAAATGATTTACATTTTTCTCTGATTTCCCTGATTGAAGGATGTTCTCCTTTCTCACAAGAGAATATTTTTATGTGATGTGAGTCCAACGCACCCTGTTGACTCCACTAATGCCTTTCTGAATTTGTGGCTGTGGTGACAGATATCCCTGCCAAGCCTGATTGCCCTCTAGTGGCTGATGCCTGAGTGCTACTTTAACACTCTACAAAACCTTGTGCAACAGTGCACAGCTTTGTCTCTTTCTCTCTCTCATTCTCTCTCTCTGATACACACATACATGCTCTACACTTAACAGAGACACTGGCACACACGGTCTTAACTGTTTTTTGTTTCCTGTGTGACTACGTGATCTATATTTCATTATGTGAGCTAAAGCAACTCATGATGATTGCTAATAATTGACACTAAAACCTGCTGGAGTTGAGCAAGCAGAAAGTTTTAAATACCTTGGAATCATATGGGACATTAAAATTCTGTTTTGATCACTACATCATTACTCAAGCATTTACTGGCCCCCAAACGGTCTTGTCTTCTTCGCCACACCCTGGTGTGTCACGCCATTATTAACTCATTACTGCCCGCTGAGACAATTCTGGTGTCATGCCGCTGGTGCAAACCACGAATGTAGTGTTTTTTTTCCCCCATCGACCACAAGGGGCAATGACGAGACAGGCTGTTGCTAAGGGGGTCAGTTGGGTTGCAGTGCCTGACCATGTTGCATCATGCACGCAACTTTGCTTTTGTTTTGGTACACTATCATTGCTCTTATAGTATTTGGCTGCATCAGGCAGCTATTATCAGTAAAAACTGTACACTATCTGGTCAGCAAAAACAACAGACAGATATAACCAAGCAGTTTCTATAGGAGTTGGTGGAGACCAAAGAAAGAGCTACAAGAGAAGAATAGTGGACTCCCATTCATTAAATGGGCTCAAATACTACTTCAAATGAATGATGATGTTGCTCTGTAGGAAGTAACTGTTTGCTAACAAGTTATTGCAGGTTCAAACTAAACACCCCAAAGTTCCCTAAAATTTTCTCTACAAAAGAATAATTGAGTCCACATCACTATTCACTAAATTATCTTTTGCTCCCCCTGTTACTTTACCATACTAGTTGTTTCATACTGTAGGCTGTCACACACACTGCCTTCAAAATCACACAGCCATCACACACACTGCACTCACCATAGCACATGACCCGAATCAACCCCTCAACCCATTTTTCATGCTACAACCACCCAGATTCAAATATAGGACACTAGAATACAGAAAAGGGCAGGGTTTTGGTACTGCGGGAGTCTTTTTCTGCGGCTAAAACCTCACCTGTGGTGCATCAAATGTAATTTCTATTACTGCACCTCAGAATGCACAGCTCAGTCAATAGCCACCAGTGTCATCTGGGGCTGAGAGCTCACAATTGATGTGTGGCCTGCCAAATCCACACTGTTCTACAGGCGTCTGCAGCAGAGGGACCAGATGTGAACAAGTAGATTTCATCTTCACTGGCAGTCATTCCCTTCAGGCAGCTGCAGATGGATCAATAATGTCGGTCCCCTGTCACAGCCAGAATGAGAAGTCTTGGAGTGGCTCTTGTGGCAAAAGCATGTACCGAACTATTCACTTTGTATGGATCAATTCAGGACATGCACATCAAATGGAAGAGGAGGACGGGGACAGTGTGTGTTGCATGAGTATGTGTGTATGCCTGTCTATCTCTGTCTTAACTCCACGGGGACATGTCTATCACCTCCTCTGTAGGTCAATGAAAATGGAGGAGCTGCATTGCAGTAAAATATGCACAAACATGCTTGGCAATTCAGTCCTATCGGTTCTGTCTGTGGAGCCTAATAGAAATATGGATCCACTCTCATATACTCCCTGTCACACTGACATTTGAGCTGATACACTGGCCCCAATCTGGCATCAGTGTGACACCATGACACTCTGTGATGCTTTTAGTCACAGGAGAACTCTGACAAATTGTTACCGTGAATGTGAAAAACGTTTTCACGCTGCTGGGAAACTCACAGAGGAGGCTTATTATCAGGAGAGATTACATTGAAAACATTAGCATGGCCCCCCTCTCTTCTCACCACATTCACCTTCAGGTTCCATTGGACAACTTTGTGAGGGTCTGAGTATTAGAGCATCATCCAAACTGTGATAGTGATCAGTGTTGCAGACGATAATTATGATTCAGCAACATAAATGTTACATCAGATTGTCCTCTGCGTGCAAATGATGACCTTTCAAATAGCAAGGAGTGAGCACTGAGGGAGAAGCTAACCTTTAGATTTGAATAACATCTGGACAGCTTGGGCTGCTTTACTGCAGTATCAGAGTGCCACCTAGTGGCCAAATGGTAGTCTGAAATTGTGCTTTGTCTGTTACACACAGTTTAACTACGCAATGTGAAGTGGAGCAATTATTTAATACTCTCAAATACACATTACATCAACTGGATATTAAAAGTGCAATGACACTACTCAAGTAAATGCAAAAATGACTGCACAACAATAATTCACTTACAGTAAAACACATCTAATCTGATTGAGCCGCTAAGCTGATAAAGTCAAAGTATTGTGTGCCTTCATGAACCATGTATGTATAATTCATGTTCTTACAATTTATCACCCATCAAGCTTTATGTATTACGCCTTTCTCTCCTTCAACACATGGAAATGTTCCCATCAAGCCACTAGCAGGAGTCTTTTGGGACCAGTGTACATGATTGTATGATAATGGCCCATTAGCATGTTAATTTCATAATTCATCTTTCCAATAATTGCCTCCATCAATATTAACTGAGACAGTGCAGTCCTCATTTGTAGAAACATTGTTTTGGGTTTTTTTTAATGCCCTTTATGATTAATAATGGGTGACACAGGGTGTAGGTGATTTGAGGATTCCCCTCATGAGCATTAAAGGGACAACCCTACTGTTTTCTGTGTTTCTTATACACAATTTTTAAGACACACAAAACCTGCAGGTGAAGATTTGTTCATTTTCTACAACTTGGACCTTTACAAATGCAGCTGATGTAACTGCAAAAAATACCAAAGCAACACAGGCAGTTAACCATCTCTGATCAACTCTAGGTCTGAACTGGCAGCCCGCAGAGGATGGATGTGAGGCCTTGTGGTAGTGTAGTGTGCAGCTGTCCTCTATCACCTTGTTTTCCTGTTTATATGACCTCCATCTCCAGGTCAAGTCACGAGGTGTGAGCTCATAAGAATGAGCGATCATGGTTGTTTTTCTGTGATCTTTGACCTCTAGATCAATGAGGTGAGCCTGCATATACAGTGATTCTACTTCTTTTAAATCACTCCATCAACATTCATGCAGCCTCTGCACAGAATGGACCTCATTAGACACCAACCTGCTGTTGAATACTGCTTCCTGTCACCTAGTCAAGTTAAGACTCTGTTCCAAAAAGACTTACAGCCCACTCTATATGTTTGATGGACAGTCTTAGAGCCTAACTCATGCAGTAAGCAACCAAACCCACCTATAACCTGATCCTGATCATCATCTAAGCTTCTGGTCCAGTGCCTTCCTTTTAAGAGCATCCAGGGTTACAGTAAAAAGTAATAATTCACTTTACCAGGATTAAACTTTTGCATTAATCTCAAACAACTACTATTGTGGAAGTGAGTTTCACACATGTTGGGATTTTGAGTGTTGCAACTTCTCTTTTGCTGATGCAATCCCAGCCAACTTCCCTTGGATGTTCTTTGTATGGTCTTTTGTCTTGATTTTAATCGGTTCTTGCTCATACTGGGTCATATACAGACCTAGCATTTAAAAGATGATGGATGAATGTTAGTGTAAGGCCTCATTACCTTTTTGCATGGGTATCAAGGGTAGAAAGTATAAACGCAAGATAAAAAGTCAGTTTAAACGATCTTCAGAACGAAATCCATAACATAGGATCCATAACAAGGAGTAACTGGATTAAACGATTGTGCACTCCATTCTCCTGTGAGTGTTTGTTGAGAATTTGCTCGTCCGTTATGGATAGCATGGCAGAATAAATGTATTCTGTCACAGAGAGTGAGGAGTTCTCTTCGTAAGAATTTGTCATTTAGCTTTCCTGTTTTCTGAGTGGCGTGCTTTACAATGTGACAGCTTCTTAATACATTTACTAAAAGCCAATTGGAGCAGAACTTGAGTTGAATAAATTAAAGTGAAATTAGACTGAATTAAAGTTTTACATGTGCAGCAGCTAAAAGGGTTGAATGCATAGTAATTTTGAAGGTACTGTAAATTCTTTCATTTGGATTTTTGAGGGATATTAGTTCCAAATTTGATAATTTCATTTAAAAGACAATAATCAGATTTTGGACCTGATGATTTGTGAGAGGAACCATTTGTTGGGCAAATCGCTGATGGACACACAACAGACCAGCAAAGGATGGATGACAGAAGAGCAGAGGATGTGCTGTGGGTGTATAAAGGAGTATCTCACCAGTCAAGAGGACAGATTCACTCCATACCTCTTCATCACATCGCACACCGCACTCCATTTAAAGGAAATAACACACTAACCAGGTAGATGAACATTGGTTTTATTTAATTTGGTTGGTTATTTTCTCAGAGCTCTGTATTGTTTGTGGAGCAAAAAAGACACTGAGTTTCCCAATTTGAAAAGGACAGCATGAAGGAAAGAAAAACAGAACTGAACTGGGTAAAAAAATGAAACTAAAAGAAAAAAATAAGAAAGAGCTCGACTATGTTCAGTATCACTGTTAAATAAATGCAGACTGAGTAAGTTAAGCAATCAAAATCACAACACTTGATCATTGGCACCTACAAGTCCTGTGAAATTTCAAACAATGATGTGCCTTTCTGGTCATATCTGCTACAGTAACTACAAGAAACATTACCCAGTGACCCAAATCTGTAGTAAAGTTACCATTAAGAGCATCAGATTAATTTCCAGATTAATGGCCTGACAAATTTTCAAAATCCTCAAAAGAATAACACTAAACATTAACACAGTACAAACTTAATGCCATTGACTTGATTCATACAGTACATTGTAAATTAGAAGATTAACAAGAAATGTAAAAAGATTAGGACTTTGCTTCAATCTAAAAAAGATTTGGGCTTCACTTAAATGTAAAGCATATTTGTCAAACAGCAACATACAAGTAACCATTTACATTCAATTCAAAGTGTTTAGGTAAGTGCAAGATGAAGGTACATATTCCTGAGCTTCCATCCAGGCGCACATAGCTGTACAAGAAAGAAAATGAAATTCCACTATTCATATCTGGAGTTCTTCTATTTTTTGGTAAATACATTTTTTTGGGTATTACAGTGAGGGATTTAATACATGTATGTGAATGCTACACACCATCAGTGGCGGAAGTGGTGGACCTCCTCTCTATACTTCTCAAATGGTTTCATTTCAGCGGTTGAAAGGATCAATTACTTCACAAAAAATAGGGTTTTTTTTAATTCTTTGATCTCATGGGCCTCAGATCTATCTTGTGAGACTCACTGGGGTCTCACCCTTAGGTTGGGAACCACTAGACTAAAATAGCTAACTGTATACAAGGTAGTTAAAACCCGCTCCACTCCAACAAAATACAACAGTAAAATGTGGCTTCCACATTGATGCATCAGTATTAACAATCTATTTGTCACTGTCTCCAGCCCCAGCTCACCTCTCCCAAGCTACAACCTCCCCTTCATCTCTCCATCTGCCACTCTCCACATAGCCCAGATGAAGAATGGACTTTTTTTCCCCCCACTCGTTCACCTGTTCCACATTTGGAATCACCTGAGTTTCCCTCCCAGCTCACACACCTGATCCCAGTTCCCTCATCACCCTAGCCTATATTTAAACCTGCCTTTTTCTTCTGATCCTTCTTAGTTCATCTGATTTTGTTTCCCTTGAGTTTTCCTTCATGTCAGCTACCCAGGTTTTGCTCTCCATTCCTGCTTGTATGCCTGTCTGCTCACTGACCCATCTGCCTGTTCATCAGTCTGTCTTGTTAGTCTGCGTTTGGGTCCTCCTTGCCTGTGCTGATACCAGTGATCCTGACACTATCAATATAACAGTGTCTATTAATGTCGGTCACAGGGGATATTTTACTACACAACCACTGTTTTTACTTTTGATACTATGGTACAAATTTGCTGCTAAGACTGTACGGGGATTCTAAATGCAGGACCTTCACCAGTAATGGAGTATTTTTACACTGTGGTATTGGCACTTCTATTTAAGTAAAAGATCTGAATACTTCTTCCAGCTCTACACTTCACTAACCTGCCAAACTGACAGATATTTGACAGAGTGACAGTCTACCTTAGACACCTATTTTTAAAGTTTCCGTTTTTGTTTCCCACAAAGTGAAACCATGGCGTCAGTTCAAGATTAAATCAGCTGAATCATACGTGTAACTATACAACAATACTGTTATTAATCCTGCTCAACAAGACAAGGCCCCGTTACCTTAACCAGCTTGTTTGCAAGCATCACAAATTAGTGTTAATAGGTTGGACAGTAAACATGGCTAATTACACTCCACCAGTACATTTGCTCAAATGTTATCTCTTCTCACTCGGGGACTGCCATGTGTCTTACCATCCTAATTGGTCTCCTCATCATCTCTCATCTTGGGAAAGTGCTGCCACCTAATTTTCCCAATGGTAATGTTCGTAGATGCCTGCAGGCCTACTGAAAATGACTCTGGTGATGTGTTCAGTGGTTACCGAATAGGCACTCTGAAATAATTGGATGTCAGCAATCAACATTAGAAGCAATAGATAAAATATATAAGGGGCAATAAAAAAAAAAATCTTGGTGACAGTGTGATTTTGCATGGAAATAATAACAAACGCTTGCAGTCGGGTCATTCGGTGGCATCAAAAAGGGACATTTCTCAAAAGCCCATGGCGTTTGCATGTGAGCTTTTTAAGATTACTTTTTTTTTTTTTAGCAGAATCTTTCAATATTTTCACTCTAGGATTATGTCCTCCTGATTTTTATTGCTTCATATATCAATGTCCCTCAAGGTGCTTGTGAGGTGCAGTGCCTAAAGTTACCAGCAGAGAGGGCACATGTCCTTCTGTTCTGATGTGAAAACTTCTCCGGATGAAACAGGAGCTTGTTGACCTCAGGCTAAACTGATACATATTTTTCCTCAGGCTATTGATATCAAACTATGAAACCATTTGAAACCCAGACATCATATCAAACCAGGCAAGCACGGAGCTTTTTTCTGGTGCACTGAGCGTCTCAGCAAGAAATAATGCAAATTACTCACTTTTGGAAAAGGAGAACATATTTAACTATCCTGTTTAAAGCTTGTTTTGACTCTAATTTTATCTTCTTCCATTAAACCAGTGAAAAATCAACACGTCAGTCAAGATTTACAAATGGAAGCCAATCAAGAGGGCTGGCATGAAAAGTTTGAGGAAAAGAAAGGTATGAAACAGGAGAAGAGGAGACAGAAGGAAAGAGCACCAGCAGGAAAGCAATAAAAGGTGAGATTAAAACAAGATCAAATTTCTTAATAGCAGCTTTAGGAGAAGAAAGAGTAGAAAAAGTTGGTTCAGAGTGGAGGGTGATTTTTATGCCCCGCCTGTGGCTAATGGGGTCAGATGATGGCTGGCCCCTCCAGGTTGTTTAATTAGATCAAAAGCTGATAAATGAATCTTGACTTTAAAATGAGCTTCTGAATGGGTTGGAGGTGGTGAGATCTCTATCCACGCTGATAATAAAGTTGGCCCGAGCATGAAATTCATCAGAGAAGCTGTGCAAGACAGATTTGTTTACAAACACAACATGTACTCTCTGTTTCATGCACGGATTCAAAGTCCTGGGCCCCGTTTCAGAAAGTGGGTTTAGTGAAAACCTAACCTGCTGTCCTGCTGATTTTCCTCAACAAAGCCTGAAGCCTGGATTGTCTCCTCCTGCCGAGCCTGGAGATGCTGTCTGACATGATACTTCATACAGTTGATGTCATAATAGGTCATATTGGAGTGCGTTCACTTGCGTTCAATATTTTTTAAATTTTTTTATGATCTATGAGTCATCAGTGTGAGGACAGAGGAAGTGATCTCTTACATTTCAATATCACACATCATTGCACATTCCTATCATGTCATATCATATCATTTTATATGGTGACATTTCTGTGTGAACAGAAACAGACAAACGTTTAAAAACGGGACTAAATGTAGTTTAAAAGTGACTTTTTAAATATAGGCTAAACGCATTCTCAACTTGTTTTGACATTTTATTTACTTAATTATTATTACTATTTTAAAAACTTAATTACATTAATGACTATGTTTAAAATGACTACATGTTGAATTACAGTCATTAAACACTATTAAGCAAGATTTTTAAATGTAAAATAAATGCCTGTTTCTGCAAATCACTGGGCTGTTTCTGGGTCAGACTATGAGGTTACAATCATAAATCTATGAACTAATGTCTCATCTGTGTGGTGTATATTCTCATCTCCAGCTGTCAGCGGCCCTCCATCAGGTTACAGCTGAATAAATAGATTTCAAATTTTAATGTAACTGAAGGATTTCAGCACTTGAGCGTCCATTAAGGAAATTAAAGTCTGCTAAATAATGTGGTCTAGTAGACTATGCTGAATAAAATGTAATAGTGTTATTTTATTGATTCTTTTCTCCGGCTCTGGCTCTTTCACTGCTTCTGTTTTTTGTTTTTTTAATATAAAAGTGAGTTGCCAGGCATAAATCTTTCTAACTCCACTGGATTAAAATGGAGGCTGTGTTCTTTATTTACCCATTGCCATGGTGAATCGCAGTATCAGATCTCTGTTGATGATGGCCTCTTTCATTCGTCACACATGGGCTTAACTCTGAACATAGTCAGAGCTGACCAAACTAACTCAGATCATCTGTTCAGGAACCGAAAACTCGAGTTTTTCATCTCAGGGTTCATCAACTTGGACCTCAGGGTTAGGCTCAGAGTTTGTTAAACCTGCTTTCTTAAAAGTGAAGTGCAATCTCGCAAATATAAAGCAGTACTTTTCAGCATCATGTTGGAAATATTTTCATTCATCAAAATTTATCTCTCTCTACATATAGTACTTTTCATCGAGGACACTTTTCCTTGGGTCTCTGAGCATTACCTCATAATACCGTAGGCATTAAATCTGTCTCTCTTTCTCTGCTCACCTCCCATCTCTGCCAGGGGTCTAATCCTCTGTGACTAATAGCCTGGATATGAGGATTATTTTTTACCTGCCCAGAGACACAGTGAAAGAGAGACCGAGAGGGAGAGATGAATGGATATGCCAAAAGCTGATCTTTTTAATGGTATGACAGAGTCGACACCGTCCTGTTCCCGAGTTTGAGAGTTGCTTTGAGTGTTCACATGCTGAAATACAGTCTGAAAGCCATGATGCGTTCCTGTTTCAGTCACATAAGTGTGGTGCCAAAGTAAGTGTTCTTCCCACCTAATCACTTTCTCAGGCTTTATTTACAGAAAGGGCTGAAGGGGCTGATTCAAACTATATGAAATAGGAAAAGTTACTAATGTACTAATGTTTTTTTGCATAATAATCTAAGCAGTTTAGAGAAACTTTTCAGTGTATGAGGAGAGATTAATCATTATGATCTCTGATCCATTTTCCCTTCCTCTGAGGCTTTCTGCTCAGTGGAAAGTAAAATATATAATATATAATGCTGATGTATTTTACATCTCTGGTTTTTTGATAATAAGAAAGTAAGACACAATAAGCTAAGTCTCATGGCAAGAATTAAAAAAAAGACATACTAAACAATCTCAAAAAGAGTAAGAGTACAGTCATGCTAGGCAGAATGTTTACCATGCTCTAGTTTAGCATTTTAGCAAGACCAACAGAAAGTTCGACTACATAATGGCAAGGTAATAATGGTAAGTTAAGGGGATCACCATTGTGATTATAATTTCACATGGATGCCGGCACCGAATTTCATGACAATCCATCCAGTATTTGTTGAGATATTTCAGTCTTAACCAAAGTGGTGGACCAACTGACAGACTGTTGCTGTACCTAGAGCCATGCCACTAGGATGGCTAAAAACCTTTCTGGACCTGATCTGAAGAAGAGCTCTATGATAGCCTTTTGGAGCTGTTACCTGTCATGTGGAGGAATTCCTCACAGAGGACAGCACCTCATTGTGCAGGTCATCTCTTTTTGCATGGTCCAAGAACTAATTTGAATATTCAAAAGAAAAAACTTTCTCATGCTCTCTTGCCATATGGTTCACTCCTTTGTTTTCAAAGGCTTCGCCTTGTTAATGTTGCATCAGTGGATAATCAGATTGTACAAAGAATGAGCCAGTAATGCTTTATGTCTGAGACTGATCGGATACAATAAAGCTAATCTTATTAAACAACTTCTATGGTAAATATATGCAGTGATCCTCCCTCGACTGGTTCACATTGTAATCCCATCAAAAGGCTGTGGACAAAGAGGAGAATGTGGTCCTCTCTTTCACCAGTCCGTCAAGCTCCATTGTCCCAGACAGATCCACTAATGTATTTCTACTTGAGAGGGTGCTGTTGGGGTACAAGATAACTTGTCTTCAAAACAAGGCAACATAATGGCCACTGGATTGGAGAGTTATCCAGCCAGAGAGCTGATTCCTTTGGGATATTAGCATATGATTACTCTCTCACATTGTGCAATGTGTGGCAGCAGATGGCAGCACTTTAATTTCAAGAAAGAACAAGTCGTGTTATCCAATCTCATTCTTGCACTGACTCAACAACTAAGACTACACTGTAAAAAAAAAACAGTTGTTTTTACAGGAAAACGCTGGCAGCTGTGGTTACCAGAGAATTCCTGTAAAAAATACAGCAGCA
>JBBMJY010000018.1:7868007-7924475 GCA_037833715.1 Toxotes lorentzi
CTGCATAAATTTAATGGATGGAAATCCTGCCCAAAATTTATTTGTGTTCATCCAATGAGTTATTTTTTTCAGTGCAGGGAGAAAACCACTGAGGAAGAGACGCTGAGATGCCATCCCTTTACTGAAATATGCCTGTAAAGTTCATTACAGATGAACAGGACTTCTTCACTTGCCCCTAGTACGCTCCAATTTCAACTATCACTCTCTCACACCTCCGACCAAAAATCCACATGAATACAACAAATTCACACCCTTTCACTGGGAACAGAAAGTAATTTTTGGGGAAAGCAAGAAATTACTGACTGAAATAGAAATAGATAAATCAAACTGAGGGAAAGTAGCAGTAGTATAATGGATGTATAGTTACAGTGCTTATATTTATGTATCTAACTTATATTTAAAAAAACTATCACACTGTGGATTTTTCCTCTAAGCATAATGCCAAAGACTGTACTGTCTTCTGGGTTAGCGTGCCACTGTGGCGGACTGGGCTCCAGTCTGAACAGGCTTCCTGCCGAACGTTCCTCAAACTGATAATGGTAGAGGTGTTCTCTGCCAGCATGCATGATACTTTATTGTCACGGTGTGACATGGCAGACGACCCCACTCAGCACAGAGAACAACTAAATTTTCCCAACCCATAGAGCAGCTCACGCTTTACTGACTGCTCACTGAATTGGATCACTTTGTTTCCGGCATGGCGAGAAGGTTGTGCTTGCATGTGTGTGATCAGTGTGCAAGTGTTGCATTTACGGGTGCTCGTGTGCCTCGGCACAAGTATACATGCGCTTGTCTCTGCTTAGAATGCATTTCAGAGCCCTATAAACTTTAACGCTTTCGAAAATAGCAAAACATAAAATATTCACTCACAGCTGTGTCAAAGTGGGCATAAAAGGCTTTGCAGCTCCTTTGTGGTGTTGTTTAACTAAGTCGTGTGTCATCAGGAAAGTAGAAGAAGATGAAGTGTAAAATTTCATTAACACACACTCGTTCTAATTAATTCTAATGTAAGGGTCCGCAGCCAACACCAGATTCTTAGTAGGGGTGTTGTTACAATATTACTACACACCACCTTTAAAAGTTCCCCACCCATCAACATGAGAATGAGAGGGATGTTGTATGCAGCCATGTTGGAGGTAAATGATTTGTTGGATAAGACACTACTGTATGTATGTTACAGCTAAACCGCATGGCTTTTGATACTGGGATAATCATCCAAAAGTGATACTCCACCCATAATCCATGTTTTGAGTATCAATTACTCATCCACTGTATGCTTGAAAAGAGCCTTTAAAACATGTGTAGTGTCGTTCTTTATGGAACACAGCAGCTGTGGTCGGCCTGTATTCATGTCCGTTAGAATGGTTTCCAGTAGTAGAGGCAAAAAGTATCAAAATGTCTGTAGAAACTTGTCAAACCACTCGTAGAACATAATCCACTTCTAAGCTCCACAGGCAGTAGGTCCCAGAAAGTCATATTTTCCCCAAAATATGGTTAAATGCAGGGTTTCCATCTCAAACCTCACCCATGACCTTTTCATATTTTTGTGTGCCTTTCCACAGGGGTACCATGAATGTGTGGATGAATGATATGGTTTAAAGTCAACACATTTGAAGGCCCTTTTTGTTGGAGCTCTGTTTTGAATTATTGTTCACTTCCTGACTGCTGACTTCCCTGCAGTTGAATGTTCTCCCAGGCTAGTACTCTGCCTCTCCGTGTGAAACCTTATACTGCCTTGACATACATAACTGGAGCATAGAAACAACCAGGCAATCCCGGGTCTTGTGGCCCTCGCCCTACGAGCCCACAGATGCTCTCTCAGGGGGACAACATGCTCAATCTCCCCCTGCATCTTCTGGACTTCTGCCAAGGCTTCATTCACCACAGGGATAGCAGATGAAGCAAACTTTTGCTGTTGTGGAAAGCCCAGATGAGAGCATCACCTCTCCCTAGATGTGCTGGCAAAACAAAAAGTAAAGACAAACATGTACTGATTTAAATCTGTATAGAAAAGCTGAAGTTGAACACTGCCACTGCAAAATGTGCTGTATCCATTTAAAGCTGAAGGAATCAATAGTTTTATACAAACAGTGGAACTATTTGTAATGTGAAATCTGCAGCTCATAGTGTCAATGCCGTAAATAAATTATCAGCTGTCTCCGCAGTTCCCAGTTCTCAGTGTTTTAGTGTCCTTCAGCGCACTGGTTTTGATTTATAGTCCATAACTTCATTATTTTGGTTCCCTCTCTCCACTCTGATCAACCTGGTTTGCAGCCACAGCAGCTGCTTTCAGCGAAAAAAAGTTCTTATAAATTTAATGAAGGATGAAATCCTGTTTCATTCATTAAGTGACACGACAAACACCAAAAATATAATTTTGTCCAGCTGTAGTTTGTTTGGCTACTTCTTGCTAGTTGTGATTTAGGTTAACTACTTATGTTAGCACATGTTAACTACGTGAGAATGAAAGTTTCTGGTGCATTTAGTATTAATACAGATATGGATAAATGCACCTTAAAAATATTTAGTATTGACTTTTACTTCGGCTGACGTAGCCAAAGTTTCTTTCGGTGACCAATCAGTGATCCCTCTGCAGCCGAGGCCTTTACATGTGTATGTTCAATCACTTGTCACCTTCACTAATTATATTTAAAATAAGTTTCAAATAATAACAGAGTTGAATTAACACCTCACTAATACAGTTTAAACATAAACCTCCATGACTTACAAAGTTACAGTAGGATATCTTACAAGCCTGTTTGTTTTGGGTCACTCAAATATGATAATGGTTGCTAAAAATACTGCAGCATTTTGTTATATCAAAAAAAAAAAAACTGCCTCATTATGCATATGCCAGCAAAAACACAGTGCCCCAGACAGTGAACCCAAGCCAACAACTTTGTTTTTTTTTTTCATGCTGACTCCACCTTCATCTAATCAGTGTTGGGTTCGGGCACAAAGCCTGGCTCTGTGCTGCACTGCAGACTGTGGATGGTTAGAGTGCCACACACTGCTGCAGGCAGGTCAGCTGGCTGTGAGTAGAGCTGTGGTCGTGTCAGTCTGTTGATGCATTTGTTCATCTGCCTGCCTCTATTTATGCTTTCTGTCCCATCAATTATTCACTATGTGTATTTTTGTTTGCAAATCTGTTGCTGGTGTTGTTGCTGGCTTGTCTGTTTCTGTATTGTCAATCTCCCTTTCGGGTGGTGTGGGACCAGAATTTTTGATCTTGTGTGCATGTTTGTGTGTTTTTGTATGTGTGTGTTTGCATACCATTTGCGCATCAGTGTATATCAAGCAATGTTTTCATTAACAAACAAAGCTGAGATATGAAATGATTTCATTGCAACCTGTTAGCAGCAAAATAAAACTTTGCACTGTGCACATATAACTTTCAAAATCAATTTTATGCATACAGTTGTTAAGCACACACAAAGTATCAGCGTCATTCAGATAGTTATCAACCCCTCCAACATGAAGCACACTTGATAAATCATAAACCTTGTGGCTTTTACAGCTCTCAGAACAGATGTAGCTGTATCAGTTTCCACTGCTGTGGAACAAAGCTCTTTGTTGGCTGCTTGATGGAGTGAGTCCATCCTGCTTCAGTTAGTGAGAGGGGAACCACTTGCACTCTGACAGAAGGGCCTATATGCATCCTCCACTAAAGTTTCATTTGGGCAAACCTGCCTTGTGCCACAGCTGAAATCATGCCAACTTCTTTGAATCCTCATAACCCAAACCAAATGTTTTCTTTTGTGACCCTGGCCTTCTAACCTATTGACATAAAGAGTTTCAAGCAAAATTTACCTTGAAAATGTCACATGAAAATAACACGTTTTATGAAGAAAATATAGCCATGAATCTTTTTAGTGTGCATTGGACCCCATCCAGATTCCACTGGTTTCCCTGTTAAGTCTCCAAGGATGCTGCAAAAAGCTTTTTGTGTCTGTTGGTGTGTGTGTGTTTAAAAATGTTCCACTAACTGGATGAAATAGGAAAAGATACAGGACAGCAGACTTATTTAAAAAAAAACCAAAACAAAACAAAAAACATAATCCTGAGCAGGGTATCCACTACAGTTTGCACAGAAATTGTGTCATTAAATGTAAAATCAACAGAAGAGTTACTGAACCTCTTAACAACAAAGGGGCTGTGTATAATGTTCATAACACATTTGAAGATATCTATCATTATAATCTCACGACTCTGAGACAAGTTTCCCACCGAATCCAAACAGGGCAGCGGTGGGGAATGGAGTCACGCCTGATGTGGTGAGGAATTTGCCAAGGCCACCAGTACCCTCCCACATGTCTCCCTCCCCTTTGTGTGTTTTGCTCTTTCGTCATGCCAAGAAGCCCAGCTAGGTCAAGCAAACAAAGGAGCACCTGGACACAATAGCCGCCTTGTTTGCCACTGTGTGACAGCATAACAGGTATTTTAGGGCAAGCCCTGAGAGCAGGCAGGAGGAGAGGTGCTTTAAAGTCACTGACTGTTTGCTTGTGCTCACTCTGGTTTTACTCTGCTGTCTGTCAGTACTGCCTCGCAGTTCACTTTTAATTCTCAGTGGCATGTACAACCAAGACAGTTACAGGTTTCAGGTAGCAACACAAACCTGAAAGCCATTGTTCCAGCGGTCTCTTGTAACTGTTTAAAGTCCACACCCAAAGGAAACGGTGGGTGTAGTCGGAAGTTCGAGTTTGCTGAACCTGTAACCACACCAAACAGTGATGTCAGAGTTTCTTGAGAACACCCTGAGTACACTTCACATCACTGCCTCGAGGTGGGGAATTTCAACTTCACTGGAAAGCGGCAAAAGCAATGGTCCTACATGAACAAAAGATGATCTACCAAAGTTAGAACAGTTATTTGGTGTGTGTGTTTGTGTCTGTGCTCTTCTCACATGGTTTAAAGTGGGTGAGGCTCCCATTGGAAAAAGGTGATGTCACATAACAAGAATTCAGCAACATTTGAACCAAAATCTGAAGCTTGTTGTGGGGTTGTTTGCTTGTGTTGTCATCTTATGTTAATAAGCTGTGATTAAATCACACCCACATGGTCCTGATGAAGCAGATAAGCTGACTTTTTGGGTTTTGGGGTTTGGGGTTTGTCTTTTTAGTCATAGATTTTTAAAAAAGCCGGTGGGACAGGACACTAGTGAAGTAATTACGCTCCACGGTGATGAGATCCAAGAGCAACAACAGGAGTGGTGGTATGTACCTTTAACCTTCACAGTAACAGCTGGTCATTTCAAAAGTTTTTACCAAACACAACGTTCTATCTACATATCTATACTTTTTTGTTGTTGTTCTGATGGGCCGATAAAAGACTTGTTTATTTTTGTACTAAATCTAAGTTTGTCCAGTCTCTTTATACTGGATCCCAAAAACTTCAAAAGATATTCTTGTTCCCTGTGAAAACATTTATGAAACTATTTTGATTTTATTATATTTGTCATTCAGAATGCCACGTTACCCTGACAAAACATTGCTTCATGTTGCCCCTCACAATGGATCAGTATTTTCTAATTTATTCCACTCATGTTCTCAGCAGTTTCCTTTGGCTGTAATGGTTAGAAAAAACACCTATGTAGAGAAGATCGCAAAAGAGGCAGAGAAACAATGACAGCAGAAAGAGGAGGAGGAGAGCTACCGGCATCGCTCATGTGTCCTGGCCGAGCATATTCAAGTAATCACATCTGAAATGAGAAAAAAAAAAAAACACACAGCAGTTGCTTAAGGCAAGAGGGAGAGCACAGAGGGTAGCTCATGTGGTCCAAACATGAGCCATCCATCTGTGAATACTGCACACTGTCCCATTCTCAGTCCCTTCATTTAGTCTTTTTATTAATTCATGACTCCTGTGGATTGTGCTTAGAACATACTCTTAGGAGAGAATGCCAAAGCAAAAGCAGTGAGGATTCCCCATCTTCTTCTAAATGACAGCAGGAAGTTAGAGGTTGTCCTTCACACATTCCCTGTTAGAACATAGGAGAACTTGGAAGATGTCAAGTAGAGTACATCATCAGCTTGTACAGCTGGGCTCTAACCCTAAAATGTCCACTTGACTTGCTTCTGTTTTAATCCAGGCAGCGTGGTTGTGGATCTGGCGTGGGAGTCTGTAGCAAAACACTAAGAGCAACACTGTTACAGTGCAGATGTTGTGTTGTGTTGCTTCGAATTACTCAGTTGTGCTTTAACATGGCAGACGTGATCTAACCCGGTCATACCCAGCTAATCATCATGTATCATTACCCCCCACCCCCACCCCCTCTCTTTCTTTGCTCTATCCTTCCAGTCTTCTTTACTTCCTTTCCTGGGTCTTCTTGAGAAAGATGTTCAAATTCAAAACAAGAGATGAAAGCATTAATATGTAGTGTAGCATGTATTTGGAAGTGAGGGGTTTGTATAATGTGTGTGAGAGCAAAACTAAGAGTCAGGCTAAGAAGGTAATTGTTCACATTAAGTCATAACGCAGTAATCTAAGATGAAATTGGGATTGTGATTAGTTTTGATTTGCATCATCTATGCTGGGAAAGAGAGAAAAGTCAGTCATTATCTTATGGCACTTGTTGATAGGAAAGCAGTTTTCTAGGTCTAAGTAATGTTTTCATTTTGCTTTAATTTTGTAAAACGTGATTTATTTAAAAAACAGACATGGAGCCACAGTAGCATTCATTTGGGGCCCTTTGTTTCTGGCCATGAGATGAATGTACATAAATCGAATAAGCTATAAACACATCATTGACAATTTAGTTAACAGATGCCAGCAAACACAGAACAACATTAGCATTAAGTCATGTTTCTGGTCACCAGACAAATTTAAGACCAATATTCTCTCCCCTTTTAGCTTCACTTTTGGTCTCCACCAGTTCCTGAGCAAAATATCTTGCTCTTTATCTGCTAATGTCACGGCTAGCCCTTGATTCAGGTTATGTCTTTTTGTTGTGTTCCTGTTTTATTTTGGTAGTTCTAACCCTCTGTCTCTTTTCAGATTTACTTCCTGCCCCCTGTGTTTCCCACCTGTTTGATTACCTGGCTCCACCCTAATGTGTTGCACCTGTTTCCTATTGTCTCTCCACCCCCTCATGTATTTAAGTGGTGTCTTCCCCTTTGTTCTCTGCCAGTTTGTCTTTGTCCTTTGAGTCAAGCGTTCCAGCAGTGTGTTTTCCAGTAATTTTTGACCTAGATTTTCCCTTGTGTTTTCTCGAGTATTGCCTGCTGATTTGGATACCTCTGCCTGATTCTACAGAATACTGTTTACTGACCCCTGCCTATTAATAAACCTGCCTTTACTCATCATCCTCTGAGTCTGCGCTGAGTTGTGCATTTGAGTTCCTGGTCTGAGCCCAGCCTGACAGCTAAATGATACACTAACTTTACTAACTAGTTTTGTTGCTTTTCACTGAAAACACATGCCTGCTGGACTGGACACAAGTGTTAGTGTTAGTGAACAAAAAGAATAGTTACAAACCAAAAAAAGGAGGAAAAAAAAAGGAAGACCTAAAAGTCACTATATAAAGCTCCATATAACTCAAGGGGAACTGCTAAGTTGGGCGTTAATTCTCTGTAGGTTTATCACAAGAGCAGCCCTTTTCATATTAGACAGTTATCTGATCAATTGTTGTTATAAAAATATAGATGATAGCCAGTTTATGTTTGTATAATTCTGAAATCTTTTGAGTACACCTATGAATCTTAGAAGCCACCTATTTTGTGAAGATAACAGTTGAGGCAATCTGTCAGACATAGAGTTGATGGGCTAACTGTATATGCAGAGTACATAATTGCATGATATTATACTAAAATGCAACTGCACGCCACATCGGTGTTCATTAATATTTGTCACAAAGAGGCATGTGTAAAAATGACATTTTAGTGTGAGCAGAGAGTTAAATAAAGCCGTGTGTGTGTGGCTTTTCTAGGATTATTAAGTATCTGCTGCTTCTGTCTAGATACAAGAAAAACCAGGGCAACAAGCAAAACTTCTCACTTTATGTAAATGGTTAAATATCCACCAGTCTTCATCTAAATACAGCCAATCCCCTCCCTAAGGCCCTGAAAATGCAGATAAAAAACGATACTTAACTCTGCTCAGCTGCCAGTCCAAAAAAGGAGATGATCCTCTCTGGGTTCCCAGCTGACGGGAGGAGCTTTGGAGGGCAATTCGGAGCACTCCTGACATGATGACCCATATGTCACACATCTGAAGGCATCATCGAAGCCAGCAGCAGTGTTGGGAGATGTGTCGAGTGCTGCAGGGGGACAGTGAATGAGGTTTCTCGTGTTCAGAGCATAGAGGAAAATGCTCATTTGTTGTTATAATTTACGTGTGTTAGAAGTGTATTTGTTATAGCAACAAAGCAAACACACCTGCCTTGTTTATGAACATAGGATATATAGTCAGGATAGATCCCTAAGAGGCATATGTGCAAATGTCCCTGCCTACAGGTAAATGTAAACATGACATTCCTTTATACCTTCAAGAATATAACACGTACAGAATTTATGGGCAGTGATGGGCAGTGCAGGAGAAAAAGAGGAGCAGGGCTGGATGGCTTGTTCTATACTACATCAAAGTTATAGGGGAGCCAAACATTTGCTGCATCCAGTTCCAGCTGATGTTTTATTGCTTGGGATCACGGCCAACTCTGAGAATGTGCTGACGTGAATTTATTTAGTCAGTTAAATATGCTGAATAATGTGTTTAATTCACTCAATGTCCCCTTCCTGTCCTGGCCCTTAGCTGAAGAGGCTCAAGGTTCTGTTGCTCACTCCTGAATCAGATTTAAAAACTGAATAAAGCTCTCTTTAGAGGACATTTTAGTACAGTAAAGCTTACAGTAAAATAGAGTCCTAACTATACCAAGTACCTCATTAGTCCCGGTTATGAAACCCCCCCACCCCCCGCCCCCATCACTGACTGTGATATGACAGCTCTCCGCAGCACAGTCACATAATCTGATGGCCGTTTTGTGCCGAGCCATTCATCCTTAATCTTCCAGCGCAACACTGAGCTTTGCAGCAGTGCTTTAGTTAAAAGAAGGATTTCACTCTTTTTCTCTCACTCTCTCAATCTACCGCTCTCTCTTCCCCTCTAACGCTTTGTGGATATTATGATGAATGAAGCATTATCAGGGCACAGAGGTAAAGTAGATTAAAGTGACATCTAAAGCAGAAAAATGACCCTCCTCATTTACACAACCTGTGATGAGTACAGATAAGTCATGGGTCGGCGAACATGACTAGAGCTAAACTAGTTTGTTTTGTTTGTTTGTCATACCATGCAGGGAGTTACTGCTACGATGCTGCAGTAGGCCTCAGAAAGAAAAGGTTCATGTGGTTTTAATGACTTATGAATGATGCAGGTTCTGCCTTTCAGATGTGCAAAATGCAGCATCAATACGATGTCATGCCACAGATAATATCAGGTCTTGTGTGGCCTGCAGGTTGAATATAGGATTACACAGATACATTTACACAGCACTGCCAGGTTTTCATTCATCAAAACACATTTTGCATCTCTTGATGTAGAGAATAGTGCAACAGCAGCTCACAGCAGTCTGATCTCATTCATCAAAGCATGAGCTTGGATAGACATACCCTAAAAAAACTTTAAAGACGTCTGTTTTTGCGGCTACAGTGACCCATTAGAGTTCCTAAGAATTTAAAAAGAAATATGGAGCTCAGTTAAATATTTATTTAAAAAAGTTCACTTCCTGTCATTTGATATACATAAAATCTGCAAAGATGGCAGGAGCATTAAAGATTGAGATGTGAAATGTCAGAGGGAAAGCTCTGGAAGTTTCCAAACACAAGGAAGCTTTGAGATCTGACTAGTAAGAAAAGGGGTTCCTTCCAGGATGGATGTGTTAAAAGGTCTGATGTTGCTCCACATCACATTATACAGTCCTCTGTGTTTCTACATCTATGGCGGCCATAGTTAATTGAAAGTGGCATTGCCTCAAATTCTTCCTCTCTTACTTGCTCACTTTTTCTCATTGTTTTCCTTCATCTTGAATTTGTTTTTTCTTTCAAATGGCAGTAACACCCTCTTTTAATTCTAAAATTACTACATTGCTTACATGTGACCCAACAGTGATACAGACATATGGCCAAACATGATGCACCCTGGTACCTCAACAGAGTGCTATTCAAATCCAAATGTAGGTCATCAGGTCTACTCTGCCACACATGTCCACTTATTGGTGTCAAAATGACACACCTACATGTTAGCTGGCCTGCATACTAATTCTAGAAAATTTCTAATTTGAATGTTCTTCCCATTTTAATCACACACACAAACATTTTGCAATTTGTTTAGACCTATTTTGGTGACATTGCTAATTCTGGTGGATAGGTCATATATTTTATATTACTTCTCTGTTACTCTTTTGTTTTAGGTGCTTTCTTATATTTACTGTAAATATAAAACCAGAAAATCATTACAACAAACAACAGAGCCATCTGTTTTGGGATAAACTAATTAACAAAGGATATCACAGTGTGTTCTGAAGATCACCCATATGCAATGTTAATAGGCACTTGTGCAAATTCCAAAAATATGTGAGTGGAGTATAAGTAAGCATTTGACTTATTGTAATTACTGGGATAGACTCTGTGTCTTAAGTGATGGATGGATCAGCGACTGTACACATCATGAAAGCTTCTAATGGTGGAGGACTGCCCGACTGTAGCACCAAAGTCTCCTGGGCGCAGCTGTCAGGTTTGAAGGCTACATTATTACTATTGGCCATTAAGTTCACTCTGTCATTACTTGTCAGCAGTGCCACCAGGTGCATCAGATAGAGTGAACGGAAATGGTTAATAATAGTTTGTGATAAACAAACCACTCTCTTCCAGGTCTTCCTCATGCTGTCATAACACACCTGCACAATGGCAGAAAGCGATAATGTGAAAGCACTGCTTTAATGAGAGTTCTCCATGACAAGGACCTGACTTCTCTGCATAACTTCTCAGGCTTAACACTGACATTTATTATATGTTCTGTGGAGCTGAGTTTAATAAGTAGACCATAAGTGCCATATAATATAACATGTGTGACACTAGACATGTTATATAACCTATAATGCATGGCTATACAAAGACAGCATGGTAATTGCAATGCCAACATCATCAGTGGTGTAACAACGTGGACCATGCTGTGATTGTGAGCTCTGCACTACACACAGTTTATTGCCGAACGTTGCTGTGTTTGTAGTTTGATTCATGGGGATAAAACACAACATGCAGCTGTGCTTGTGAACATATTCACTGTTTGATTTGCATTCATTAATATGTGCAAGAGAGTGAAAAACAGACAGAGAGAACATGACAGTGAAATATAGAGAGGCAGCAACTGCCAACAAGAAGACGTTGACACATACAGACTGATGGATGGGTGGAAAGGGAATAGGAAATTTTGGGCCCGTGGCAGTGTGTCTGCCTCTGTCGATCTGATTTGGGTGACACTGTGTGAAGAGCTGGATGACCCCACCCCCTTCCCCGCTGCAGGTCATCACGTGACTGGCACATGTACATATTCAAACAAACCTAAATAGAGAGCTTGTGGACACCGGTTCAGTCACCAGCAGGATTAAATATGGTTGGGAAAACAGAAAAAAAACCCTTCATCAACACCACCGTGGTGCCCTTGAGCAAGGTCTTTAATCACAACTGTTCCAGTGGAGTTGCTTAGTGGCTAGTGGGTCAGACTGGTTGCGCTTGGCAGCTTCCAGGGTTGAATGCGTGTGACTGTACGAATGTGATCATGGCGTTCCTGTAATAACTGAAAATTCAGGGGATCACCAAAGTTATTATAGCTCATCCTGATGGGAACATGAATGTCTGCACCAAATTTCATGGCAATCCGTCCACTAGGTCTCAAGATTGTGTGTGCACCGACTGACTGATGCTGCCACCCCGAGAGCCGTGCTGCTAGCATGCCTAAAAACAACAGAAATGCTCATTTAGCTTGTACTTGTGATTCTTCCTGCCTCATCAGATCATGAGATGCATGTAGCAGATACATCCTTCATCCTCTTCATTAAGTTGTTTTCCCCTTTTATCAGAAGTTTCACACCACTGAAGTATAACTCCTACAGGGTACAGAGCTCTTTTGTTTCTTGTACTGTTTAATAGCTTACCTCTGGTTAATGTATTTTTTATAGGATAGTTAGAAATGCAGTGTTTTTACTGTTTAGTTTAATGGTGCTTTGTAGATGAATGAAGATATTCATAATTTATGACGCTTGCGTCTCGTGTTATGTTTTAAGTACTTTTCTATATTAATGTTTATTGTTCATCTCTTGCCTGCAAGGAGAATTTCCCTTGGAGGAAACTGCATTGAACTGAATAAATATTAAACACGCATTTCATGTATGAGCGGCTGATAACAGATGAAGATAAGGGAAAGTTGTAAGGTTTCAGCTTAAAAGCTCACTTACTCTTTCCTGTCCCATCCAGGCCAATGGTTTTTCCTCCCATGGGACCAAGAGTACTTTGACTGTTATTTTTAGGTTGGGAAAAGCTCATCTGCTGTTCCCTAGGTGAGAGGCCTGGCCCATCTGATCAAGCAGTGTGTTCATCCCTGCTGTCTTAGCTGACTGTCTATCTAGCTGATTGTGCGCCTATATCATTGTCTTCATGAAGCTGCTTTCATTATTTCTTGGATTATAAACATGCTTTACAGTTATTGCCCTCTTTTTTTATTCTCTCTTTCTATTTTTGACTCACCAATCATCTCCTTCCCCCTCATCATTTGAAGAGTAGAGAAAGCAAAAATTGGTGGTAATTGGTGTGTTTTTCTCTATGTGAATGTGAAACTGTATCAGTGGAAAAAAGTCCAAAGCCTTCTGCAGCTTCTTTGATTTGCAAAATAAGACTATAATTAAAAGAATGTAACAGTTTCTGTAGACATTTCAGGTGTCAAGCACACACAAACACACGCATGGGAGTATCTGCCAGCTGAGGTCAACACATGACAACATGGTGTGCCACCTGCCTAACCCGAAATGCAGGATTCCTGACAGGCAGGATATAAGGAGGTATAACCCCAGACTGACTGAGTCATTATCAAATTAGCATTTCAGTCACAATCATCATATCAGCTCAAAGTCTCAGACAAAAGTTTCCACAGAGAAGCAAATATTTGCAATTTGTCTGACAGATTTTACAATAGATTCTATATATACTAACAGAATCGTTCAGTTTAATAGTTTGAATGTATTGAACTAAACACAAAAAACACACGTGTCTACTTTAATGAACCCTGATGCTCTGTCTCGTAGAACATCCCAGATAGCCCTTTCTGCTCTGAGCAGTGCGCATGCGCTCATGTTAACGTTGCTGCCTTCCCGTGCTCCTTGTAGGCTCCGTCTTTCGAACTCTACCCTTAAAAAGTGTCACTAGGTCCCAAATCAAGACCATATTGAGACTGTAAATACTAAGTGCAAACTACAAACATACAGTCAGTTTGCTATACATGTACTAATTTAAACATTGATCTATTTTCCCATTCACTGCACAAAAAACAAACGCAGATGATTTGTCAGGTAGAAGACTGACAAGAAATTATGTAAACCATGCATAAGCAGACTAAATTGAAGCTTTGACTTAAAATTACCTCAGATATAACAATTAATATATGTATCTCAGTTCTTTTTTCTTGTCTGGGCCATTGTAACATCTAATAAAAAGGAATGGAATGTATATTACCATTTTAAGTATCCTACAGGCAGTAATAAATTTGGCATTTACGCTGTAAATGTCTCTGCTTCAGAACATGATTCATTAGCATATGATATGCAGCATTCAGTATGAAAATTAAATGTATTAATTCACATAATCTCTGGTCTGAAACAATGAAAATGTTAGAAAGGTTAAACATTATCATATGATGCATTACTCCACATTTCACATCCCAAAATATCAGAGATTAAGTAAAATACCCACTTCTAATAATAATTTCTATTTCATAACATGCAGACATGCATGGCCACTTTGGTGATGGGTAATTCATGTGACCCAGTCCGGAAGACAATATTTCCGACAGCCTATGAATGCAGCATGAATAGCAACTCATTCCCAGCGCCACGGCTGAGCCCAGAGTGGGAATGAGATTCAGCTAAATACACTGGAGCGTCGTACCTGGTTAAAGGAGCAGAGGACGGTGACAGCAGCCGATAAAGTCAGCGGTCTGGTGCGGAGAGCAGGGAGTACAGCCGCTGTTTGAGTGGAGGAAAGAAAGAAACATCATTTAAAGTGAGTTTAAAAGAAAAATCGAGGGGATTTAAGAAGTGGACACGAGACGCGAGTGGGACCGTGGCAGATGTAAGATGACATCGATAAAGGAGGATTAACTTGCGGGGATGTTGAGAAAATAATGAAAACAATTTTGACACAGTAACGAGTGACTTCAGTGCGGATAGGAATGGCTTGATTTCTCACCCCGGGACAGCGGTGGGACAATACAGTCAGAGGCGCTCATGTTTGTGTGGAAGAGAAAGAAAGTTTGCTGCGCTTCACTCGGATACAAGTCTACTTTCTGCGAGGCATTGCTGCCGTGACCGTTTCTCATCCCAGTGGCAGAGCCCGCTTGGTTTGGTGTCGGCTTGTAACTGTTCACAATGTCCAAACCCGCGCTAAAGAAAAACCACTGGACCTCCAGAGTGAACGAGTGCACCGTCTCCAAAGATGCCCGCGGTGACTTGAATGTGCCGCTGCGCGGCGGCGCGGAGAACGGAGAGTTCGCCTACATCGGGCAAGTTAACGAGGATGTCGTGGTTTACAAAAGTGGAAAATTAAGTGAAGGGGAACTGCTGCTGGAGGTCGAGAACCTCGCCATTTCGGGATTACCCGTGTACGACGTGCAGACAGTGATAAAGAACTGCAAAGGTCCCGTCAGGTTGAAAACTGTCAGGCAAGGTAAGGACTGCAAGAGGCAGCTCCGCTGGCAAAACTCCGTTTCATCTTTTACACTTTAATGTTGTCCAGTTTACTGAAAAGTGACAAGGATTGAAATATTTGTGCCAAATCTTATATAGTAACAGAAGGAAGGACTTTTCAATTCGGCACACATAAAATGTAAAATTAAACTTAGAGGCTTATCAAAATGGAAACTTTTCATTTGGCTTTCCTTCCTGGGAGGAGTTCTGCGGGTATCCTCGAAGTTAGTGAAATGTTTAAGTAAGTTTTGCTAAGCGAAATATGGGTTAGTCGAACTGATGAGTGGTTGCTGACTCTTCAGAAAGTCGTAACATTTTATACCTGTGTGTGTGCGAGGCCACGTTAAATTGAGAGCTTTTTGAATGGCATTCGGGTTGTACCTTTCTCTCTAGAGAAAATGCCAATTTCTAGCCAATAGTCATTCAGCACCTGAAATAATCAAATCCTTACAGGTGTCGCCCCCATTACTTGTAGCCTAATTAGGCAAAATTTTGACTCCATTTAGGAGGCCTGTAGGGATACCATGACAACATAGGATATTACAAGTAAGCCAGACACATACGAAAGAAAGAAATGAATATTTAATTGCATTAAATCCAGCTGTTTTCTACTAAACATACAGATGATAAGCACACTCTGGCTTTGCCTGGGCCTTTTTTGTGGCCTTATCAGTTAGGGCTATATTGTACCTGTCGACTCCTCAAACAGGCCAGACTGGCGACTGCACCTAACAGGAATGGGAATATCAGGCACCCAACACAAACATGAACATCAGGCCAGTGCGGCTGGTCTGTCTTGTTCATGGTCAGCTTGACTCAGCAGGGCTTTTTGACACTGAGCCACTCTGACAGGCTCCCAGCGTGGTAAAGCAGACTGCTGAAGGGATGCTTGGAGCCAGCCTGGGCCACACTAACTTCCTGTAGAGACAGACAAAAGAGCAGCAAGTCTTCAAGGACAGTTTCACATATTTATAACCTGTGAACGCCTGCGGCAATATTGACCGGGCCAGTACAGAGGAGGCACCGTTTTTATGTGTAGAATCAGAATACAAGCACATAAACTTCAGACCTGTATTATGATTATCATGGTCATTCGAGACCAGAAAGTTGGGTAGTCTTGACCTGCGTAGGAAATTTTGTGCAGCCATCACTTTGGTGCAAAACTTAAAAAAATGCACCTTTCTCCCAAAGTTTAAAGAATATGATAAAGATATTTTTTTACTCAATATCTTTAACATTAACTTTAACACTTTAAGATTTAATCTTCCGAAGATGTAAATATTCTCTTTTATGAGGCAGCAATGGGACTAAAGGAAAACATAGTCCAGCACTGACAGTAACAAAGACGTAGAAGCCAACACCATCTCTGCCTTGGTCTAATTTGTCTACAGCAGTACTGAGCAGTTGTGTACCCTGTAGTGCAGGTTCTTCAGTGGAAACAAAAACTTCACCAACTGATAGCACTGATTAGCTCCTCTTTTCTGACTGAAGGTGTGTTAACCAGTCGAATCACTTGCTATGGACTCAGTTTGGAATAAAATCCCTCTGACTTTTGGTTCTTAATTTGTTTTTTTTTTTTAAATGTGAAATTTCTCTAATGTTTAGTTTTTAACAGCCCTAGTTAAGTATGAGCACAAAAAGAACAAACTAAAGCTTTTATTTTTTTGTAAAGTTGTTATTTGCACCTGTACCTGACATTGTCACAGTAGGACGTGTGCACACCCACACGTTCCTGATAACAGGTCTAATCAGGATAAATTAGTGAAAACACCTGTGTGGTGAATTAAGAGTGTGTAGGTTCAGGTGATATCATACATCTGCTGGTATTAAAATGAATGTAACAGATCAAAAATATTGCTGAATCACCCATTTTTTTATTACTGTATTTCTCAGAAATATCAGCATTTTTGTTAATGCTCAGGCACTTGAATTAAGTTTTATTGACTTGTTTCCCGTTGATTCTAAATTGTGGTCACTGCAGGAAGCTCGCCTTCTCCCACTCAGTAACTGCAGGGGTAGTGTTTTCTGATAAAACTCTTGCTACAGGAAAAAAAAAAAATCACAGCAGTAAACAAATCATAGTGGCAAGTGGTGCACATCTTTTTTTTTTTTTTTTTTTTCTTGCATGTGCTGGATTTAGAGAACTTTATGGAATCTTTCTTATTGTGGTGCATGTAAACAGGAAAGTGTTTGGTAATTTTATTTATCATTTTAAAAATTCACCTCATGTGTCATGATCCACAGTTGACACCACCCTCTCTTTCTACGTGCAGTTTGTAATGACTTCAAACAATAGGAGGAAACTCCCACTTTCAGCCAATCAGAAGTCTCAGAGCTCCCAGTTCCCCTTTATTTTTCTCTTGTACCCATCTGGGAATGTTGGGTGTCAGAGCCATACAATGCCACATGATCAGATTCCATTTCAAGCTTTTAATAATTCACGCTGTCTGGGAATTTCCCCCCCTAATCAGCCTTAATTGGGAAAATATGCTTGGCAACAAGGGCCATCTGTAAAATCTAAGTGACCTAATTTTATCCAGAGCTTGTGTCATTTTCTCACTTTAATCAAGTGAGATGTGAGGAGAGGTACTGCTGCGATGTCTTGGCTCATCGATGTTCAGGAAGCCTTTGCTGCTGTTGTCTGGCAGCAGCAGAAGGAGACGTGTTGAAAAGTGTGGGGTCGAGACCTTCAGCGCTCTATTCAGTCCTGTTAACAGAGGGGCATTTCTAGACTGAGCTGATAAGAGGCTCTAACCAGTGCTACTGTTTGCTTTGGGTATCAGTGAAAAAGAACAACACTCACACACACACACACACACACACACACACACACACACACACACACACACATATTTACACACACCCTTAGCACAAGCTACGAGAAGTCTACATTGCTGTGTATTGATCAGGCAGAAGCTGTGGAAAAATAACTGTAATGCAATTAAGGACTGCTACATAAAAACACAGACATGCACTCTCACTCTTCACCCTTTTAAACAAGCAGCCTGACCTAATCCAGTTTAATGTTTAATACTCATACACACACAGAGAAGTGCTGTAATGACAGGATGCTGTGTTTGCAAACAAATTCCCATTATGATAAAGGCTTGTCAACCTTCTTTATAGATAATCTTCATAAGAAGATGACCTACTGCTCCACATATGCAAAATGATCGCTGGCTAACATTGTGGACAACACATGCACAAACACATGTTTGTACAAACACACAATCACGGCACAGAGGTTTTGAGATTGAGAGCAGATTAGTGTCATGTTTTCTCCAGTGTCACTACACATGTTGGGTGTGTTAATAATCAGGGAAATATTTATGATGGCGTGGGTAAGTGTGTGTTTATGTACTGTATATTTTTCGTATGGATGGAAAGATGGGTCATGTTATGTTCTAAGTTCAAGATTAGAACTGTAATTAATATTCAGGGTGAGGTGTGTATTGGTAATGTCAGGGCTAGAGATTGTGGCCAGCAAAGGGTCGACATGTCACATTCATAGACATTCATATCACACAATGGGTGTGTATGAATGTGTGTGTGTGTGTGTGTGTGTTATCTGGACATGAAAAATGGCACAGTGGAAGAGAGTTCATGGGTTTCCCCAGGCAGGCGGTATGCTGTGTGTGAGTCGCCTTAGTCAACAGGATTTGTTGCATGTGATCATGCTCTCACACGCTCACACACACACACACGCATACACACACGAAATTTGAATCCTCTTCACGTAAAACCATCCGTTGCTCTCTCCCAGACCAATCAGGAATCGAGTGCTGCAGCTTCAGAGGAGTGTATTTCTTTCCAAGCTGCATTATATTATAGAGCTGGTGTGATGAACGAGACCTCGCTAACCATAAATTTCTGGAAGCAGAAAATACTCTCCCTTTCATATGGCGGTGCGAGTTGCTAACTAGGGCCCTCCTGCTCAAATTTACAGCACCGTGTTACTGCAATTAACTCCAGGCTGCGCGTGTGCATGTGTCAGTGTTTCTGGCAGAGATTGCATATGGAAGTGTTTATTTCCTTTCTCTCAGCAGGAAGTTGGACACCCCTCCTCACACCAACCATTCTTCCACCTTTGTATTCTCTGACAGCAGTGGGACGGCTTCACTTCCTCCCTTATAGCCTGGCTTTAGTAAAGATCTCTGGCTTCAATTTCAGGGCGTGTGTATATTTATGTCAGTGTGTGTGTGTGTGTGTGTGTGTGTGTGTGTGTGGGTTCATGAGCGCGAAAGAGGGAGAGATAGAAGTCACATGTGTACGGTATAAGCCACTTTGAGCAAAATTTGTGTTTATGTGTGTGTTGGTGCTCAACTTAAGCTCTGCGTTTAAATACACTGGAGGGACACTCAGTTACCAGCTGAACAGACCATGAAATGCTGTCTCATTAATGCAGTGCTTTTTGTAATCCCACTAAAGAGGTACATATGCACATGTGCGCAGTCTTTCCTCTTGTTTCCTGAAGAATCGTTTTTCTCTTCCTAATTAGCTCAAGTGTAGGCTGTTGTATTGAGTGTGAATGGGAATTGGTCACACTTGGCACTTGCAGTTACACACTCTGTCAAAGGAAGAAAAAGGCCAACTAATTTACGATAGCGAGTTTAGTTTAGGCGGGGGAGGCAGTCAGGCATCTTCCTTGCCTTTCCTTTGAAGACTGCTCTTATACAGTGTCCTCAAATTGTGTGTATGCGCAGCAGAGGAGTGTGTATTTCTGCGGAACGCATCAGGATTTAGACACATTGGACAAAAATCCATGACGAGAGTCCTGAATACCAACAAACATCAGGGCCAAAGGGAAGCACTTTGTTAGATCTTTAAACATTAGGTGACTGCACAACATTATGGTTAGCTGTTTTTTTTTCTCAGTGACCTTTGCTGTAGCCTACATGGGAAATCAAAGCATCTGCATAGTTTCTAAAAGCAGCTGTTGCTTTTATAGCTGTTGTAGCTATTGCCGAATAAGTAGGAGAAGAGATCATTGACAGTTTCTCTTCGAGACTCTTACGGTATAATTCTGAACCCTTTCTAAGGAAATCTGTCAACACTCTCTTTTCTCAGTGGTCAGTTCTTGAGGATTTGTAGCTCAGTCATTTAACCGTGCTTAGCTTTTTATTTAATTTTTTTCCTTCCCCCATCTGTCAGACCATGAAAAGATGAGTCCCTTATGTGTGTCAGAAAACACAGTGAAATTAAAGCCTTAAGCTTAATATCAGGCTTTGGTTCACTACCTAAAGTAACTGTTAACCTAACCTCATCCTAAAGTGTAGGATGAGTTGACAGATCTACTCAAAAGGCCTTCTGACTGCCTGGTTAGCATAATCCCCCAGCTGGGAGGTACATTTATTCTCATAGTGAAATTAGCCTCCAACCTCAGAAAAAGTTGAACGTCCTAATCAAAGGCTTTTTTTTGTCAAGCATTAAGATCCTGAACATATGCATGTTGTTTCAGCTGCTTAAAGACTCAATGCTAAACCCACTCCTTTGAGGTAGGAATTTTTTTTTTTTGTACAGTCAATACTGTGTTCACTACAACAGAGGTTATTTTTCTTCATTATCAATGTATTCTGTCCACTAGACCCACCGAAAAAGTGAAAAGTCTGGCATTCCGTGGGACACCACACACCCCATCCTTCCCCTCGTTGTAGCATTAATACTACTACTACTTGTCAACTATTGGTTTACATAGGTTCACCAATGTACATTGGAGTTTGTGAGTGTGGGTTTGAATACATTTTTTTAATTTGTGAATGAGGTGTGTTCAAGCTAAAACACGGTGTTGCTCTTCGGCGTTTTTCAGGTTTTAAGCGCTACACCTGTTGTTCAACCAAGATGACTTGCAGTAACAAAGCGACCTTTTGAATGGTAAATGCTGCAAATGTGAAGTAGACGAGTGGTGAAATTTTGTACCGAGACTCCAACCCGCAGCCACATCACAAGTAGCTGATGCTTCACAGTCTCTCTGCCAGCCTTCACTGTGCACGGCTCTGTTCTGTGCCCTGTGTGAAGTCAGGAATGGGATCATATGCATGCCTGCAGATAGTAATGGTGGGTGTGCGTGCATGCATGCATGTGTGTCTCTGTGCGTGGCAGACAGGCTGACGTGGCCAAGTCTTTCTGTCAGCTCTGCTGCTGTTGAACTCAGTTGAGATGTGGTTATGTCTGCAGCGGGCACAACTAGGAAGCAAAATGATGGGATTGGTAGTGGCTGTGGGCATTATTAATATGGCTGAGACAAGACCCAGTGGCAAGTGGATGTGCCCAAGAAAAATGCTGCTAGTCTCTTCAAAAGTTGAAGTTCTTTTTAAATCAGTGGGGACTGTGCTTCAGCACAAAGAAACGCGGTTAAGTGCTGGTGCATTTTGAACTCCCCGTCATGTTTCTGGAATATTACTGTGCTGCATATTTGACTTCTTGTGATAACGAGATGGTAAAAAGACACTTAGAAGCTTACATGGAGTTAATCTGTTGTCTTTAAGCAATCATCAGTTTTGTTATTTATGTTGTGAATGCATCTTGAAAATCTATACTTCAGGCTCCTTGAGATACAAAGGCCTTTCTTCCCCCAGTGTGCTTCCTCCTTTTCTTTACCTTTAATTACATTCTGGTTGAGGCGTTGGGGTCTGTTTACACAAATGCCATTAATGTAAAGTCTTTGGGACGCTCACGCACATTTCACGCACGCGCAGACAAAACAACGGAGTATCTACAGGTTTAGAGAACAGTCTAGCCCTGATTAAGAGGATTTAGACTTGAGTCTGTTTGTTAAGACACACACCACATAGCCACACGCACACAAGCACACTCACAAGCCCCAGACTCCCGGGGTCTTCCTTCAGTGGCAGTTATGCGGCACACAACAATGCCTTGCCGAACCACACTGCATTATTCCTCCTCCTCCTCCTCTTCCTTCTCATCTCTCCTTGCTCTATTCATCTTGTCTGCACTCTCTTTCTCACTCTGCCCTGAATATGGGAGGAATTGCAGCCTATTCTGACCAAGTCCCCCACCCTGTCCTTTTTCCTGCTTAGGTCTCCAAATGAAAAGAATCTTCCAACAGGTCACTTCACAGCAGTCGTGGATAACAGTGTGTGTAGCAGAGCATTGAAGATGGCTTTATGTGCGTGGTAGTCAGCGTGAGGGGACGGTGAGGTGGGTAACAACTGAGGGACTGAGGGATATTTGACATAAGGGAGACAGATTGATAATGTATGTTAGCATGTTATGTTGAAGTTTCTCTTGGTGTGTATTTGTGGAAGTATTGTAGTAATTTGCTGTTCGCTTATCTTAGTTCCCACTAGTTACTGTACATGTGCAGTTTCCAAAGACAACGGTGGCAGGTTTATCTCATAAAACTCAACAGAGACGGACAAAAGCAGCGTTGACTGGCGATTTTTGTTGGTTAAAGCTAACTAGCTAACTAAGCTCACGTTAGCTCCATGAGTTGGTGGAAAACACTGCCTCAGGTTGACTTTAAGTGTTTTAAGACAGATTTATGCTTTTTTTCTTTGTAACAGTATGTTTAACTTTTAACATTAAAGAACATAGGCTGTTCATAATGAGGACTAGCCACAGTGTCAAGCAAACGTAAAGCTGTCTTGGATAATGGGTTTGGCTGAAGTTGCTGGAGTGTAAACTTCCCCAAATGTTTGTAACCATTGTTTGTAAAATCCAAAAAGTGTTTTGCATTTCTGTGTGTGAGGCTTGAGCACAGTTAAGAAGAACCCTGCAGTTCTCCCATCTGGAAATGCCAGCCTGTGTGATGGTGGCCATCGCTGAAAGCAGCCTCGATTGAAAAAGCATGTGTGTCCTGTGGTTAGCTTGGAAGCCTTCAGGACACCAAATGACCTCGGTAATCTCTTATGATGGCAGGGGAGATATGGTTCTGTCATCAGCTTCGCAGGTGGCCTCCCAGTGCTGATAGATGTTACGTAATAACTGGTTAGCAGCTAAAGGCCAAGTGTGTAACAGCTATCACAACTATCTGATATCTGGACTTCGCCGCACTGTGTGGCCCTGTGTGATGACTGTGCATCAGCTGTTCTGTTGTCCCTAAAGCTGGGCACTCAGCGCAAGACTCAATCACCACTCACATGAAACTTCTATTGTTTCCAGTAGTTTCATGCCCCTTCAGCTTAGTGGTACACACACTAAATGATTCAATTTTTGCCGGGGACCACACACAAAAGATTCTTTGCCTCTGCTGTCTGGTCAGCTGAAATGCAGTACAGGACTTAAGTATTTAACTGATTGGGTTGAAACAGGACTGGAGAAGGAAGTGGTTTATACTTATTTGTGCCGAAAAAAAAAAAGAACAAAAGAAGTGAGCTAGATGCCAAACTAGGACGCGAATGGTTCAGTGCATGACTTAATGTTCATGCTGTTTATTTATCCCCACTATCTCTGGGATATTTTGTATATCAGCCAGTACTTATACAGTCACACAGACATATCAGCTTTCTGTTCCACATATTATCCATTCAGTTGATGAGATCTTTTAGCTATTGTTAAGTCTTTCAGCTATCTGCTGTTAATGGTAACCATTCTCAGAAGTTAATGAGTGTAGGTGAAAGCTGCTTGCAGGGGAGGTCCAGACCTACTCATTTTGTGTCCAACAGTTAAAACAGGCCTCAGTTTTGGTAAACTTAAACTGATTTTTGGAAGAGCTGTTGGTGTAATTTTGACTTCTCTCTGTAATTTGCCAGCTAGAAAACACAAAGAAAAATATTACAAGGTGAAGAGTCCAGTGACTATTGAGCATGTGTGGTCTTGATTACATGTACTGGCAAAACCCTGAAGATGGAGGCCAATCTAAGACATTATCAACACCTCCTTAATGACTGTTTCATGCTGTTAATGTGGCACAAATAGGACTGAACATTTTTTTTCTCATAAATTCCTCTCATCCTGTTGTCATAGTAACTGTGTGTGAGCACACAGCACAATATAATGTTCTTCAAAGTCAAAATGGTATTAACTGTTTGCAAATGCCACCTGTTGTGAGTCTGAGTGGTTACATGCACGGCAATGGAGGCAAAGCTCAGCTGTTTGTTGACTGCTTTCACTGTCTTGGTAGCAGCGAGCACCATGGCTGCACAAAGTTACGCTTTCCCACTGCGTGAGTTTGTGCGTCTGATAGTGGGACACAAATAACATAAAGAGTATGGTCAGTACACATATTGTATGAAAACTACAACAGAGAGACTTTGTCCTCATTTTTAGCAGATGTAAGAGTCCACACATTCATCATTCACTGCACAGGCTTCATTAAACCAGTACAGTGAGTAAAATGTGACAGCTTACTGATAGAGTCTTAATTAGACAAGTGGAGACTAATTAGCAAAGACAGGAAAAGGATTGAGTCTTAATTAAGAGGTCACTGGTGTCCATCTTCTCTTCTCTCTCCACTGCTGGCATCAGTCACAGATGTTAATGTCTAGTGTCTTGAAGTGACATCTGTATGTGACAACTCTGCCACCTTCTATGTGTCAGTGTCAGCAGCCGAGCCACCCTTTTCTCTAACTTCAGAAGTTCATAAAGTGGATTGATTTTTAATGAAAGTTTGAATTTTGACTGCATTACTCTCCATCACATGAAAACCAGACGTTGGTTACAATAGCAAAATATATATGTTTATCTTTAAAGTCACATGTTGATTGACGTTCTGGTGAGTTTCACTGTAAAAACAAAGTGGGTGCTGAAAATGTTATCTGAGCTGATAATTTGCCTGAAGTTTAAGGATCATATAATTGCAATTTACTCTTCATGTAAATTTTCACCACTTGACCTCACATTTTCACACGATGATGATAATCCTCTTCCTTTAAGAGGAGGAAAGTATACATCTTCACCACAACTATCTTTTTTTTTTTTTTTTGCCATGCAGCGGTCATGTGCCTTTTCTGAATGAATTTGACGGTGAGTTAAATCCACTTTAGTTTTTGTACTCGCTCCAACAGCAGCTGAACTTAAAAGAAAACATTTGAGTGGGAGTATATTTGCATCTATAATTCAAGAACTGTCACCACTGTAAGTGACATACTTGTCAAACTTCTTCAACCCCGGGCTCTAGGTACACTTATGATCTGTCCAGGGAAGGTGAGGACGCCTCTTCATGCCTTGTAGCAGTAAAGATTACGGTGACTTAATCATTTTACAATCTGCTGACAGTAGAGAAGCTTAATGGAGCTCATCTTAGTGTTATTCTGTCTGAACTATATGTTACTTAATCACATTTCACAACAATCTTCCGAAGAGTTTACACTTTCATTGAGGTTATATATCTTTTGTAAGCAGTATGTTGAAGTTTCTTTCCATGTCTGATCTTATATAGGCTCGACACCACAAAATGCAGTTAACAAGTGTTATGAGGTGGAGAGGCTTGGCTTTATATTTCTAGTGGAAACACCCATTTCTCACATAAAATGTTGTAATTCCAAAGCCAGCCTCTCTAGACTTTGTAGTTCTAATTAAAGCAAAACACAATGTACACTGTACACTGGGTACTCTGTCTCTGTGTTTTTTTTTTCATAACTAAATCAGCATCCTAAGAATCCAGGGTTAGATTCTTGCATGTTAATGATACAGCTTGTTGAATGAACAGGGCTTTCAGAGAATAAAAATGACAGTGCGGACAGTGTCAGCAGCAGCTCTCAGACCGCTGTGCTGCTGCAAGTAGTGGCTCGCCGTGATGTCTAAGCTGATACCCATATGGAAATAGTGCCATACAGCGGGATTACGACTTGACACATACCCTCCAGGACTTGTCATCCTGCCTGTATTTTCAGTTTATCTAATGACTCCTCAGCAGCACACTGACTGACTGTTGCTGGTCTTGATGGAGGCTTTGTTAAGCTGAGGTTTACCACATATAACCACTATTTGCAAATCTTTCATGTGGGCATCGTGATTTTTAGCTGCATGTCGGGTCAGTTGAGCAGGAGTCTGTGTGCCGGGTCCGAATTCCTACTTGTGTCTTGGTAATGCTACAGTACCATTACTGCAGCTTCAGGTTCACCTAAACACACAGAGACTGACACACACACACACACATGTGAAGTTAAATCCATGACCCATTCCCATGCATTAAATAGTAGATGCTTAAAGCATGCAGATATAATTCCCAAAGTTTTGGCATGCTGGGATGTTGTCCCTCTCTCTCACTCATGCACACACCATTGTCTCCCTGCGCTCTGTACTGTTCAGGAATGCTCTGTTTACATAGCTGTGGCTGGCCCAGATCAGTATTTTAGTCTCTCAGGTGCCTGCTGTGTGTCACGGACAGTTATTTTATTGGCCCCATTATGGCTTATACTCCAGCAAATGCTGCTGCACCTTACCTAAAACTCCCTCCCTCCCCCCTGTCTGCTGGATTTAGACACAGTGGCCTAGAGACTCCGGGGAAGTTTCAGCACAGATGCTGAAATGCACTTCATAATTAATGACATTAATTTTTGCACTAAACCTTATGGGAAAGTTGCTGGCTCTACTTTAAAAAAAAAAAAAAAAAAGTATAAAAATTTTCACCAGGTCAATTATTAGCTTGTCTTATGCTGTGATGAGTGCATGTCCTCAGCAGACACTCTGACTGTTCCTGCCCCATACTTACCTACCTGACATCATTTATCGTTGCTAGAGATAAGATTGGGCGATGTAATACAATTGCGACTTGTATTCCTGCAGAAATCTTATCACATTAGACTGTGAGCTGTGAATGATGGCCACACTGACTAAAATTCATCTTTCTAGTCACTCCTGGAAGCGAATTTCCCTAACCGGCCGCATCGTTGTAAAACCTATGTGCAGCATCAGCATGCCTTTTTTAATATGATCACTCTCTCTCTCACACACCTCTACCCCACACTGCTCCCCCCTCTTTGATGTTCCCCCTCAATACACCTTGCCGTGAAATAGCAATTCGTGTACAGGTGATGTATTGCACCAATCTATATTTAACACATAGAGAATCACCTCTTTTCTTAAAAACTCATTGGTGCAAATAGGCAGTAGATTGCTGGCAAACACAGATGTCCCTCCATGTCCTCAAGCTGTACTGGTTTCCAGAGCTCATAAATTAGACAAGAAATCTAATTTCCCTGTGGGGCTCTTAGGCTCTGAGTACTCACGCTGTTTCTTTTCAGGGGTGCTTGATTTCTATTCTTCTTGATGTAAATGGGCTGATAAGGGGACAGTTGTAACTGGATTGTGGCCTAGTTGCATGCTGAGTCACCGTGGACAAGTACTATTCTGTTGCACTGACTCTGGGGTTTTTTTAGCAGCACGCATGACAGGCCCGTTTGGAGTTGTCTCCTCACGGCTGGAGATACTGTTGTTGTGAGAGGGAGTTTATTACAAGCGTTGAATTGTGTCTGTCCCCAGGGTCACAGAAAGCACCACACACTTCAGAACAATGTTATCACAGAAAACAGCTGGAAAAGCAGAGTGGGAAGGACTGTGATAAGCAGAGTAATTTTCAGCATTGTCATGTGTTACCAAGCTGGGCTGTTGAGTTCTTGTCTCCTTTTGAAGGGACTTCTTTTTTTTTTTTTTCTTTTTGTTATTGTTCAGCTTTTTTTAGACACATTTTCACACTCTCTGACTCTAATTCCTGTGTGTCACTTCCTTAATCCATTGTGTCGCCTTTGTCCACCATGCTCTTTGTTTTGGTTGATATTTAGAGATACGCTTGGCATTACCTGCTCTGTAGGGTAGAGGAGGTACATGTTTGGGACACTTCGTAAATTCGAGAACATGCCGAGCGGCCCGACAGGTCTCAGTATAATGAAATGTTTGGCAGGGGTGTGTTTCATTCTCAGTGTTCAAATACAAATGAGCCAGTGAGATGAGTGTATAATAAAAAAACCTGCCAACTGACAATTCTAATGACAGAGTCATCATCTGAAACCTGACTCATGCTGTCAGTTTGCTTGTTTGAAGATAAGAAAATTAAAACAAAACAAAGACAAAGAGTGGTAGATTAGTTTGGTTTATTATTCATGTTCACCCTCTTCATCTCCACCATTAAACCACAATGAGTCTCATTGGTCAGTTTCTGCCAGAACAGTTAAATACATTGAGCTCCTGCATGTCAAGAGTGAGAACTCATAACTTTTACTGTAGAAGAAAATAACTACAGACAGTTGTTTTTATAAAATTTGGAGCTTGTGACTTATACTTTCTGAATATATCATTGTTTACTATAAAGAGGACTCTCCCTAAACTCCAGAACTTGCCTGATAATTATTGTGTTTTTAAGTTTCCTTCAGTGGCAAAGTAATCCAGTGATAGTTGTATATACATTCATATGTAAGTTATACAAAGATACTGCTAATAGCTAATTCAGCATACTTTTAATGGTGCCAGTTTGCCAAAATGTGAACAAATATAGGCTTAAAAACAGGGATCATGTTGTAGTCTACACCTAACTCTTTACATAGCAACATAGTACTTATTAAAGAAGTTTTCTCCCAAATCATGGGAACTGAAGGTACAAAATCCATTAACCTGGACTCTTTTACTAAGGCTCAGAATGTCCCATTGACACATTTCTTATATTCCTGGAACACTGATACATCCACAGTGACTTTAAAAACCCCTGATTTAATGTAATTACACTTGCTAGAGACAACAATCTCTTATCATTGTCTTTTAAACTTTATAGAACAATCCCACACTTTCCGTTTTCCAAAAGAAAATAGTAACCTCCAGCAGTGGTGCCAGTGAGTTGGTGCGTTTATTAGCTCCGTTCGGCCCCAGCTGGTTCATTGTCCTTTTGGTAGGAATGGTTGGAATCTCACACAGCCAGTCAGGGCTGTTTTGCTGTTTATCGTCACAGCGGCTCTGTTTTGCTGTCGGTTAGCAGCCCAGGAACATTCCAGTGTCACACATTCTTTGAGAGTCATTTACAACAGGAGAGGTACATTTAGGAAAAATGAACGTACAAATGGAGGATGTTGTGGTGTGAGTTCAGTTTTTTTAAAAACTGAATAGTTCCAGCCATAGGAGCAAACACATACACTCTGTTAGGGAATACTAGCATTTCTTAATTTGTAGGTGTGGACTGAAGAAAGAGTTTATTTAACATGGATGCAATTTGTAAGCAATTTCCTGAATCAGATGCTGGGCATGTTAATGATCAGTCGATTCATCACCTGAGAAAGCAGTCCTGTTATCAAACTATCCTTTCTGTTCCTTTGTGTGTGTGTGTGTGTGTGTGGTGTGTACTGGCACCTGTTCCCATAACTGAACCAGTTTGGCAGGTTGGGGTGAAACTGCAGCATACGTCCACTGCACCTGTCAGCAGGTGCACTCGGCGGCGCTCACTGGCAGGACGCATCATGAGGGCAGGATAAAGATCAGAGATCAGAGGCTGCTGTGCTTCCTGGAAATGCGATCACGCCCACATACGCCCATGTTTTTACTGCACCTCGGCTTCCTCGCTGGTGAATGCAAATTCCGTGGAGAGTAGTTAAACCTCTCCAGCCTTGACGCTTGAATTACCGATCTTACAGAGTTTAAAGTGTCAGGACTGTGTTCACTGTAGACGACACTTCACAGAGATTGATTATCTAAGCACAGTTTGGGCAGACGTGTCTTTACCCTGGTTAAATACCACACTTGAGTGCTCTCTATCCCTATGCTCTTATCCCCTCTGTTCATCTGGAGAGTGTAAACATGACGTCTGAGGTGATTGGTGTCAAGTGACCTTTTAGTTGCTGCGGCAACGGGGTCCTAAATCCCAAGGCGCCGGTCATCTCTAGGGGCTTGGCTGATTACTAAATAAAATCTTCCCTGACACACACACACACACACACACACACACACACACACACACACACACAAACACAAACAAACACACTCGCACACAGATTTGGAAAGCGGTGGATAAACAGTGGTGGGGAGAGGAGAAACTTTTAGTCTCATGATGTTGCAGGCAGATAACTTTGTTTAGCTGTTTGAGTACGGACAGACCACATTCCTGCCATCTCTCCACACAGACAGCGAGGCTGTTGTGCCTCGCTGTCTGTGTGGAGAGATGGCACAGAGATGGCCCTGTTGTACACATCTGGTTGGGGTTGGGTCTTTGCCGATTATTCATATGTTGGGTGCTTGTGTTATTTTATAGTTTTGTGAAACTACATGATTAGTCTGCAACAAAAATATCAAAATAAATCGCTGTTTCCAGCTTCTCAGATGTAGGGATTTGATGCTTTTCTTTGTCTCATATGATAGTGAACTGAATGAACAAGACATTTGTTTGCATCTCCTTGGGATGTGGGACATTGTGACATTTTTAACTGAGAAAATAACTGGCAGATTGATGGATAGTAAAGATTATTGTTCACTGCAGTGATAAATTTCATTCCCTTGTAGGCTCACAGCACAATAAGAGGTTAAATCTGAAAATCCTGAACCTTTCTGAACAGTTCATATTAATCATTCAGCTTTATTTCTGTAATATCTTGTGTATATAAATAATAATAAGCCAAATCACACAAGAAATGTATGTTTTCAATAGTTTCTGTGCAATTATTACATAATTAGAGTAATAAGAGCCTCCTTCCATTACTCTGTCATGAATAGAAATATGTAGTTTTACCAGAAAGCTCCAGGATGTGGATTCATCAATGCTCCCCAGCACCTTTGCTCCCCACAGGCTTGTGCTCCTATATAAGCTATAGGCTGGCTGTTCTTCAGTCCCAGCTTCTACTAATCTATGGCACGCAGCAGAGAGAAGGCCGAGGGATTAGCTTGACAAACTGTCTGGTGATAACTTACCTCAGTCATTATATGTGTGGGAATATCTTTATCAAGCTTTAGCAAGAAGGCGCAATTATCACTGAAGCTGCTGCTGCACGATTTGTGAATTCAGCGAGCGAAGCGAAACAATTACAGGATGTACTGTAAAGCGACCGCTATGCGAGAGATGTAAGCGACTCCTGAGTTTAGTTTAAAGAACTGAAGGGCAATATGGGAGAGGTAGCATTAGTGTTTCCACACAGGAAATCTGTTTCTGGGAAGGGAGTTATATCTATCAGTTTTAAACAAATGATGTCACAGCTTTGCTCTCCATTGTAAAAGAGAGCAGAGGAAAAATGTGTTGCTTTGTTCTCTCAGTTTGCAGACTCTTGACCACAGGCCCTGTGTGTGTGTGTGTGTGTGTGTGTGTGTGTGTGTGTGTGTGTGTGCGTGTGCGTGTGCGCGTGCGTGCTGGTAACCATGCCCTGGCATACGTGCTTGTGTGTGGTCTAAATACAGCTCTTAACTGTTGCCCAAATCATCGTACGCCAAAAGGCACAAACAAGGTCATAAAAGTGACTTTGTTTTGCTGTTCTAAACATAGGCCGACTCCATATTTTGATACCAGTTTTCCACAGGCGATTGTGTCTTTGTTGGATGTGAGTCAGCAATGGATCTGCATTCATCTGCTGTTTGTTCATGAAATGTCAGCCATAGGCAATGTTTTTGTCATTAACACATGGGCCTTGATCGTCAGTGGAAGATTTTTGTTTTCTTTGTACAGATTTAGCCATGTTGGCTAATGATGGAGTAATTGTTGCACATTTCCTTTTCATCTTTGCGCAGCATCACCTCTGCAAGGTTGAAATGTAACCGACTTGCGTTTGGAGGTTTCAGATGTGTCCCAGTAAATTTGGGGAAAATCACCCATCCAAACTTTGACCCTGGCTTAACCTCCACTCACTTTTTTTTGGCAGCTAGAAGACAAAACCACACACACACACACACACACACACACACACACCCACCCCACTACTCGTTTCCCATCTGCCTGACGCTCAGATGAATTAGAGCAGACACAGGAAAAGAGGCTAGATCTGAGGTTTTTTTATTTATTTATTTTTAAGTACGTGTGTGTTTCTGAGTGTATGTGGACCTCCATTTCTCTGACTTGTTTTGTTTCTGCCCTGCTAAGTGCCAGCTGTACCTGGAGGTATTTCAGTCTACATGACTCTTGGCACTAAAGCCTATGTCAACCTCAGAGCCCATCACTCTATTTATAGTAGATTTAATAACAGGCAGAGGACAATGTAGGTCTGATTGAGGTGTAGGACAAGAGTATGTTAATATTCATCCCTGACATGTGGTTTCTTGTGTAACAAGTTCTTTGCTTAAAATGAAAGATTTAGAAATTTGACCGTTTTATTGCAAATACTTAAGATTCCTTAGAGACAAGTAGAGTTTTACCAGATGGAGAAATGTATTATAAATTTCAGCTTCTGACGTGTGTGTAACATCTGATGATCTGTTCACCTGGCAAAGCTGGCTTTCTCCTGCTGTCCCAAATGCTAACTCACATCGTCTTTTAAATTTAATATGACATGTAGATTGCGAACAACCGTATTATAAGAAGAGTGAGAGGATCTCATAAACGTAAAAAATTCTAAGTGAATTATGGTTTGAGCTTTCATTGCACAGATTGATCAAGTCCACGGACGCTACAAACGCACTCATCGATGTGATGCTACAGCAGTTTCACTTTCTGGGGGCAAGTCACAATTTTTTTTTTTTTTTTTTTTTTTTAAACATTTTATAAAATAAAATTAAAAGCTGACGTTAGGCGGTTATGAGTTTCTAGTTGTGGGAACCAGAAAGAACAAGCAGAGATTACCTCATTTTGTACTCATTAGCATTTTAGCTCACACCCATGTTAACTTAATTTCAGTCTCTTTTGCTCTCTCTCTCTCTGGGGACCTCTCTTTCTCCTACACTGATTGAAGAGAGTGCGTTGTGGGTCATAAAATCTGGGTGTGGATAGTTTTCTTCCAGCATCCGTGGTTGCCTCGACTCAGCCTTATGGAGCCGAGGGAGCCCCTAGGACTTGAGCCCAAAACTGGCCCGGCTTTTCCACCCACCAAGCCCCCTCACCCTCCCCTCCCCTGCCCTGAGACTCATTCCAGCATTCAAACTGAAATCAATCCTCCACTCTGTCGCTCTGAAACCCTCCTCCTCCTCCTCCTCCTCTTCCTCTCTTCTCCCTCATTCTGTCTCCTTTCAGTCACCTCCTCCTGTCCTCCATCCTTTTCCCCTAAGCCCATATTGCCAGGAATCCAATTACATCACATGAGAGTAAACCCAGTGTAAAGCCTACTGCTCGGTCATCTGCTTCTTAAACTCATCCCTCTCTCATGTCTTTTTTCTGCTTCTTCTCCCATCGGGTAAAGGAAGATCTGCCACCCCCTGGGCATTTGCCCCCCAGGCGTGTCACTCTGTCCTGGGTCAGTGTCACCTCGTGGCCCCTCCTCTCCGGGTCCTGGGTGCCTGGCTTTCTTTGCGTTCCCACACTGCACAGTGGCTGTGTTGACACTGTTCTAGTGGTGCTGTCATGTTTTTCTGACACGGCAGGTGAACCATGAATGAGAACAAGGCCAAAGCAAGGCCGTGGATGGGTGGATGATGGCGGTAGTGATACTGGGGGAGGGGGGTGAGTCCGTTGACAGCACAGTGTTTTTTGTGGTTTGGAATTTGTTTTTTTTTGTTTTTTTTTTCTGAAAGTATTTGTTCAGGAAAAAATACAGATATGTTTAGAGACTCGGTCCACCGGCATGTTTTTTGACTGTGAGAGGAAAATGATATGTGTATTTTTGAATATCATCAGTGGAGGTATTCTCAGTGTTTGTGAAATTGATCCACACAGAAGTGACACCATAAATTCACTTAGCTTTAACTTAGAAAAACCATCAAAATGGTCGTAATTTGTTTTTTATTCGACGGCAGTATTGTAGGGGTGGATGAGGTGGTTTATATTCCATGTTTGTGTCTTTGTGTGTGTGTGTTTGTCAGACATCACTGGCTGAATCATTAAGCTGTCGGGATCCTCCGACAGAAGGCAACAGATATTACCTCCATATTTCATGTCAGGAAGAATGGACGTGCCCTGCCGCTCCCCCTGTCTAATCAGCCCAAAGTGGACTGTGCCAATAATCAGCAGCCACAAATCACTCTCATTTCCTCTTTTGTGGTGAGGTGTGTTGTTGTTGTTGTTATTGCATTCTTTTTCTTACAAATTCCACTGTGCCTCTCCAATCTGCAGCATGCGGTGTAGGTTGTGGCAGTATGCTAACAGTGGATAGGAGTGGCAGTACAGAAGAGGGAGTGATAGACTGGATTCTCTGGGCAGAGAAAGTATGTGACCATATGTTGTTGATAAGTGATTTCACCCACTCAGGTTTGCATAAATTAAAGGGAAAAGTCAAGGGAAATGGTGACATACCTACAGCTTATGTCTGGATCTGTTTTGACTTGTGCTTTTGTATTTTTCTTACAGTACTTACAACACTAAAAAGGTTACTGTAAGGATACTGTAAGCTATAGGAGGGATTGGTGCAAATAAGTTTTTAATGGACTGGAATCTGTATTTTAAAGGCTGGTTTCCTAATGCACAGAATTGCACCCAAATAAGCTGTGGAGTGGCACGTGCAGATAAACATAAGCCAGCAGATATTCACTCTTGCTTTGGGTTAAAAAGAACAGTGCATCATGCATCTAAAGTGCAGCTTTTGGTTGAAAACTGCACTTGAAATGTTGTTCATACTCAGGGATAATGAGATGAGGGTATAAATTCTGTCCAAGCATCCTGCCATAACAGTTCAGGCTGAAGCCCCACCCTGCTGGAAACCATGAAAGGAAAGCTGTGATGCAGGCTGTCTTTCTCTCTGCAGAGCTGCTCGGCTGTCAAACATCTAAATTGGATCGGCGTAATTGATTTTAATATAGAACTATTTGATAAGCTATATTATGTGAAAAATACACATAGGGAATAAAGACTTGGGAATGTGTTCGATATTAAATGGCCTGGAGTGGGTTCAAATAATATTATATCTCCCTGAGATCAACTTTAAATGTCAGGTTTGGGCGTCACTTCCTCAGTATTCAAGAGCAAGGATTCATTTAATCTCTAATGTCACCACTCACCACTCTACCTTGGCCTATTTGAAACACATAGCTGAATGCACCTTTTCTCACCAACTGAAGTATAAGTAGATGTGGCAGTTTGCAGAACACTTATGCAAAACTATAAGAAAGTAAAACTTTATCAAAAAACGAATCTTGGAACGCAGAAAAGATCACAGATTGATGATATAAAGTACAAGAGAGTGTCTGAAGTAGGATTTTTACTTTAAGCCCTTTGTTTGAGAGTGTTCCTGTTTGTGTGTGTGTGTGTGTGTGTGTGTGTGTGTGTGTGTGTGTGTGTGTGTGTGTGTGTGTGTGTGATGGATATGATGCATGCTCAGTTGTGTCAGATGCTGGTGCTTGTCTGTAATAATGACTCCCTCCCACTGCTCAAAGAGGAGGAGTGTAAACATACTCAGACAAACCCTCCTCCTCCTCATCCTTCTCTCTCTCTGCTCTGTCCCCATCTCTCTTGTTCAGTTCACCTTTCTGTTAAAGCCCCACACTCTGCTTGTGATGTGGTAGTAGACCGTTTTCTTTCTCTAACCTTTATCTGTAAGTTAATGAACCAGCAAGGTGGATAAAGATTGGTTTAAGATTTGATATTTTCTTTGTTTTGTAAGCACTGCAACATAAATTAGTCCTCTGGAAAAAAAAACGAAAAACTTCTATATTGGGTAACGTATGATTCATTATCCTTGATTGAAGTAAACATAAATGAAATTTAGTTTGCTTACATTCCCAGCTGTAAACAGCACATTAAGTCAAAATGATTCATCTGGTTTATATTTTCATGTGATAATCTTTTATCTTGTCAGGAAATTCCTCTGCCAGCTCTCCTGACCTGACACGTCATCCCGCTGAGTTCTAGCAGTAAAGAGACGTCAAAACAGTTGAAATCCTCAAACTTTATGCCAGTCACAGCAGACAGGTAGAAAAATACACCGCTGCTTCGTATCTCAACTCTCAGTTCTGCCTCTGTAAACTCCGAGCATGGCAGACTGAGCACCGTGACTGGCACAGCCCCTCATAAAGCTCCACAGCCCCTTAGGCAGCATGCTAATGTAAACGCTGTGCTCTGCTGCCCCTATTTTAATCACAACCATATGCCTCGCATTCCTCCCCCTCGGGACCTGGACCCCGGTCCTACCTACAGTCAGCCAGTGATACGAAAGCCACTCTGTTAGCGATCTTGTTGATTTAGCAGCATATCAGCAGACCGCCTTTTTAAAATGTTATATTTCAGTCGAGTTCTTATCACACCTGATGAGGCAGGAGCGCTAGCAGTTGTAAAAGCAAGCTTGTGGTCCGACTATCAAAACTGGAGCTGGAAAGCTGCAGGAAAAATAGATGAATAATGCACTCTGCTACCTCACATTACAGCCGTGGGACCCTCGAGCAAGAGATTTAACCCCCATCTCCTCTGCCAGAACTTAAGGTTAAAATGATGGGTTGAATGGGCATATATTTGGTGCTAATATTCATACTTTTTTTTTTTTAAGTTGTTTTCACTGTTTTTTAGGGGAAAAAAAGACAGATTTTGAATTTCTTTAAATTATCAACTCACCTTATTCACTAGCAGATGTAATGTGAACAACACTACAGTCTACAGTCTACAGCCATGCTTTTAGTGCCATTCTTAGAGCCACTCCTCTCTCCCCTAACACAAAGAGAAAAAAACAGCCTCTTAGATGCTACTTCTCAATCAGGAAGGTATAGCATTTGATACAGAGCCTCTGATTTGCTTTCATTTGGCCATGTGGCCAGACAGAGACTCTCTGGACATCAGTATCCTTGCTCAGTAATGTTAACAACACTGCTGCCTTTATAGAGCCTCATTTTCTTCCACTTCTTTCTAAGCATTGCTGAGTAATGGTAAATACCCTAAATTTTTGAATGCTAAGCCGTTGTGTTCCTCTTTAGTGTGACTCATTGATTTTGGGAATAGTGTATTGTGTTGTTCTATGTGGGGTCTGATAAATTGTTGCCTCATAAGGCCCTGTCTCACCACTCGGTATGAGCGGGGAGTTATCTGAGGACGCAACGCAACACACCGCTGCAGCAGCCAGATGGTGACTTGGTGTGTGTTTGTCTCATTTGACATGACTTGTGTCTTACGCGTTCTCGCTTTCCCCCGTCCTCTCCTCCTCCTCACTCCTGCCCATCCGCCCTTGTTTCATCCACCCTAGTTCCCCCGGTTGGTCTTCTCCTGTCGTCCGTTCACACGCTCTCAATCGCTCATGTCTGTCTGACGTTTCACACTGTTCCCCTGCTTTGTCTTCTGAGACTGTGATGGATTGCTTTTACCGGGCTAATAGCTTTGTATTCATCACAACTGCTGAATGATTTTACAAACATGATTTTTTCCCCTCTGTCAATAAACTAGGTTTTATTTTGCTCTGGACTAAAAAAAAGGAATAAAGATCGGCCAGATGTACTTAGGTGTTTCTTTCAAAGACAAGCGTGACCTGGGGCTTTGTGTTTCATGTATTAATGCTGAGGAATAGAACAAGAAGCAGTTTTATTAGCTTTGATGTAGAAAGAGGCCAGTTGGGTCCAGTTTGGCAGAGTGAAAAAGAAGGGATGAAGAAGAGAAAAAGAAGATCGTGTGTCTGAAGAGAGACACACTTTGTCTATGCTATGTATGTGGTTGGACCTGCTCAGTTGGGTTGTGGGTGGTCTGATGTCATCATTCACACATGCAGCCAGTTTCTGGCTTGGTGCTGCACAGCCCAGCTTCAGTTTCAGTGCACATACACGTGTTTCAATTCCCTATCTGTTTATTCTTTGATCTCCCCTCACATCTACTGTTAAGGCACTTGGAGGGCGCCTTCAAGGCCCTTTTTCTGTTCCACTCCTTGGGGCTTTGGGGAAAAAAAAAAAATGTACAAACAACAGATGTGCACTCTGGTCCCAGACCACCACTTCCATTTTCAAAGAATGGCATGTTCTCAGCCCCTTGACATAACAAAGGAGGTATCCTGAAAGAACACTGATGGTCTTTTGTTTGGGCTGTGAAACGTCGGCCCACCTTCGTGCGTCGGTGTGCTGATGGACACTTCCCTCCCCAAATCGCTCCTTCGATTTTGGATCGTGCCTATCGCCCTTCCCACTGTCACGCTGTGACAAATGAGTGTGTTCGTTTATGTGTGTGCATGCTTGTACAGCCACCAGCAGGTGTCCCGTACAGGTTGAGTCACTGTAGACTTGCTGAGAACACAGGAAAATCGCCTGAACTCTGCCTAAATTCCCACACAGCACAGAAAACAAGCAATCTCTTTTGGGAAGAAAAAAAAAATCCTGTGAAGGTAAGATCTGTGCTGTGGCTCTTTTCCCAGGAAAATGCCTCCTCAGCTGAATAAGAACTCTTAGGAAGTTGTGTTTGTCATTTTCAAACAATCAGAGTTTTAATAGCTGGTCTCAGGTGGTGAATGTTTCTCACATGCCGCTTATGATGGTTTTTCACATGCCGCAGGGGCAAGCACTACTCTGCTAAGAGTGTTCTTTCCACTTTGTGATCATTACACAATTCAAGGCGAGATGGGAACGCCACAGAAATAAAAGCCTCTGTGTAATATATTCTTTATGAGAGCTTTATTGCTACTCCTATTGCTGAAGTTGATGTAATTGTTGAGGTGGGCTGTGAAGGTGCTTAAAGGTAGAGAAATGCTCACTTCACCGACCTAATATTTATGATAAGAATGATGGTGATCTTTTTTTCTGATTTGTGTATTGTAAGGGCTGCTGCTGTACCTCTGCTTAGCAAGCTTGTGCTTTTGTAGTGTGGAACTGTAGATGTCCAAACACAGGAAATGTGAGTTCAGCCTCATCTCCTCATTGTGTCCCCACAGCCTATATGGCTGATCTTTTTGCTTCCTCCTCTTTTCCCTATTTTCCCCCCTTCAAACTTTCAAAGTTTTCAGACTTTACTTCACTTTTTGGATCTCAAAATAAGCAGCACAAAAGTCAGAAGTGCTAGAAAAGAAATCAAACAAGATGGAGATGAAAACTTTAAAGCAACTTTATCTCCTCCCTTCTGTCTGACTCCCTTCCACAGTAAAAAGCAGTGTAATTATTTCTGGAAGTCCTCCTGTATATGGGCCTAGCAGTTCCACCTGGTGTTTCTCAGTCCACTTCGTCCTTTCCTGCTTTTGGAAGACAACCGAAAGGGAAAGAAACAAAGACATGTAACTCACTGCTGGGAATGATTGGTAGCTTCTGTCTCATAGCAGTGGTATTTTGTTGTGCTTGTAAAGTTATACCACATTCCCCATAAAGCCAGTTACTTTTTTCTTGCATAGAGGATGTTGCTACTTGCCTGACATCTTTCTCCCTGCCACGTGAATTTTATTGTTTAGCAGCGAGAAGAAAGGCTGTAGTTTAGGTTATTTTTCTACGTGTTTTGCCTTTGAGAGAAATGTTTTAAATTTCTGCCTCAGGGTACTTACTGATACCAAATACTGATCTGCTGTGGAACTGAAAACGGAGTCGGCAGCGCGCGTTGACTGAATTAATCAAACTGGTAACGGAAACACTGAGTTTTATAATGACATTGTCCAGGAAATTGTATTTACAGTAATGTGGACCGGTCACAACATGTGACTTGATCTGCTTAATTAGGTCAGTATCAGCACTGCTTTGGACCAATCTGATGATGTGCATCCCTGCTTGTAACCCATCTCTTAGCAAAGATGCCCATGTGTGATAACACAATCCAGATATTAAAATATGAATATTAAATTCAGTTCAGAGGTTAGTAATACTCTACCAAGCTACTTGCAGACACTCTTGCTTCTGTATGGTCGTTATTCTACTGTTTCCAAGTTAATGTAACAATTTAATGGTAAATTGCGAGATGTACAAAGTAGAAAGTTGGAACAGACTTGCTGATCTTCTCTGAATGTTGGAGGGTGGGGGGCAGCAGCAGGGGCTGGCCAGCTGCTTTGTCCCAGTGGTAGCAGCGGCAGCAGCATGTTGCCATATGGTGCTTCAGCATTTCTGGAATCACTGGACCAGTGGAAGCATCGAGGATGGAAAACCGAATGTGAGGTCTGATGAGAATGAGTCGGTGTAATATTTCTGTCAATTGCAGTTCACATTTTGAACACTTTAGTCTGCCCGCATAATTTTTTTTATTACTTTTATTTTTTTTTCATCCCCACATATTGAACTCTCCTTTACTTTCCTGTGCTTCCATGCATTCTTTTTGACGGCGGGTTAGTTGCATTTGAGCATGGCTTATTATTCCAGCTGCAGTGCCGGCAGCAGCTTAGTACATTTAGTCAGGCTGAGGTCAGGAGCAGGTTACCACTACCACTAAAACTGAAGAGGTGGTGTGATGTGTGTCCCCACTGTAAGATGATACAGTAATTGATCCCACTGCACAGATCCCCGCTCCCACTTTGCTTTATGGAGACGTGATTGCTTCAGAGGCTCATGAAGGGGAGTGATGTAATGCAAAGAGGGATGTGGTCTCTGATTGAGCGACAGTCAGAAGCAATAAGGAAAGGTTTGCGTTCAGGCGTTAACGTGATGTGAATGCTTCACGCTCATGTCCCATTTGTGAGGTAGATAGATGGATCGCTGACCCCTGTATCTATACTGTGATCGTGCCACAAGGCCAGAGACCCGCCCCACAGCTGTGTCCCCCAGAGTTCTGGTTGCTACGATACGCCGGCAGAGAGGCGGGGCATGGGGCCAGGATGGATGTTACTGAGGTGGCTCCGTGTTTAATTGATCACATCGGGGGCTCAGCAGCGGGGGGTGGGGGGCATTGCATGCTGTCAAACACACGCATGTATGCAGGCAGGGAACTCTATAGGAAAGGATGTTGCAGTACAAACAAACACAAATCAATAGGCAGCTCTTCCTCTTTCCTCCCTCTCTTTCCATATATATGTGCATATATTCAGTGACCAGAAAGTAGAAACTACTGTACAGATTCTGTTAAAAGCATGTGAGAGGGCTGTTGAATAAACTCTGGACATTTAAGAGCTGCAGTTTACAGTGATGTGGTGCTGTATTTCTTTCACTTTAAGTGTTTAAAGTGTAACATTTCCCAAATGTGTACGTGGGGATGAAAAAAATTAGAAACACATTTCAATATAACACAGTCTAATACACAAACTAGGGTCGTGTCAACAACAAAAACAGAACTTCACAGAGGCAGCATTGCAGAGCTTTTACATTAGATTGCATTTTATTGCTCCAGGTTTTCATTTTTCTGGTCAGTAAGTTTTTATGCTGTTTGTTCTAATGCGTGATATTTATACTGCAGCCAAACTGGAACAGCAGCAGAGTGAAAACTCCGCCTCTCCTCCCCCCAAAATGTAATTAGAGGAGTCGAGAACAGAAATGTCATGGCTATTGATCAGAGAGTGTGAGGGCTCTTTTCCTGGCCGGTCCCCATGTTTAACGACTAATTAAAGGGCCTCATTAGGAGGGCAGAGGCTGATTGTCTGCAGGGCAGAGACGGTCCAGCCCCAGTCATCTGGCCCACGGCGGAGCTCTGCACTCGTTTGTTGAGTGCGAGGGGATTTCGTAGAGGCCAGTGAGCACATTGGCAGTTGTGCAGTTGTGTTTATGCCACTCTGTTTACAAATTTATAATAAATTACACTCATTCGTGATCATGAAGAGAGAGGGAGATTAGTAATCTATTTGCATGCATTTTCTGGGAGAGTGAACGTCACCTCTCATCTTGACATGAATTCTTTAATGCAGCTGTCGATTGGTGTTGATCTTCCCCAGCTCTCCATTTCTGACAAACGGTCCTGTTTTACTTGTATTTTTGTTTGGATCATGTGACTGTTAAGCTGGTGCAGCTGGCTGTGCTGCAGTGCCCCCCTCAATGTATTAAGATTTCTTTTGAGATTGCCAGACAGGGAAGCAGCTCTCACATCATTAAGGGACAGTAATGATTTGTTTGTAGGAGCTTATCTGATCACATAGCTCAGCCAACACATATGCTTTCTGATTTGTCTCGATACAATCAGGGGTTTGGATAAGGGATGCACCGAATATTCGGCCACCAAAAATTTTCGGCCGAAAATGGCCCAAAAGTGCATTTTCGGTTGCTGCCCGAAAGACTTTTATCCCCGAAACAACATGACCGAAACAGGATGTTGTGATGACGCAAGCAAAAACTGCGGCCAGTACGAGCTTGTCTGGAAGGGCCAACAGTATATCTGAGAAAGACACACGGATAGCGATTTGTAAAACATGTAATGCCAAAATTTCAAGAGGGGTGCATCTGCAAAGAATTTCTCCACGTCGGGTTTAATTTATCAGCTGAAATCCAAACATCACGAGCGCTATGCTGAATATGAGAGGAATGCAGCACAGAAAAGGAAAATCCCTCCGAGCACGCCCACTCCGTCTGTGGTGAAGTTAAACATTTTATTTAGAATTTTATTTTATATTGTGCATTGTTGGAATGTGCTAAATAAATATTTTCATAATTTTGTAATTGATTTATTCTTTGAAACATCCATATTAATTTATCCAATCGCAATGCCGTGCAATTTTAGTGAGGTTAGTACACAGCCATAGCCATAAATGCAATGGTACTAATAACTGGCATGATTTCTTGCGGTGTTTCGGTTTTCGGCCTTGGTTTCCTCATTTTCGGTTTTCGGTTTCGGCCAGTAATTTTCATTTCGGTGCATCCCAAGTTCGGATGTTTACTCAGAAAATCTGCAACTTCATTGAATATATTTCAACTGCACAGACTTAAAAGCTATTAAATTATGACTTTTCGTGCTCTTTGCTATATTAGTGCCACAATATCAGGAGACCTCTGTATGCTGTGGCAGAAGAAGCTAATATTTCAGAGCAAATAATAAGGCTGCGTTGCAAAAGTAATACTCCTGTATCAGATTTAGAGCTTTACCCGAGGTCACAGAGCGACGATGCAGGCACACGATGAATTGTGTTGCCGTGGGCTTTTGCGTTGACATGATTGGTCGGTTGCCAGCCGTGCTCACCAATGAGCAAGTACATTTTTCTCTACTTCCCTTCATTCTGCCTCTCACGTTTGTGATTTATGCAAATAAGCAGTAAGGTGATGATAATAAACACGTCCTCTGTTATCTAGTCATCTGGAAATCGACGACGTTAGCGCACAGTGAGCAGCACAGAGCCAACAGGAATACAAACAGCTCATTCTCACTGTGTTGTTTCCTTTTAATAAAGAGACATTGTGTTTTTATTAATTTTTATGAAACAATCTGTTCTTCTAAGATGTAGAGCCCATCCAGACTGAGACATCAGAGTGACAAATGTTGTTCAATCAACACCAGAGTTAGCACTCACCCTGTATTGATTTTCCAACTTTTTAGTTCACAAATCTATCTCTGAGACTGTTTGCAGTTCGGCCTGCTGGCACGGTGGACAGAAATCAAATCTAACTTTATTTACTGCCCACCTCTCCAACTTTGACAGCAGCATTTTTTTTTTTGTCCTCACAGCGTTTTCCCTGCCTCAGCTTTCAATCAGTTTTGTGTTTATGGCTGCAGAGTGTTCCAGACTCCTTGAGGTGTTATTTTATATGGTAACACCAGCAACTAGAAACATGGTAATTCAAGTGTTGAGGTGGATATAGAAGAGGAAATCGTTTGACAAAGAGGGGGAACTTCTACATTTTTGCAGTGAAAGCAAGTGAATTATGCAAAGAGAGAAGAAAAGGCTAAGAAGCAAAAAGAAACAGCGAGTGACCCTGAACAAAAATGCGTCTGGACTAAGGTTTCCCAGATGCAGTTTACTCTCCTTTGCTTTTGTGCCAGATATTACTCACTAAGAAGCGAGAGGCATTGCAGTGCAGCTTTGCAGATGCAGGCAGAATGTTGTGTTGAGGGCTCGGAGGCTCCGGGCTGACTTTGAAGCTAATTCAATAGTGTGTTCTCCTCTGCTCTGTCGCATAATGAGATTGGAACACAGACATTTGGTCCTTTTGATTAAAGTGTCCAATCAAATGGAGGTTATCAAGAGACAGATTCCTCCGGCACTGACTGTAATGGAGAGCGTTATCGCCGTCTTTGTCATTATTGTTTCCTTAATTGCAAACGACGCCGGTGTTCGCCTTGGTAGACCTCTTTGAGCATCCCAAATAATAGGGTGTGATAGCACTGATAGCGAGTTGAGAATACTTAATAAATAGCCCCGGGTTCCCAGCCTTTCCACATTTTTCCAGGTTCAGTAATTAAATAACTTTCCAGTAAGTAGAACAGTAACTGTGTTTGTATCGCAAAGCTTGTTTGATTTGCTGGAGTTTGGTTGGGCCACAGTTAGCCAAGAAACTCAGCAGAGCAGGAATCAAAAAGCACTGTTACGCCAAAGATGTTCCCCCTACTCTACCTAAACTTTAGTGTGCTGTATTTTGGGCCTGATATTTTAATGGGAGAAGACCCAGATTGTGGCTCTAAGCTCACAGAGGAATAAATGTTTCATCACATATCGGCCCATCCACTCCTTGTGATACATCACCGCCAGCCGGTAGGAGTTTAAGGAGAAGGCAAATGATATTTGCATTGGCTCAACCAGGCAATAGTCAGCTTTATAGGGCCGACTGAAGGTTTTCACCGGTCATCCTTAGCATCAATGTGGCTTCATATGCTCACGTAAAGTATTTTTTCCAGTATGCAGTTTCACTGTGGCCAGCTTATGATGCTAGGATTCACATTATTTCACGGGTGTGAGTCTCAGAGGTGAGAAAAAAAACCATACATGCATTTTTCTGGATCCTACTGTACTGCAGCATAGCGTCTGCTTTTTAAATTATGTGCTTTGATATGCGAAGGCCAACTTTTATGGACAGTACAGGACATGCAATTTGGTCTGAGGATGACAAAGGTTCAAAACCAGTGTTGTGGTGTTTCCAGTTTCTCATGATTCACATTCCAAAAGCCTTAGGTCTCTCTCTCTCTCTGTAATCAAGGCTCCTGAGGCAGCACTACCATTAAATGTCCTGCTGGGTGACTTTTTGAGAAGGCAGTAGCAGATGATTGAGGCCAGTTTCATATTCCATTCATTCATGTTCAGATATGCTTCATTCTTTCTTTTCCTTGGCTCTCCTCACTTTCCACAACAGGGACCACCCATATTGCTGTCTCTTACTTGGTCCAGATCTCTTTTGGAAACCTAATGTTTAAATGGAACAAGATGTTTTTTTTTTTAAACATTAGGATTTCTCCTTCTCTCGTGCTCTATTTTATGTCATCTCATTTCATAATGCCTTCTTCCCCTTCTCCCTAAGCCTGCCACCCTGACCTCCTTCAACCACAAGCACATACTCTCTCCTTATACATCTCAATTAGTCATTGATTTTTTTTTTTTCACTGCACATCTAATTTATGTTTTCTAATGACCTTTTCACCTTAGCGAGGCCCCCTCAGCTACATTGTTAGCACAGATCTACTATCCAAGTATGAGGCTGATGGCCTAATGTGGTCAGCTCTGAGTGATGACTAACTTTAAGACCAGTGTGATGCCTTTTTTCTTGTGGAGCGCTGATGGAGCTCGCAGGGCCCCAGGTTTTATTCCCCCAGCTGTGATTTAAAGGGCCATGCCAGTATTTTTCCATGCTGAGGCCTACTTAATACAGTACAGTACTTCATTTACTTTCTGGTCAGCTGTTGGTGAAGGTGGGTTTCGAAATCATTGCAAAAACACACTGACTTAGTCCTCTGAAGTAACAAGAATTTGGTATTTAGGGTATGTAACTAGTATGAACAGTGAAGGCCACTAAGACGATGAAGCCAAAGAGAAAAACCTATTCAAAGTTCTTGTAAGTGTATTACAAAAACACCAAAGCAATGACAGCCAAATATAAAAAGAGAATCTTAACTATATCTTTACATTATTAAAGTCTGATTTAAAACAAAATATACATCACTTTAAGCATTGCCGTTTGTTGATGTCATAGAGATGGAGATTTGTGGAAGGAGAAAAGGCAGGGAGAGAGTGTAACGTAGCTCTGTTGGTATGCATTGTTATGCACTCGTACAATACACAAGCAGATTATGACCACATGCTCTGACCCTCCGTTGTATATGTTATATAATTTTTACTTTTACCAGAACTCTGATTAAAAGCAGTTGTGTGCAATTCTCGAATTACAACATTATGACTTTTTCATGTTACTGTTGGGAGGACATGTACCTTTCCTGAGCACAGGGTAGAATCTCACACAGGTTCTCTCAAGCCTCTGGCCTCATTAAACTGTAGTACTGAGGAGAGAAAACCACACCATGCTACAGTAAATGACATTTTTAATATCACTTGCTGTGGGAAGTACAGTAAAGACCCTGCTCATGCTCATGTCACTTTAACTCCTGACTTGTATAGTGTCAAACATATTCCACTATTCATTTTAGCACCAGCAATTGGGTCATTTTAGAACAAGACTTTGATATTAAACCATTACTACATTATGGCCATTTAGCACTGTAAGTGAGCTAGTACTTTCTTTGCAGTACTCTACATTAACAGTAGGTCCTTTTGCCAAAATCTCTGCAGGTGTCTCAGCATGTGTTCTGAATACAAATGTCAGCTGGCGACTTGTCTTTTTTTTTTTTTTTTTTTTGAATTAAAACCTTCCCCAAAAAGATGGAGATGTGAAAATGACATTATTTTGGAGTTGCCTTCTAAAAGCAGTCGTGACTGGTCTGTGGGTCACAGCTGTGAAGGCTTGTGCTTGTTTTTGTTGCATACAATGTAATCAATGGTAACTAACTACTGTAAATCGAGTAGCGTTAGCATATTAGATTTCAGTGCTGTGGAAAACATTAGTGTACTTGACCCATCAGCTATGTTCAGGGCTGTAAGCCACATCCCAAACGTTCCTGAACTTTTAGAAAGTACTAACCCCGTGAGCAGGGGCACTTTTGGGGGTAAAACCATCTAAAACCTTAATTTAGTCTTTGGTTCCTCTGGTGGAAATGCTCGTAGGGCAACTAACACGACATGTCCCCTGCTCTCACTTTGTGTGTTTCAATGATCTCAGACTCAGGTCGAAGGGACGGTTAAATAGATTTGGCTGTCGAGCTGGAAATGTTAAGGAAACCACAGCCTGGTCTAGACCTCTTGGTGACCTGGTCCCTTTGTCACTGATTAGTGTCCTTGTGGAGCTATGTTGAGAAACTTCCTTTGATGCCTAAAGACTGTGTCGTTTTACTCACTCGGTTTCTCTCTCTTGTCTAATCTCTCTTCCCCCTCCACCCACTAGCACACCCATCCTCCACTCTCTCCCATCACTCCCTCATTCCAAGAAAAAAAAAAAACAACTCCATCTTCAGTACTTCCAGCTCAGTAGCTCTCACAGGAATCTGGAGGTTCAGGAGGTGAGGAGGGGGCACCGAGGCCACCACGCTGACATCTCGCTAATGCTGCCCGATAAATCACTCACTGAGATTCCTGCACACTCCCATGCTGTGTCCGTCATGACTTGTTGATTCGTTTATCAGTCTATCTGAGTTACTGAGCTGCTGCTGCTGCTGCTGCTGCTGCTGCTGCTGTTGTGGACCATCAAGCACTTCTACCTCTAGTAGTTGCCAGTTGAAAAAGGTCACAGCTAAGTGATCGTTAATAGATCAAATAATTTAATGACACCAAGTTGAAGTGCCTTGTGAAGAATGCCATCAAGGGTGCGCACTGCGTGAGCAAATAAACATGAATTTTCAGGTATGTGTGATGAGCTTACTTTGTTCATTGGAGTTACTTGACTTCATCCATTACTTCAGTGGGGGACAAACGAATATTGCCCCTCCAAATGTTGTACTGTCTGACATGATGTGGCAGGAACACTCCTGCATATTTCCTACCTTTTTTTTTTCTTGTGACCCCTTAGTATTACATGTTGCATGTCTCTCACTTATAATCAGAATAATAAATAAGAATAATAAAAACTGCATGAAAACATAATTTGCTCCACATTCAATAGAACAATTCATTAAGGGGTATTGGAGCGTATTTGAAAGGACAGATGCTGCAGCCACGATGTTAAAGCTGCAAAAGCAAGTACAAGACAGCACGATGGCCGTTGATGATCATCTGACCATTGTTAGCTGAAGTCTGGTTGTAGGCAAGGGGATAATGTGGACGTTCAGTTTGGAGAGCTGTTTCTAGTTCAGCAGCCTTGCGTACAGACTCCGCTGCAGGGGGAATGAGAGTGGTGAGGGGAGGGGGCATTACAGGAGTTAGGTTGGGAGGGGTGCAGTTGACTAATTGTTGTAATGTGCTCTAACGGTGCACGGCTCAAACTCGCTCCATCTCTGTCATTCTGCGTCGAGCTGCCTCAGAGTGCTTCTCTCCTCAGTCGTCTGGACTGCACACTTTATCATGCACGCATGCACAAATGAGCGCTGCAGAAGGACTGATACACACACACTCATACACATGCACGCGCACACAGCAGACCCACACCTCTTTTACCTCCTGGGGGAGTCAAACCCAAATCATTAAGTTTATCCACTCCTTTTCAGTGTTTGTTTTTCCTACAGTTATGTCATCAGGCACGATTTCCCCTCAGAGTTCCCTGCAGTCTTCCACCGTAAAGTGCTGCAATTCACTTCAGCTCTGGTTAGCTGTAATGGGGGATTGCATGCTGTGATGTTATGAAATCCTCTGCACGCCCTGTGAGTCCTGCATGGCTCACTAAAAAGAAGCGGTGAGAACCTTTGTAATGGTTGGGGAGGTTGAGTCTCTCTTGGGCACTCGCAGTAAAAAATGGATGAGTTTTATGGCAGTGGTTCGGGTTTGCAAAGTGCTGGCCTTGCAGTTTTGTGTTTCCATGAATATTAGACAATATTTTGGGATAGTAAGAACACTGGTATCTCTTATTATATATTATATTGTGTGCCTACTATGTGTCCTCTGAGGTATCGCTTTAATTGGCTGTTGGCTCAAACCTTTTTGTACAGCTGGTCTTACTGGAAACTCAGTATGTGACTAAGCAGAAAGCATGTCATTGGTTTCATAGGTGATTAATCGCTTCCTTTAAAGTATGCAGACTGCTCTGCTTTTGATTAGTCATGTAATTCACATACGTCACTTGTTGGACCTGGAACCAGTGGGTCAGAGTGACGCTCTTTTTGTTTGTTATTTCAACAGCATACTGTGTGTTACCATGTTTCAGAGCTGCGGAAGATGTCTGATCATGTTTTTTTCAAAGCTATGTTAATACCACCCAAAATACTTTACTTTAGGTAACACAATTAGCTAATGAAGAGGTGTAGTTTTATTTATTTATTTATTTATTTATTGTCAGTTGGGGTCTATAAACAATCAGTGATGATGAGTTTTGGTGTTAAGCAAATGTTTGGGTCCTCGGGAAATGAAGAGCAGAGTGATTGATTAGAGAGCTGTGGTAGAGGGTCACTCCGTTGTTGAACAGAAACCATTACAATGTAATCTCCACATTCATTTAAAAGCAGGCTTTCTTTTCAGGGAAGACAAGTGTTTTTCTAATATGCACAGAAAATTCTGTTTAGTATAACAAAAAAAAATACAAAAATATGGTATACATATGATATGATTTAGAATGCCTGGGTTTCCATATAGGTTTCAGTGTTAAAGGCAGAGAGGAAACTCATAATAACCCTAATGAGATGAGGCATGTCTTGTGATGTCTCGTGACTGCCTGTCACTGTGTATTTTGATGCAGATCTGAATCCAGATGCGGATGCATGATGTTTATATAAAAACGTTTAAATGTACTGTAATAAGGTTCAGAGGACTGTCCAGCCTTGGTGGAGTTTGAGGCTGCAGCTGAGCATTATTTTCATTATTATGTCATTTTAGTTATTATGTCACTTATTTTCTCACTGGCTCTCTAGTCACAAACTGGTGAAATGTATCTTAGCTGTTGCTTTAAAATACTGGCTTTGACTGACAAAAAGTCAAATATATTCAGTTTACTGACACGAAAATCAGCCAGTTGTCACACTTAAGAAAACGGAAGCAGGGCATTTTTGACACATTTTCCACAAAAATTGACATAAAAACTTAGCTGATGGTCCAAACAATTGCTCATTCACTTTCTGTTGATGCACTAATTGCATTTTCATCTACTCTTTCGGCTTCAGTGGAGTTATGCGCCGTCATGAGTGCTTTCTAGTTTCCGGTGACACTTTTCTCCTGGTGGAACATCAACTTTCGTCACATTACAGGTGGGATACGTTGCCATGAAGACTGGCAAAATGAGCCCTCCTTCATTTCCTGAGTGAGATAAACCAACCAGTTCCAGGAAATTAGCTTGGAGTCGTGTGCCTAACAGCTGCAGTGATTGCACGATTTCAGCAGAAAAGTTAAGTGGCTTAGGGACGAACGGTTTGTTTAGGTGGATCATTAGTTAATGATTTGTTTGAAATGGTTTGTCTCATTGATATTTTTTTAGAAGCATTACAGATGCACTTGCATATACTGCATGTATTTAGTGTATTAATATTTATAGCCTCAAAGGATACACATTTTAAATTGCCTCAAATTTTTAGCAATGTATGCCATCAAATCGAGCACTATCATTTAATTCTGGGAAATGAGTTAACAGTATAAATTAGGAAACCTGCGTTGAGGTGAACACAGGAACATGAACACCATCAACTGATTTGGATTGTGTATGGAAAAGTAATTGATCAAGTTAGAAATAGCTGCCACAGACCTCACACCATGTTGGTGTGTTCATGCTCCTACCTCATTAACCATGTGCTGACTTAACTGTAGCCATACGTTGTGCATTTGTGTCACTCTTGTCTCTGTTCGCTGCAGGAAGGCTTACAAACCAAGTTGGTCAGGATCTTTCATTCTTTCTGATGAGAGACAACACACTCCCTCGCTGTGCTCTCTGCTTCACCTCCCATCGCTCACACAACCGTCTCCATCCACAGTAAAAAAAAAAAAAAAAAAAAGTTTTGTAGTGGATTTAGCGGTTAGCCACACCTCGCTGCGTTCACCCCTTTCAGTGAGCTGTCACTGATTGAAACTCATTTGCATATAAATGGACAACTAATTCTCTCCTCCTTAATAGTGCTTGGTTGAAAGATTTCAGCACAAAAGAAAACAGCTTTTGCAAAGTCTTTAGGTACGTCTCCACGTTTGACCTCAAATAAAAGTTTCTTTTTTTTTTTCTGGTGTAAACTTTAAAAAAACGCTTGGGGAAGATGTTGTTCTTGTGTCTGCATCTACATCTGATAGAGCAGATAATGTGACTTCAGTAATGGAAGCAGTCCAGGCAGTCCATGCTGGTTTGCCATGCTATCTCATTGTTTTTTTGTTTTTTTTTCTGTCTTTTTCTTGCTCTCTCTCCCAGAGTGCACAGCAAGACGGACAGTTTCCACTCCGGCCGTTATCTCTGATCTGTCCATTATAGGCAGAAGGAGAGGGCGAGGGGTAAACGGAGGATGGTGAAGGGGAAGAACCATGAGACTCCCCTCCCCTCCCCCTCTTACACCCTGCCCCTTTTCCTGACATCCTCTCTCTCCTCCCCTCCTCTCTGACTCATATCCTCTCTGCGTTCCTTCTCCTCTTTCCTGCTCTTGTTCCTCAGCCAATATCGTCCGGGCCTTTTTTCTTTGTGTCTTTCCTCATCCAAACTATTTTTGTTTTGCTTCTTGTAAACAGAGCTGGAAGTTCCTTTCCTACATGTCATTACTGTAGCTGTTTGTCACCAGTTTGCCATATGGTCATTTGACTACATTCCAAACATTTTAGTGCTGTTTTTGAACTCATTATTCATTGCAAGGCACAGCCACATGCTCTAAATATCTCAGATTTTTTGGGTGCAAACGATGCCAGGTTATACAAAAACTTTCCACTTTTTACATTGTTGAACCTTTATTGGGCTGTTTGGTTTTAGTTTAAATCAACTAAATGAAATATTGGTTGTGATGGTTGTTCATTCAGAGCCATGGAAACATTTCTTGCACTTATTCCAGTAAATTAAGACAACGCTATGTGTTTTGCACGTGCACCCCAAGTGAACTTGTACTATGATTCAAATATGTTTTGCTCTTCCACTACTTATCATGTTCTTAGCAACTACTAGCTAGTTGCTAAGTAGTGATTTATTAAATCAGATCACATCATTAAAATGTCCTGGCTAATGAAGACCTAAATGAAGTGTAGCTCAGTTGCTATGAAACATGTATAGCACTGTCCAGTCAAAGGTTAGCAATAGCTGGAACATATCATCCAAATATAGAAGACTGACTGGAAACATTCCTGCTTGCTTTGTAAACGTAGGTATAATTATGATTTATTTATTATTATTAAATTACATTTCATTCAGATGTGACAATGAGGGGAGATCAGCACAGAGGCTGACGGCTCGCTCTGCCCCGTCCTGTCAGTTGTAGCAGCTGTGGCTGACACTGGTACTAACAACAGAGCCTCTCTCTCTCCTGCTCCATCCACCTCTTACACACATCTACAATCTCACAACTTCTCATTACTAAATTTTGAGCTGCATCAGCAAGACCGAACAACTGACGCAGAAACTGAACGTGTGTGTGTGTGTGTGTGTGTGTGTTTTTTTTTTTTTTTGAAAGAGAGAGAGGTGTGGAGCTGTTTCCTTCTCCCTCTTTTTCAGATGGAAGTTAAGGTGAACTGAGGACATCAAATGCTGTGGTTTTCTTTACTGGACATTTTGTGCTCTGTGGGAAACCCCTTTTCTTAAACAGATTTTAATTTAGCATTTTGATAAGATTTCAAACCACTGAGTGACTAATTCAGCGAGAGAGGAGAAGCCTTTTGTCCGACGTCTCATCTCTTCTCTCCCGTTGTGTCTTTCTCATTACTAGTCAGCATCATTATTTGGCCTTACCTGCCCACCATTTCTGGAGGACTTATTCTTCCTGCAACGGAAGATTGCTTTCCCCTCCAAAACAATGATAAATGATGCACTGTTTCAGAGTGGGCAGGAAATGGCAAGCACGCCCCAGTTTGGAAGATTATTAATTGCACCAACAAGCGTTCACTCACAAACACTCATTACCTCCTCTCATCAACAAGGCTCATACCTTTCCCTATCAGATGTTTCTCCCTCCCCCTCTTTTTCGGTGGATTTATGTAGACAGATTGAGCTTGCTGTTGTACACACTTGCAGACATGGTCCATTTCGAAGTAATTAAAAAACTGGCGCTTGTAAAGCCTTTGTAACAACTGTCATTTTACATAGTCAGTAGATTGTCTTCTGTCAGTGACTGATGTTTTAAAAGTCTTGCCCGTGTCCTACGGATGAAACAGAACCTTTTGGAAAACAATTTTTTCATTGTTTATTGCGTCCGTAGAACTGTCTCTAGTGTTTTTAAGTGTTACTGTACAGGGAGGACACTTTTTATTAAGGGGACAGTATTTATAAATTAGTACACAATAGAACATAATCACCAGTCTTTAGCATCTAGCTCATCCAGCTGTCAAAAGGACATTATATGTTGTTTACTGAAAAAATCTAAAGCTACACTAATGCATTTTTAAAATCTGAATAATGACTCAAATGACCTTGTTCAGTGTGAAAGGGGCTCGTAGTGACAAACCCACAGGAAATGATCACTCAGTTTTGCAGCTCTTGAAGGTTTTAGGATCTCTAAGCTCAGTTTTGCTTTTATGGCCTGACACTTCAGTGTTTTGGTTCAGTCTCACTGCTCTCATCAACACTGTTTCCAGCAGTAGCAGCCAGGTGTTTTTAGCAAAATAGCTCATTTTTTATTAAAGTTATATCAAACATAGCTTTTGGTTTTAAAATCCACTTCCACTCCTTACTAAGTGGTGCAGACTCCATTTCTTCACTCACTGTTTCTCAGCATGCATATGTTTGTTTTTGCATCAAATGACTTCCTGTTGAATTTATGACGGGGAAAGTACTGTGATAGATTGTTTATCATTATCTTGTTGACACCTTTACACCTTTGTCACATTTACACATGTGCTCTCTCGCACAGACAGACTGCTGCAGACCAGCATAAATAGAAACTTACTGGTTTCAAACATGTGCTTTTGGTGGAAATAATTACACATACACACACACACACACACACACACACACACAGTTACACACACACACACACAAACATATGTTTTGTAAACACCTCTGAAAAGAAAGACAAGACCTCAGTGAAGCTTAGAATAATTGTTTTATTTCTGGCTGCGAAAGGCTACTGTGTCTTTTTGTTTAATAAAGTATATGGCAGCTGACATTTGAACGTATGATGCACCTGCTATGTGCAACTTAATATTCATGTATATATGAACATATGTCTATGTCTATCTATTTTTTGAATTTCGTGTCCATGTGTACATTTCAAGGTGTGTGTTGCCGTGTGTTATTAGTGCTGCAGAGTCTTGGTGTCTTTCTTTAGCTTTTATGAGTGCACAGTATTGCTGAGTTCCACCTCTCCGTTCGCCCAGTCGGTCTCCAAGGTAAACACGTCCGTAAGCCTCAGCAGCCTCAGCTCTGTGTAATGTTAGCTTTGGGTCTGGCTCCCGCACATTGCCCGAGTTAATGCTAAGGCTTCTGACTGCGCCCAGGACTTAGCATGAGCTCTAAGACCAACACCATAAGCCCCCACCACCTAATTAAAACAGTCAATTTCCACCACGACCCATACTTTCATCTGTGACTCTGCAGGCTTGCCAGGACCTGTGGTGACGGCATGCTGCGATAGTGTTAAACGCAGAACCCGTAAAGTATTCGTCTTGGGTTACCTAGTCCAGATTCTCTTATGCTGAGAGGATTTGTAATGGGATCTTAATCACCTATTCCACATTAAATTCCACTTTTCAGAAAAGTATTTGCTGATACGCTCTACTGTGTTGGACCAGAACACAAGCACAAGCTTTAGTTGGGCCCATATGTGTCATCTCATTTTATAGCTTTCTGTGTAACCTTTGTTTACTTTAGCAGTTTTGCTGAAGGTGGCCTTTTCAATGGATTTTACTGGAGTGTATGAAGACAGAGATGGGAGCAGCAGTCGATGTGTTGTCTGTGAAAAGCAATTATTGGGTGCCAAGCATCAGAGTCAGCACATCAGTCAGATGAGGAGTGTTGTGTGTTTTAGGCAGAATGCATGTAGAATGTGCAGCGTATTGATCCTGGAGCTTCAGACTAATCCACTTTTTCTCTTTGTCTCAGGTCCAATTTGTCCATACCTCGATTTGCTCTCTGGCTGTTATAATTTTATTCTTTATGCAAACTGAGCTGATCTTGACTACAGGGTTTCTAACAGGTTTTTTTCTGTCTCTTCTCTCTCTGTGTCCCTCCTGGTCCTGGTTTTCTCAATGTTTCTTGACGATGATGATGCCTCTTCTTCGATCACTCCGTCAGGTAAGAAAAGTACTGCCTTCACTGTCCGTTTTTTTTTTTTTTTTTTTTTCCACATGTACTGTGATGAAAATCTGTTGCTTTCTCCCACCTCATAAAGATGGTTTTACAGCAAAGCACACTTATCTTCACCTGCATGAAGTAGGAATGAAAATGCAGAATTTCCATCATTCCACAAATTGTAGACGGAAGAGCCGAGGAAGTCATGAAGATGAGGAATGAGGCAGATATTTCCGCACTGCTGTTTGTTCAGGGGGGGTTTACAATAATATTTGCACAGTAGATGACTGTATCTGTCTGCATACCAGAGGCCTGATGATGGTGGTGGTTATAGAGTGGTACAATAAGGTGGACAGGTGCAGAGTCTTCATTGTCACACACATATAAAAACTCTGAGGTGGAAACCAGATGATTTTTTTTCCCCTTTCTTGTGAAAATGACGACATCTTTTTTCCCCTCTCCCCATTTAACGCCCTCCAATCCCTTAAGCCCTGAGCGCTCACCGCAACCAAGCTCACTGTGTCACCATTACTGACGTTTAGTACATTTTCCATTCCCTTCCCCTGATCTCCCATAAATCCAGAGCCACAGTAAGGATCCAGCTTTCACAGCTCACCAAAGGACCGTAGATAAATCTAACGTGAAACGGCAGCATGATAAAGCAGCTCGCAGGGGGAGGACTTCTAAGGGAAAACAGGAATTTTTCAATGCAATTTTTTACCTATTTTAACTCATGGATATGCAACTTGTGGACACATTTAGTGTACCGACTCATCTCTACCCATAGCCATAGACTTTTAAACCCAACGTCAGCTGAAAACTTCAGTTGAAGGCATATACATTTACAGATCCAGATCTCGTTGGTTGTACATTGCTACACTGGATCAACAGGTGACGGCACAGTTAAATGTTATTCAAGGCCATTTCTTATGCAACCCAGTAAAAAGGGAAAAATCCATACCTGTTCCATAACATTGATCTTTGATGATCCAGTATGTAGAGGGATATGAAAAAGTAACCAGAGTTTTAGAGGCAAAAAAAATGAGCCCTAACTCAGAACGATTGAGTTTGAATCAAACTCGACAAATCTGCCAACTGACTGCCAATAAACCCTGAGAAACACTTGTCACAATGTCACTGACATATAGGGTCTCTGTAAGATGTTTAGTAGCTTGGGTGGTCCTGTCTATTTGGTGACTTTGGCTAAAAATGAGAGCTGGGGGAGCTTGTGTGTGTGTGTGTGTGTGTGTGTGTGTGTGTGTGTGTGTGTGTGTGTGTGTGTGTGTGTGTGTGTGTG
>JBBMJY010000018.1:7924575-7958892 GCA_037833715.1 Toxotes lorentzi
TGTGTGTGTGTGTGTGTGTGTGTGTGTGTGTGTGTGTGTGTGTGTGTGTGTGTGTGTGTGTGTGTGTGTGTGAGGAGGGCGTTCCTGCCCACTCAGCACATTCCCCCCTGGGGTGGTGGGGGCACATCTGTGGCGCACTCCCTGCCCTGGCTCCCTGCCAGGCCTCCATGCCTTCCTCCTGCCCTCACTCCCTCCTTTTCCCTTTTCCCTGTTTATTGCTTGTCCCTCCTGTTTTTTTTGTGGCTGTTCTTGCTTTGTTTTCTGATGCTGGTACGTACTCCTCTGCATCCTTTATCTGTCACATCATTCTCTCAGGAACCTCTCGGTGTCCCTCTCTTCAGGTCTCTCTCCTGCTCTATTTTGCAGTTGTTGGTTTTTTTTAATGTATAGTCTCGTTGCTCAAAACTGGACCAACAGACTGTCCATGATGAGTAAACTGATCTTCATGTGTAAAATGGGCAGACTGGCTCTTTAATCTGGAACAGTTTACAGCATATTTATAGTTTGAGAACTTTTTTTAGTTACAGTCACATGGAAATACACGAGTTTCATCTGCTTTTTTTCTTTATTTGGTTTTGAATTGGATCTGGGTGGAAAGTGAGGTTATTAAGTCTTAAATTTGTTTCTTTTTAATGTTTAGATCCCCTTATGCAATAATCCTTCCTTGCTTTTGTGCTCCTTTCTTACTAGCCTTCCTTCCTCCCTTTCCACCTCCAACTGAACTTTTCTGCCCCCAATAGTTCTCTTCCACTTATGACAAATCACAAAGGAAAATCAGACCTGAGACCAGTTATTACAGAAGTTGCAGCTGAGCCTTCGCCTCCATTCCTTACTTTGGTTGTCATTTACCAAATATCTAGAATTACCTGGTAAAAATAGCTGCCCTGTAGTTCAGCATCCTCTGCTCTTGACACATCAGGAGTGGTGACTGGTTGGCATGTAGGGGTTCCAAAACACTTGTGACACCTCTGGCCCACATCAGTTTCCCTTTATATTTAAATATCATACAGACATGCTGTAAGTAAGGGTGTTAGCATTTAAACAGCTGGCTGAACATGGAGCTTGTACAGAGTTTTCCTGTGTTTCCTGTTGGGTCAGTTAGGCTCTCTGCCTTTTGTGTCAGTGAGCTGAAATAGCAGTGTGATGTGACTCAGGAACTGTGGAAGAGGCTGAGAGAGAGAAATGGAGACAGACTTTTGTCTTGACCTCCACACTCACACACAAACACACTCAAAGCTGTAATAGACTGTCACCATGGTGAAGTGGTTCAGTAGTGTGTCTGCATGGAGGAGTGGTTCTGTTGTCATGTGGTGAGCAACAGTTATTCACTGTGTGTTCATCTCTTTGTTGTGTTGAGTATTAGTTGTCACAGTGAAAGATGGAGCTCTTTACTTTTTTAGTTTTTTTCCCCCCTCAGTGTCTGTGTGTGGGTTTGTCCGTAACAAAAGACACAAGACCTGGTGTCTCAGCCACTTGTTTGTGAGTTTGTATACATTTGCATGGCTACGTTCAGACATGACGTGAGCTGCTGACAGTGATTGCTGGCTGCCGGTTCCTAGCTAGCTGATCCCCTGTCTGTCAGTCTGTCTGGAGTGAGGGCCCGCCTTGCTCCACACTCAGCTTCATCCTCATCCTTGGCTGACATTCTCCCTGTGCTCAGTTGCACACTGCTCTGTGCTGCTCTCTCCTCTTACCAGGCTGAGTGAAATTTAAATGGCATTCACTTAGCTCCACTTGAATATAATAATAACAACAGATTAATGAGAGCCTAAACATCATCCATCATCCATGTGTCTCTGGTAGATCATTTGCTCCAGTGCCCTAGTAGTAACAAAAGCTTACTTAGTGATTAAGAGGGGAGAGGGGCATGGATGTAGAATATGGAAGCTTTGACATGCCCAAATAAAGATTAAGAATAAAGAATAAAGGAAATACACATAGATACTTTTATTATGTCTCATTATATTATTTCAAATCCTCCATAGTAGAACTAATAGAAGGCACACAAGTGAAGAAACAAAAACATGCATGAAAGTCCACAAATACTGATCTTAAAATGAAATATTTCTATCAGATTTGATTTTATTTATGTTCCTAACATTTACAGCAAAATTAAAATAAAAACCTTCAATTTCTTTTTTAACACGTTTGCTGCAAACGTTCCAAAAAAAGTGCAATCAAAAAGAAAGAGAGAAAGGAAAAGATAAAAATTCTGTTCTAAAAATTTGAAGCAATAATTGAAAATATTCTTATTAACTCTCTTACTGAGAGTTAACTGAAAAGACTGATACCATTCTCGTATGAATCAAGTATGAAGCCTGCAGCCTGCAGCCCTTTAGCTTGGCTTCCAAGACTGGAAATAGGAGGGTGGAGGCTGCTTAGGCCAAGAAATAGTTCTCTCTATAACCCTCTGCCCACCCACCTAGACCTGCAACTTGTTTTTACACTATGGTTTTTACATAGATTTAACAAATAAGATGTAACATGTTAATTTGTGAACTTTAGAGGTGCTGGTAGGTGGATTTCTTGTTACCTTTGGGCTGAGCCTGGCTAGCTGTTTCCCTGTTTCCAATCTTTATGCTAAGCTAACAGCTCTGCTAGCTGGCGTTTCATATTTACCACAGATGTGAGGGTGGTATCGATCTTCTCGTCTACCCCTTGGCAAAAGAAAGTGAATGAGCATATTTCCCAAAATGTTGAATTATTCCTTTTAATGAAAATGCAAACAGGGCTTCCACATTAGAATTTGATTCATGTGATGCTTTGCTGTTGCCCAGCATCAGTCACACAAACGACGCAGATGTCGGCTTTCTTAAGTAGCACTGCTTTGCACGCTGTGACACAGTCGAAGCACAGAGGGGGGTGTGTCTGTCTGTCAGTGTGTGTCGTCACCACCCTGTGGATTAAGGCTGTGAACTGGCGGCCTAGTCCTCGGACCTGGGCCCGCTCCAACCCGAGCCTCTGTTGTAATACTCTGGTGTTTGAAAGAGTGATGAACATGTCTGTATGTGTGTGTGTGCGTAAGCAGATTTGTGCACATTCTCTTGTTTGTGTCTACGGATGTGTTCACTTGTAACAACTTAATCAGAGCAAGCTGAACAACCCAGTTACACACAAAATTATTGCCCTCTAACTCTCGCTCTCTAGCGCGCACAAAGCTCTTCCCATGGTTCACCGGGCTTCATCTTGCTCATCATGCTATGGTGTTAGGACACTGTGGATAACTATAGCCCATATTTAAATTTGTGTGTGCTTCCGTTCACAGGCAGTGGACACTCTCACACACAGCACATGGCACAATACACGCATACAGCCTTATATGGACATATGCACCTGCAAGACACGGATGTAAGGACAGAAGTACAATGAGTAATTGATGCATGAGATCCTTTCTGTGTAGACACTCAAGGTGTGTGTGTGTGTGTGTGTGTATGTGTTAAGAGGTTTGCCTGTAATATGGCTTGTGGGTGTCTCAGTGCAAGCAACTTATTCATAGGTCAGATGTGCTGAGATGTGTTTTTTTTCTTTGAGATTAAACTGATTGTTCTTCGTATTTTAATTAATTGATTTATTATTGCACATTATTTATTTTGCCATGAAGATGTGTTACATTGTGTGCCGAGGTAATATCTTACCATACCAATTGCACCATACAGACTTATCTGCCCCTGCTGGTTGTAAGTTAGTGTTACAGCTATTTTACCCTGTGTGTGTGTGCATGTGTGTAGTAGTGTGTGCCTCCATGTCTGGCCTGGAGTCAGCTGTTAAGGGATGCAGTACTGGATGAGCGTTCCCTGATGCTGACCCAGAAACGACTGTAGATGTAACCAGCGGTGACTGCTGCCCCGTTAGCCCACAACCCTGAAACCACACACAGCTTTTTTAAGTGTACATGCAAGTGTAGATTTGAACTGGATGTTTACGTTATGTGTTCTTTATTTAGCTTTTGCAGTATTTGTCCAGAGAAGGCAGCATGGTGTCCTAATAAAACAGTATGACTGTGGGTTAAGGGTGTTTCCACGTAGGACTGACACACAGGGGCTGGTGACAACGAGTCGACACCATGATGCACATTTGTGTGCAATTAGTGTTAATTCTGTTCTGTCAGACACGAGGAAAAGATGCGCATTCAAGTGTTTTCAGCCCTCTGTCTCTATTAATGTTGGCTTCTTGTGTTTGTGTGTATGTGTGTGTGTGTGTTCCCTTTCTGTTTCTAAAATTAGATCATTCAGCAGATGTGGTGTGTTTTGAGTGTCCCTTTTGTAATGCATGTGTTGCCAAATGTATTCATCCGCATGAGCAGGGCTGCACGTCTGCGTTTGTGCATTCACACATCTTGAGCATGTCTTGAGTCAGCAGTGTGACAGGGTGACGGGGGCAGGAAAGTGGGTCAGTCATGCCCTCTCAAGGCACGAGGGAGACGGATGGAGAGATGGAGTGATGGATGAATAGATGGATGGACGGAAGGACTGAAGAAGATGACTAGAGGTGGATGTCGGCAGTTCCAAAGGGTGTGGCTGGGGGAAGGAAATCAGGTTAAGAAATAATCAGTTAAGAAAGGGATTACATAAGAAGAGAAGTAGGCAAAAACAAAAGGATGAGGGAGAGAAAAAGAGAAAGAGTGCCTGCAGACCTTGGGATATAAAGGAGAGGACAGCAAGAAAGGTGGAAAATACTGGAATATAAAGTAGTCAGCAGCACAGACAGCCAGTGTTGAACAAGCACACAAAGAAGAGAAAACCTTAAACAGACATTGACCAATTGCTAAACCTGATTTAAATTTTCATAATGTAAACTCATCATAAATACATACATCGATTCACATGAGATATGATAAAATGTGTCTAACAGCAATTATCTTATTAATACTAGTGTTTGTATAGTTACTCTAATTCTGAAAAGTCAATCAGTCTGTTGGTTAATGAGGCACTCCACCTGTCAGTAGACTTTGATATAATGCCTTCTATGGATGTGGTGGGAGCTTTGAAAATTTCGAGAAGGTTAAATTGCTTGAAAAGCAATTGTTTCTTTAACTTTTCGGTGAAGTTGCTTTGCCTGTGTGAGGCCTGTCTGCCGCCGGTTCACATCAGCTTAGGCAGCTATGGTGATCAGTGTTATACAGGCACAGACAGTCACCAGCAACTGAAGAACCGACGCATTCATCTGAAAATTCACCTTGTAATCAGTTTAGGTGCACATTTATAAAAAACAGAACACACTCTCCCCTCACACTTAATGATCCTGAGTGACATATGCCCCCTGGTGGCTGAGTTAATGAGCTTGCCCTGGGCCCTGAGGTGAGGTGGACTGTGGCGGACCCTACTTCAACATAGAGAATAACTCTCTTCCCCATGTGGCCAATTAGAATCCAGGAGATCTGTGATGAAGACATAGAGTCCCAACAGCTGGTTGTACAGTTGTCAGACTACTGTACAGAGGAACATGCCTCACTCTGGGTCTGTCTCAAATATGAATACACTTAACCTTCCACACTGGTCTCTGATTTCCCTTTTCTCTTTAATATTTCATTCTTTCTTTATTACCTTCTGTTTTCATGTCTTTCCTGCCTTCCCCCCTTTCGTTTCACCTCTTGAATCTCTATTTACACCCCATTGCTTTTAACATCCACGTCTCTGCTGGCTTTAATTTCTCCATCTATCCTCCTGTTGTTCGTGTTATTCCTTCCACCTTCACCCTCTCCTGCCCTCCCTCCCCGCCTGTGACCAGTGGTTGGTATGTCAGAGCGGTGTTCACCCACTGTGGGCCTGGGGTGACTTAGCACACTGCCTCTGATTACACCCCAGCAGTTGCCCATTTATCTTGCCATGAAATGGAATAGAGGTGGAGAGAGGCCAGAAGATATTATGGTAATATATCTCACTGCTGTAAAGGCCTAATAAACTGGGAAATTTTCAGCTTAGTCATACGTTTCTATGGTCAGTCTTTAACTTTTATTTGTTGCTTTGATAGTAATTTGCTGATGGTCTTTGCTTGGTTTTTATTTTAGCGTGATGTTGTTGCTTGCTTTGGCTTCGTTTTACTGGGATCTTTGTCCTTGAGTTTCTGCAGATGGTGTTTGTGTCCTTGTCTATTGGCATTTTGTTGTGTAAATATGGATTTTAATGACAGAATTTATTATTTTTTAATTAGAGTGTGACATTTAGATTGATGAATTGTGTTATTTTAAAGGGGAATTTCACCAATTTTACATGATAATATCAGTTACAGCTTTACTCAGCGTGTGAAAGCAGTGTCGTATGTGGATATGGAGGAGTTTTCCAAAGTCTGAAAAGAAAAAAAAAAACAAAAAAACAACCCTGATAATGTTATCAGACTTAAAAGTTTTGGCAGGAGTTTGAAAGAAGTGGACATATACCAAGTTTTGTGGGTCCAATGAAAGACAGCACTGAGGTGGGAAATGTAGGATCCAGTGTTTTTGGAGCCTGACCCATACTAGAAATTAAAGGGATATTTTGTAATATGTCTCTGGCAAGTCCCCCAAATGTATAAAATGGGTGGAATAGCCCTTTAATACAAGTACAATGTGTTGACATTGAAGAATATTATATTGCACATGTTGGTATGTAATAGATTAGCTTCCTTTCATTTGTCTGTGAGTTTGCTTGCTCTTTCATTTGGTTTGTTTGAAATTACAGGGGTTCCTATAATTATAGGTGGATGATAATCAAGTTTCAAGGAAGACAGCGGGTCTTCTTTGCTGCTATTTTAACTTATTGTCCATCGTATTTACATTATTCAGTACTTTTCATAAATCATTAAATCAAATGGAGAATTACTCTGTTTTAAAGACTGGCTTTTCTTTTTGCTGTGTTGTTGTGTAACATGAAAAGCACTTTGCTAAATGACAGCTGAAGTGTGTGAAGGTCTAAGCTTGCAGTGTCCCAGGATCCCCCCAGGATCAGTGTCTGGATGTTTCCCTGTACATGCACACACTGAGGCCTCTGCCATCACGTCTCACTGACTATAAACACACACTTTGTCTTGTCGTGCTCTATTTTTCTGTTGATCTTTACTCCTCTCATTCTATCTCTCTGACAATCTCACGTTCCCATTCTCAGTCCTTCTTTGTATAAAAGAGCTTATCTGCCCTTGGGGGGGCTGTTTTAAATCTCAGAGCCAATCAGCTGGCCTGTCACAGGAGACTAATACTCCCATTGGTCTTCAAATGCCGCCTGTCAATGAAGAGAGGCCATGATTGAGAGGTAATTACCTCCAAAATACTCGTGTCCCACTGGCTTATGCATCAGTCAGTCAATAATCACATCATTAACTGGGCAAAGCCCGGCCTTAGAGAAAGTTTTTTTTTTAATTTATTGGTGTTGTGTGCTGTTAGGATGTTGTATCTGAATGTGAAGGTGGTTCGTTTGTACCTCTTGTCTTACACTGGACTTTCGGGTGTCAGCATTAAAAGTCACAGCTGCTGTACTATAATACTTGTTGACATTAAATGCAAAGCCATCCTGTGTGTCAGTGGATGATGGATCCTCTCATTTACAAGCCTCTCAGGAGGGAGCTTCAGTGGTAGACACTCACATTCATAGGTATCATCACAAGAATATTAGTAACAGAACTTGCAGTGTTGTGTTTAGGCACGCACATAAATTGTGATGCAGGCACTGCATTATTGTTTATAGTTTTCCGAGTCCTTGGCTAGAACATGCTATTGTTTGTCAAATTAGGCAGGTGGTAGTGATGTTTAAATAATGGCCTTTTAAAAATATAACACAAGCACAGACAGAAATACATGTAACATGTAATAACAACTATACGCGTCACACACAAAGTCACATGTTTGTGCTGCTTTCAATCCACTGTCAGATTGCAGCAGAGAAATTGACACCTCCACTGCAGCCCTTTTGCTGCTCTACGTGCTGAAATGAATCCTCGGAGGATTTCTTTTCCCTGTGTGGAGAACAGCGATCAATGAAAGCAATCTGGAACATAGTAAACAGGCAAGCAGCTCCAGGACACACAACCATATAGACAGAAATGAAAACGTGTCAGAGATTTAACCCTGGCTGAGTTGGAACTGGTGTTTTTCTGTCTCGACATAACAAGGAGCAGATGTCAAAGGATTAGTTTTTGTTGCTCTGTAGCTGTACTGGCTCAACTGTACCAGGTTCTGTGCCTTGTGCTTTTCCACAGTCTTGACTGCAAATTGAACCGTAGCGATTGCCATTAGTCATGTGCTTAATTCAAGACTCACACACATGAAAAGCTCTGGGGAATTTTAAGTAACACGTTATTGAACGGCTAAGGCTAAAGGCTAAGACAGTGAATTCTTCATGCATTTCTTCTTTCTTTTGGTGGAAGCTACTTCTGTAACAATTTAATGAAAAGCTCCAAAAATGATCAAATAGATCATCTTCTATTCATGATATGATTATGATTCATAGTAGGCCTTTAAGTTTTATTTGCTGCATTGGGGAAATAACATCGCTGGTTACAAAAGAGTTTCCTCTGAGAAGATAGATGGTTTTGGGCTCATGCCGTGAAAACCATATTCAGATGCATTATTTCAGTGTCTGAGGGCATTTCCTCCTCAAGTTAGAGCATCACTGCCTGATACAAGCATTGATTGGAAAGCCGCTTGTCCCTGCCACAAGAGGCTAGGAGAAAATGCTTTCATTCATATGTGCATTAGCAAAAATGTGTGTTTATGAGTACTACAGGATCCACATTACAGTCTCTAACAAATGTATATTACTGGTACTTTGACTTTTATTTTCTCTCAAGTCTTCTGTTTACGTAAAAATTTACTTATAATCAGAACTTTAAAATTGTGGTACATGTATACATGTAGAGTCTTGTAGCTCCTAAGTGCAATACATTGTGTCGCCTTGAGGGTTACATTTATACTGAAAACTACAAATGATTTGTGCCTCTTATGATATTGCTCATTGTCTAATTCTGATAGTGAAATCTTTCCTTTGTTTTTGTAATGTCCTTTTAGTCCAGAGGGGGGCAGCAGACTATGCCTGGCTGCCACCACCAACACCCTCACCACAGTCAGTACTCATCTGGCAGCTGTTGCTATGGATACAGAGCCCGGCCATTGCTGTGATGCAAGCCACATCTAATAGAGGGACATAGGGGGTAGTGTTGAGCTCAGAGGCAGGGATGTTCACACTGAACACACACACCTGGGTGCTCTGTGAATATGAGAGACTGGACTTCGCATCTCTGTTATTGACTATAAGTGTCTTTCTGTCAGCTGCCTTACTACAGGTATAAATATTCCTGCCACTCTGTAGACTCGCTTCCAGCGGGCTGCACTGAACCTGCACTAAATGAACTGGATAAAGAATCAGATCCCTAATCACTGGTCAAGGGTCAGATAGAGCTCTCTCTGTGTCCTCTGATCATCCCCTAATCATTATGACATATGGTTAAGCTCTAATCAGTGGTGATGAAAATGTTAACTGTATGTTGCCGCTGCTGGTACTTGAATAAATTAAATGGTGATTAGCCCTTATTATCTGATTAGCTACAGCCATGGATGGACTGCTTGCTTAAGAGTTGATTACTTAAGACATGACTTTGGACAACCTGTGTGTGTCTCATAGCTAAATTTAACCTGAAGTAGGTCAGGTTTGAATGGCACAAATACATTTGACTTTAAAGCCCACTTTCTTTACTACGTCCCACTTTGGAGAAACTAAATTTAACAATAAACAGCCCACTGATAGAAGGCTTTAGTTCTAATCATAGCTTTTGCCTGGGAATGTGTCCCTTGATGTTAAAAAAGACTGTTGAAGTGATGAGGGGGAAAAAAGTTATTTGTTACCGTGTATGCCAGACTGTTTGTGTATTCTACATTGATACAACACTCAGTGCCCAGCCAAACATGGCGACACTGCCAAATCTGACTTGGCTAAGTGTAAAACAGGCTGGCACCCTGGCATATGACTGTGTTTTGTACTTTGTTACTTAGACTGTTGCTTTGTGTTAAGAGGGTGATTGTATCTGCCATTGCCCAGTGTGCTGATTGATTGAAGTCAGAACACCTCTTAAATGCCTCTGCATAAAGACCTTTCAAAATAAGATTATTTATCTCTGGGCACGCCATGCATTGTAATTATTACCTGTGCTAACTGTACTTAGAATCTAGCACACATCACAGACCCCTGTGACTTTTATTGAATGTCTCAAATATAGCTAAAAAACACTAAGGCAAGCAGATCAGATTTCTTTTTCAAATCAGATCTTTAGGACAGACTGTTATTTGCAAGTGATCAGATGGGATTTTTGTATCCAGCCATCACTCTGCATGGGTTACTGTAGTGATAATGTAGGCGTTGGTAACTATGTACCGCCATTACTCCAGATTTGATGTTGAGTGTCGCTTTGCGAGCGACTCAAAAGACACTTTGAAATCCAATTTGAGCATCTGCATCTGTAGAGTATTTAGGCACAATGGTGCTTCGAGCTAAATGCTGAAGTCAGCATGCTAAAGTGCTCACAGTGACAATACTAGCATGCTGATGTTTACCAGCGTGCTCTTAGTTTCGTTTGTTTTGCAGGTACGTGGTGATAAACCAAAGGATTGGAGAGATTCAAATTTTGACCTCATCATAGTGGTTGATAAAAAAGTTAGGGAATCACCATAGTAACTACAGTGTATCCTGTGGGGGACATGAATGTCTTCATACAATATCATCCAATAGTTTCGAGGATGTTTACCTCTAAACCACAAATGTCAACCTATCTCATGGTTGACATTTGCATCTCCGCATGCAAGAGGGAATGTCAGGTGATCATCGAAGTCATTGAAACACAAAATTGTGCCAGTCCGTCCAGTAAATGTTGAGATATTTCAGTGGAGAATTGAAAATGTTCACCTCCTTGTGGCACTAGAGATCATTTAACTCACCAGGATTCATCTTTTAGAGACCATAATTGACAATTATTGTTATTTATTAAACCAAAAATGTTCAGCTTCATGGTTGTGCAGAATCACTAAAGTCTGTAGGTTTCATCCTCTGTGGACCATGAATGTGTGGACAAAATTTTATGGGAATCTATCCAATAGTAGATATTTCACTTCGAATCAAAGTGTTGAACAAATGGACAGACAAACACTCTCATCTCTTAAACCATGTACCGAGCATGGCAAAAAACTGGAAATATCAGTCTAACATGAACTGACATCTCTTTTCTTTGTAAGAACATTGTAAATGATAAATATTTTGCATGTAAGGAGTAGGAACTACTCCTCTGGAACCAAACATACAGTATGTAAAAAAAAAATTCCATTACAGGGTTTTCTCCAGTAAAAGTAATCAGGCATAAGTAAGTTTGGATTTTGGCCTGAGTCTTGAATCTTGAATCCACAGCCTCAGCTACCTTTCAACCATGCACACAAGTTATTAATTACAGGAACAACAGCCAGGTCATAGAGAGACATCTGTGTTGCATATACGGAGCTTTTGGATATCGAGCAAGTAACCAGGGCTCTCCACTATGTAATGACATTGCTCATCTGGAGCGTGAAGGACCCATACAAGACCGTGGCTCCTGCCATTTACAAGTCAGCAGAAATCGGTCAAACCTTTCCTTTCCCACTACGGTGGCCCAGTGAGCAGGAGGATCGAGTTTCAGCGAAATTTGGTTTTTCCATGCTGTGAATACAGATGTCAACTGCCAGCAGAGGGTCTGGCTGGTGCCATGTCTGGCTCTGTATGTCTGAGCAAGGCCTTGGCTGGCTGATCAGAGCTGAGAGGTGCAGGGGTGGGCTCAGTGGGAGATGCCTGGAAAGTAGTGGGGCTTTTCACATTTCAGCTGTGTCTAAAACTCTTTTGATGTTTTGTCTGGCTTACTCTGATGTTCTCTTTCTGTGCGACAGACTCTGCCTCTCTCTCTGTCTTGCATAAAGCCCTTCACCCTCACTTCCCTTCTGTCATGGATTGCGTGTCTCCTTCCCAAAAATCTTGCTTGTTTTAGGGAGCTTATGGAAAATCTATAACAGGTGGGCTGTGTTTGAAGGATATGTCTTTTCTAATTATGTGTTTGCAGAAGGATTTGGGTGGGTGGCCACTGGACCAAATGTTCTCCCAACCCAGTCCTGCCGCCTGCCAGTCTGCTATTTGTTGCCTGTGAATGAAATTGAAATCAGCTTATTGGACAATGAAACGGTACACTACAAACCTGGTCAGACACCTGGACCTGGTCATCGGTTTTATGTCAGAAACTTTGATACCAAATAGGAGATTAAATGAGGCCATGATGAGGCACCAGAATCACAACTTACCCAGACAATCTCACCTGTAAAAGGGACAATCTATGTTTAAACCCATTGGGTCTGTATTACAGTTAACATTGGTCCACATCCAAGTCTTCAGATCAGTAGACTCCTTTGTTTGCCATCAGAGCTACCGCAGTACAGAAACAGAGCAAGGCAACGCATGAGCAGTTAATGGGCTTATGGTGTTAACATACTTGGCATTGGTTTGAAGGGCCTTAAAGTCTTAAATGGAGGTGAGATGTGATCTTCTTGACCTTCTTGCGCATTAGATGGTCGACAGATTGCTCACTGAGCATTCACAGAAAATTGATCTCTAAGATAACACAGTCAACTGTATTTGTGCTATTGTTGGACCCAGCTAGTCTTGATTTGCAGCCATCCAAAAAACTGATATCCACACATTGTTGGTGCACTTAAGGAGAGTGGTTTCAAAGTAGTAGTAGAAAAGAGAAAGGAAATGTGGTGAGAAGGCATTTGACCTCGGACCAGAAACAACATATTATGTTGGGTAGCCACAAAGTGAGTTTACTCCCGGAGCTCATGCATACTTTGGTTCTAGCCAACACTTCAGCATAGGCCAGTCAAAAGTGCTGTGTTTTTTTAAGCATCAATATGCATTAAAAAAACAAAAGAACAGAAAAAACAAAAGGGGGTCAAGAATTTTGAGTATGAAAATGTTCAGGCAAGAAGAAAGAGGGGTGACCTGAATCATTTAAATAATCCACACATTGTCACACTGGCTAAACCACAGACTTAGACACAATAGTCTAAGTCAGTAATGTCGGCCGTTGGTCCCAACCATGTCAGTAGAGGGCATCGGGTCAAAAGGCTGTAATACCAGATAATGATCAGTAGACATCCTGATATCTCATGTCAGTGCGTCATGACTACTCAGTGCACACAGACGGACCCTCTCCATCACTGGCACTGTCCTGCCTTTGAAGGTTGTCTGTTCATTTTCATGAATGCATTGTTGTTTTCATTAAGATAAGCACACACAAAGAGAGAGTAGGTATGTTGGTAGATCTTTTTCAGCTTTGTCATGCTACAGATTTCACAAACCCAAAACTGAGACAGGGTCACACGTGGTGGGGATCTGCAAGCAAGGAATGCCCATTGCTCTCCCATAATTGGTGTGTACAAGAGCACATCAGGGTGTGTATTAGGCTCTCTGTTGGCCTGAGCGTTGGCTTGTGACCTGTTGTGAGGATTACAACACAGTGATATGTCTGGATGGGACAGAGCCAGGAGCAGAGTTTCCTCCCAGTAAGAGCTTAGGCAGCAGGATGAAGACTCAGCCCTCCTTCTCACACTGTTTACTTAATGACCACATTCACTGTCAGCTATGAGGCATATTATGGTTAATCAAATAGCCATGATCAATGAGTCTAATTGATCACGTATTATTCCAAGGGCCTGGATTCTCAAAAGCTGTAATGAATCCTAAAAAGGAACCTTTAAAATGTTTAGAAAAGTTTCTTTTATCAAAAGTCTCATGTTTTGTTTTGGTTTTTTTGTAAAGAATAAGAATGTCAGCTTTGAAATGCTTATCTTAGAAAATTGACATTAAGATAATTTAAGATTTCAAATAATACTGTTTTGTTTTACATTATTTTTTAAACCTGTGTTGTATATTAACACAGGTTTTTATTTCAATGTAAGTGTTATAGCTTCAAACCCAGAATTTGACAATCTGATAAGAAGCAATGTGACCGTAATTCAGTTATAGAGTTCTACAGTCTTGTCATGCATGTTGATATAAATGTCAGACAAAATTGTGGGCCACATTAAAACAAAAAAGCAGTCATATCATGTCTGTGGGATGTTCCTCTTGTGCTTCAATTGTATTTTTATCATATGAACCTACAATTATTCTGCCAATTGTACATAATTCTCTCTTCTGTACTATGCTAGCAATCTCAATCATCTTATTAAACACACACACACATGCACATACCGACGCACACACACATACACACAGTTTCCATGGAAACAGGATCCAGGGCCTTTTATGACTGGTTGTTTGCCCAAGACAACCAAAAATGGTCTCAGCAGCCAAGCAAAGATGGGAGATAAATCGTTTGTATAATAAATAATGGGACATGTACTAATATAGAACGTGATAAGATGTTTGTTGTTGCCTGAACCGGTGTTATTATTGAATTTAGCTCAAGACATCATCATATTCATTAGGTAAATTATCTCATTTCTCCTTTTGTGTGACACAGACAGGATGTGTTTTACATTACACTCTGCTCCGTTACTCATGTTGACGTGCTGCTAGTATTGTGTTTGCACATGCCTGTAATGTGGACACTCACTGTAGTAGCCACACACACACACACACACACATTCGGACACTTGACAGCCGTGCTGCCCTTCAGTAGCCTAATGTGTGTCTGAGGTCCAGATGGCGTAGCAGTGGAAGGGCTGATTTGCGGTGCTAGCCTTAGTGCTAGCAGTTTTAGATTTGGGCTAGCCCTGACTGGTTGGAAAGGGAGAGCCTGCAGCCAGTTACCCCTCTGAGTGACAATGGCAAGTGTACAATTCACAGTTGTGCACTCAGCATCTAGCTTTGCTGCGGTTGCAGGATAAACTTGTGTTGTTGTTTTTTTTGTGGCAGCCAAACTGTGTGACACTTGACTGTGAATTAAAGCAGTATCTTTATGCCTCTTGCGATGTTCTTATATCTGCAGAACTGGTATTTGCTTCAGTTGTTTTGATGCAGTTACCACATGTTTTCCTGTTTGTGTCCACAATGACAGGAAGCAAGCTTAACAAGGACCTGAAGCATTATCTGAGCCAGCGCTTCCAGAAGTCCTCGCCTGACCACGAACTGCAGCAGACTATCCGAGACAACCTCTACCGTCACGCCGTGCCTTGTAAGTCCGTGACCGTCTGACACCTCGTTCTGTCATTTCCTCTCGTTTTCCTCATGTTTCTCCTGCTTTGCTCTGCCGCCTTGTTTGTGTCCTGGCATTTTAATGAGCTTTTTGTTCCAAATCCTGATGATTTGCTGGCTTTACACACAGTCTTTGCACATTCTGTTTATGTGAGTTAACGCATAACATTGATGTAACTCCAAAGTTTGTTAGCATCCAGATCAAAACCACATAAGAAAAGCCCTGGGTTAGGTGAGTGTGAACCACTGTCTTAGCTGTCTTAGCTTATCAATTTTAGATCCATGTAGCTGCCTCACACAGACATTTTGTATGATTATCTAATTAAGCCTGATTATTTCAGTCTAATCCAAGCATGGTTCCACTTGCCTTTTTACAGACACTGGTCACCCATGCTGATTACTTCATATCTTCCTTGGAACTAACCTCATGTGGTGGGTTGATCTGTTGTATCACACGTTAAATCTCTTCACCCCAAAATGAACTTTTCCACCTACCTCCCCAGCTGATAACAAGCAGTGAGTTAATGTAAAGCCACCCTCCACCTTTTATCCATTCAGTCAGCTCAGTGTTTGCTTTATTAATATGGTCTGATAGAGGAAAAGTCAGGTGACTCCACAGTGAATGGGCTAGCAGTATTTCATGTCCACAGGATCAATAGCACCAGTAATTATAGACATTGTGGCTTCATCCAAGACCCTCACCCTCTATCACTAACCGGTATCTCCTCTTCCAGAACTGGCTGTTTTTTCCACCTGACTGTCGATATAGCCAAGATCTAAAGGCACATTTGTTTTTTGATGCTGGATATCTCTCTGGTAGTTGCTGCTGCTCAAAAACCTAAGTAGATATTTGAAGTGTTTTATTCTTCCCTGCTGTGAAAAACAACCCTTGAAGACAGCATCGGTGCTAAGGATGTGGAAGTATAGCATTATCACCAGAAAAACAGAGTGATAAATGCGAAAACTCTGCAACTCCCTCTGTTGGAGGAACAGATAAACCACCTAGAAAGATAGTTAGATTGATGAACCATGCTGCATGATGCCAATTTTCTGTTTTCCCCGATTTGCATATAAGAGTGAAATCAACCGCATAGACCAATCAGAGTTGGGCTCATCACTGTTATAACATGGAATAGAATTCAGTCCTGGCTTTGGACACCGCATGTATTCACATACGAAGATGGAGGAGGAGAGGCAAGAGAGGGAAAGAGAGATAGAACAAGTAGTGAAACTTCAGAAAAGGCTGGGCTGCACGTGCGTTCCATGTTTCTTATCTGCTTTCTGTTCATCATTTTAATATTTACAGTGACATACAGCAAAGTCACTGTTTGCAGCTTGGATGTAGAAGGTTCATAACACTGTAACATCAATAGTTTCTGCAAGTGCATATTGGACATGTCTCAATTTCATAAGGGCTTCAATGAGCAATTATTTTCATTACTAATTATTTTGCAGATTATTTTCATATTATACAATACAAATTACTCAATCAGTTAATCACTTGGTCTTTAAAGGTGCTGTATGTAAGTATTTATTACATTTATTTATTACATTACAAAATAAATGCTCTTATTTTATTACATTTGTTTAAATTTCGGCATAAATAACTAAAATCATCAACAGAACTATCAACACAATGTAAAGAAATACCAGCAGCCATAGTGACTGTAGCATCCAGTCTGCCCTCAGTGCAACACGAGAGGATGAAGAAGTAGCACTGCCCCGAGGACAAGACAGCCAAACAAGAGTTAACGCTGGCGCTGCTTTCCACCACTGGAGACAGCTCTTGGCAAGTAAATGAAGTTTGATGCTGAACTCGCAATGCTTTCTCTACACTGTTAAGTAAACAGCTGTTAGCACTGAAGTTGGCTATGTAGATATAGCAAATACTTACATACAGTACCTTTAAAATGTTAGAAAATAGTGAAAAATATCAGTCTCATCATCAGATGTGACATTTTGTCCAACCAGCGGTTCAGAGCCCCAAGACATTCTGTTTAATTTAATGTAAGACAAGAAAAAGCTGCAAATTCTCACATTTCAGAACCTGGAACATTTAAATGTTGAGCGATTTACTTGCAACATTACATAAATAATAAATTGCATAATTTTTGCAACCCACATCACATATTTTTTGTCACTTTTTTTTTCCAGTAATGACTTGAAAGCACCTCTCATTTCCTCGAACCCATGCTCATCCGTTGATTTTTTGATTAGTTTATTCGTGGCCCTCTCACGCAAATTACTTTCTGTATTCAAGAGGCTTGTTTAAGGGACTTTATCTGCATTACCTCCACTGCCATATGTCAGCCAGACACCGGTGGAGGGTGGGGGGTCTGGCGATAATGGCCATTTTAATTACTGAGTGGTCAATACCACTCCAGTAAAAAAAAAATCCTGGTGGTGTTTGCAGTAAACAAAGCATGAAGGTGTTTCCCAGGCCATATGTTTTATAGGGCTGCAAAGTTTTGTTGTCATCCTCTTGTTGAGGAGTGTGGGACTATCATTGGAATATTACATTGACAAATCCTTTGCCATAGCTTAATTTTTTTTCCCCTTGTGTTACAGGAGAGCATGTTACAGTGGGCACAGTCCTTGAATAAATACTCCCATATGGCTTTCACACTTGCAGAATAATACAAGACTAACACAGCAGTTGTAGAGGAAAGAGGATACATTTATGCACTCTAAGTGAGGTGGATTTGACTGAACTGCTTTGGCCTATGGATGTGAGAGGTCAGTGTGTGTCCATATTGACGTATGTCCAAAGGTTGTTCAAAGCACTGTGCGTGTGTGTGTGTGTAGGTGTAGGTGTGATTAATGCACGGTAAGCAGGTGGGGAAACAGATGGAGTAGTGTGTCTGTGGATGCTGGAGTTTCTCCTGCCTCTAAATCAGGCGGCAATGGAAACTCAGCTCACCAGGATTTCTGCACATTCTCGTATCCTCTTCAAGACCACAATAGTGCTGGCCCAAAATGAATAAACTAATCTTTTCTGCTGGTATTTTTGTGAGTTTGATGCTAGTCGAGTTTACATTGGCATGTTCTTCCTCCAGGAAATAGCCACATGCCTGAACCCTAAGTCTGACAGTCTGACAAAACTTTAACTCTTTGTCTGAGTCCAAGACCATTTTTAGATTTTTTTTTTAGATTAGATGAGCACATGTACTGAGAAGTTTATCTTAATGGAGAAAAGCATTTTATGCATTAATATAATTGAGAATAGGTTTGTTTTACTGTTGTGATGGAGCATCAGTTGCAGGAATCTGTAGTGAAAAATGCACTTCCCATATTCAAAGCTGGTGCCTGGAAAATGTTTTTAATAATATGTTATTCATATAAACATCTGTGTGGTATTATGTCATTGTCCCTGCTAACTCACTGTGCTGGCCTGGGGAGGGTTTAGATGCCATGTGTCATCTGTAATACAGTGCATCATGTATCTAGCTTCCTTTTTACCTGTCAGCAAGTGGCCTCACTAATACTTGTGGAGGTATTAGTGAAGCTACTTGCTGACAATAGAAGTCAGAAGGGTAACAATGAGGACATGATCCCTCACTGGCTTCCCACCTATGAGCACTGCCAACTCTGTTTGCTGGGGTGGCGTGCTGTTTTTCACAGCAAAGACTGAACATGGTTCACTGTGGTGGTGAGTGAGTGTTTACTCTGTGCCAGCTGTGCACACCGCCATTCCCATATCTCTGCAAACCATAAACCAAGATTTGATTTTCATGTAGAGAAGCAGTCCCTAAACTTTAAAGCAACTTTACCTTTGGCTACTTTTTCTTTTAAAATAGACATGAAATATAAATAGAACAGATGCTAAATGTGTTAGTGTTAATAACTCATGCAACACTTTTAAGTGCCACATCCCACTCCTACAGGTCATTCTCTTAAAATGGAGTGGTTGTAAAGATAAACTAGTCTCCCCGCTCACGATCCCATAACCCTGTTAAAAAATTTGAAGCCACAGGACTCTCACCCTCCCCCATCTGCTGAGGCGTCCGTCGGCTTCCCCCGTGGTCACCACATCCGCGCGTTCAGCATTCCCAATCCATTATCCCCACCAACCACCCCCTCTGTCCCACTCTCATTCCTGAACCCCCCAACTCATGACACCCCTGTCTCTCGTCCTCTCGCTGCCACTGCTGCTCCCTCTCTCCATCTGTATTGCTCTTCCTCTCTCATTTTTCCTGCCAGTTGATCAGAGCAGTAGCAAGAAGAACAAGACAGGATTTCTCTGTTTATACCTTATTTTAAAGCTCAGCGTTCTGTGTCTAGGAGCCTTGAAAAGGGAGCTGTGGTCTCTCCCGTATCAAGGCAAGTAGCAGTATTGTCTGCTGTGGTGGTTGTGATGCTGATGACTTGGTCTTCGCTTCTGAAATGAGTGAGATTTTGAAGAGGCTGGTGTTCAGGGGCGCATGTGATAAATTGCAGGGGGGCTAGCAGCACAGACGATTGGAGGACCTGTATATAGGCTAAGAGGACGGCTCAGAGGGAGGTGGAGGCTGAAGCCGCGGGGCTGGAGATGGGGGTGGGGTGGAGTTTGGGTGTGGGAGGAGGGGGGGATGGGCAGAGAGGGGAAAGAGAGAGAGAGAGAGAGGATGGAGAGATGCAAAAACACTCTCACACACTCAAATCAACGGTGGATGTATGTAGCCAGTCAAGCTAACATAAACATATGTACACATGTGAGTTGTGGTTGGATAAGGCTTTACTGTGCGGTCTGATATGTCCCTGTGTCTGCCTGTGAGTGTGTCTACAGTGTGTTCGTAAACAGCCTTTTTGGTGTTGGTTTGGTGATTGGATCTACAGATTGCATCTACAGATGCAATCACACCGTGTCACCTGAACAAAAGAAATGCTCTCAGTGAGAATGACTGTGCCATTCCTAAAAAGCAAAAGGTGGTAAATCAAGAAAGGCAGAAGAAGGAGAAAGGCAGATTTAGAGGTGAACTTTAAACTCTTTTGGCTTTGTTGACTGAGAAGAGGATCTGTGTCAGTCAAATACTCCGAGTGTGTCCACGGTTTGACGTGCATTACATAAGGCACATTACATTTGTCAAGGCTAGATGAACACATTTGGACATGTCTTTCCAGTGACAAATCCTTCCTGTTATACCAGTTCTCAGTTGAATTACACCTTCACAAAGTTCCCTTGGCCACTACACTGAACTCCAGCATACAGCTAATGTTACGGGCACGGTTTTATGCAAACTTTGTGTTAAAACTGTGACTCTAGACTTTGGAATAGTTATTTAATTCATTGACTCTTTGTTGATCTGAGTGGACACTAAAGGGAAGGAGGCACAATCAGTAAGGAAACTTTATTAGTCTCTCACTTACTTTTGTTAGGCTAGCATGGAGAAACAGGTTCTGTCCAAAAGTAACAAAGTCTGCCTCGGAAGGCACCTCTAAAGCTCACTGATTAACACGTTATGTCTTCTTTGGACACATTCAGGCTAGCTATTTCCCCCTGCTTTCACTAAACTCATCACCCACTGGCTCTCGCTTCATTTTTATGAGAATGGTGTTGAACTTCCTGTCTAATGCTTGGTAAGAAAGCAAATAACTGTATTTCCTAAATGAAATAAAACGGTTCCTTCAAGACTTGTATATTTCTTTGTGCATATTGGATTGGTTTTCCTCCTGAATAGTATTGTCTCCTGATTTTAAATAGACTATGTTTACGTATTATATGTTGATATACATTGAAAATTTTCTTCTTTGATTACATTTGGAGTAGAGGCTCCCAGCATCCTGCAGGTAAATCAGACAGAGGTTGCAAGGGAAACAATTGGAGCTGAACTGGTGCTGGGGGGAGTTTTTTTGTGTAGCTAACACCATTAGCGGGAGTCAAAAGGAATGTTGTCAAACAGAGAGTGAATGATGGGGGGAGCCCCCAACCCTCCCCTCCCGATCCATTGCCCCCAACTGCCCCACCCACTCACTCTTGTGCGTCCATTGTATGCATGCACTCCATCACTGACACTGTTGCACACACACATAATGGGCAGAGACATAAAGGTAGTCTCAGCAAATTATGCCTTTGCACCAATACAGGCAGTGTAGGGTGTATTTCTAAATGTGGATGCTTATCTGTGCCTCTGTGTCTGAGTCTGTTTTGGCAGATGGGAAATTTCTATCTGTAGAAATGAAGCTCATTCTGTGTTTCCTAGCCTGTTAAAGGAGTTTGCAGATAATGAGGCCTATCAGTCTGACAATGGCACAATTAACTATGTATGATCTCATTATATTATATAGATATATATTACACAGTTTTACAAATCAAAAAAACATACAACGGGACAATATTCTAACATTATTTATTATTATCAAAGTAAATTATTTTGATTAAAATAATTAGGTACACCAAGCTCGAACTAATGTGGTTTAATACAACAGCCCCGCAATAAATCCAAGCTTTAGGAAGGTTACTGTTCTCTGTGTAGTGTTTGTTGTCCCAGTATATATAGGGGTAAACTGTGAGAAGATGTGTAATAAACTGGCAACTAACTACATAGCAGAATATTGTGGATTATCATTAAAACTGTACCTATAACTTGTAGATGAGGCCTGTTTGTGTATAAAGATGCTGACAGTTCTGTTTTAGGACCTTATATAAACCCTGATGCTGGTACTGAGGACATCAAGAAACAGGATGTCACTGTTGCCTTGGCTTGAAAAGAGCTATATCCCAAATAAACAACAAATATAAAACTTAATAATGTGCTATTTTGACAATTAGTGTGCACAGTAATGAATGTGCTTTGCCATTTTGTATCAGAAGGAACTCATACTCTAGAAGTACTCTGCAGTCCATTAAGTTGTGGCTTTGAAAAGGTTCTGCCAAAGTAGAACTTGGGAAACCAACAAGGAGAAGGAAACATTTTGTCCAGATTTAACACTTAATTGAACACTTAATTTTTATGTTTTCTGAAATGTTTCTGGAGTTGTCTTACCACCGCTCATGATTACATTTAATTTTTTCCAGCTGTGAGCTGCTCCTTCATTTCTTATCTGCGTTGCATTGTGGAACAATAGTGTCCATCAACACCACATTCACAACTCAAGTGATTTTGGTATGCACATCTTTGGATATTCTTAGCTCTGTGGGGTTTTCTATGTGAATATCAGCTGAGTGTCACTATATAGTATGGATTTGTGGTTATGGGAGATAGAATGGCACATCACATGACCTTTGACCCACCTCCTTCTTACATCTCCTAACTGCTTTTCCCACCCCCCTCCTCTTACCACAGAGCATTAAAATGAGTCATACACATGCAATGTTTCCTTTTTTCTTGTTCTTTGACTCAGTGTTTTTCTTTCTTTCTTTCTTTCTTTCTTTCTTTCTTTCTTTCTTTCTTTCTTTCTTTCTTTCTTTCTTTCTTTTTGTCTTGTTCTCATTTTCCATATTTTAGCTTGGCTTTTATGTGAATCCTTGAATGCAGTTTTCTTCATTTGGTGTTCTTCCACATTTTGCTCAGTCCTTTTGACTTTGTGTTACTGTCCCTTGTGTATTTTATGTACTAGAGCTGTAACACCTGTATTGTGGATGTAGCAACTGTGCAAAACTTTTGAGCTCCTTCTTTTGTGTTTGACACATAAATGTATACAGCTCCAGCTTCACTCCGGTCCATGCCTCCCTGACCAGGTCTTGTCCCAGCTCCCATTTTAAAAAAAAAAAAAAAAAACTTCTGTCCTCCTTTCGTGTTGGTCAAGGATGACTTGTTTGAACCTTGTTAAATGCTCAGAGCATGTGTATGAGTTTGTGTGTGTAAGGGCATCAGTGCCTGGGGAGGAGAAAAGAAGCAAAAGTGGAGGGGGAGAGGGAAAAACTGATGGGCTACAACAAGAAAGAATAGGGGTGAACAACCAAGAGAAGGAGAGGGAGTGAGAGAAAGAGAGCGAGAGGGTGAGGTGGGCGGGTGCATGTGGGTGCCTGCGAGACGGGAGACAGCGGGGCTCAGTCAGTGAGAGAGAGAGAGAGAAACAGAAGCTTAGCATTGGTGTGTGCGGGTATGAGACGGAGCGCATTATAAGCCAGTGTGTGGATGCTGCTTAGCTTAGCTCCCATTAGCTTAGCATCACAAAGCCAGAGCTGGACAGAGGACAGACGCATGGGAGGAGGAAGGGGAGGGTGAAAAGGAGAAGGAACTGTGAATCTGCACTGGTTTTTCTTCCACTCCTTCACACCTGATTGGATTTTTTTCTTCCCTCTGTCTCCTGTCGACGTGCTGTTGTTCTGTGGACTGTGGGGAAAGGAGAAGAAGTCCCTCACAGGCTCCCTCACTGAGGTATTTTGTTTTTGTGTTTCATATGGAGAAAGGGACGCTGAGGGTTGCCATGATTTAATGGTTGGGGGTTGGGATGGTGAGAGATGGAGAGGCAGGCGGCGGGGATGGCTGTGCATCAGGCGGAAGGCATCAGGAGCAGAGCAAGGGAGATGGAGGCACATCGCTGGCAGTAATGGAGGCTGATGTGTTGTGGTCAAAAGGAAGCTGTGTGTGTCTGTGTCTGTCTGTCTCAGGTATGCGTGTGTCTGTGTGTATTTGTCTGTGGCCCTCTTTGATGGCTGTGTGTGTACGTGTGTGTGTTGGTGTGCAAAGTGTCACTTCCCGTGTGTGTATGTACAGTATGTGTGCTTCTGGTGGAAGCACTCCAGCTCTGCGATGGTTGTATTAGGGCTATGTGATCTGTTGACATGCTTGATCATATTGGAAGCCATTACCTCCAGCTGCAAACTGCCGTCTGCCTGTTTGTCTGTCTGGAGCTTCCAGGATGCTAAGGTTAGCAGTTCTACCTCTCCTCCATCCTCTCTCTCTCCCTCTCTCTCTCTCCCTCCCTTCTTCTTTCTCTCCTTTCTCAATCCATCTCGTGTCTGGATGACACCCCCCCCCCCACTCTGTATCCCTCCCTCCCCACTCCCTCCCCGCCCCTTTAAATGGATCGTTTTAATGCCTTTCTTTTCCATTTCCATGTTGCTGTAGGTAGGAACTAGCCCATGGTGCTTTTTTTCTGGGTGGAATAAAAAGACAAAGACTGGCTGTGAGTGTGTGCGGGGGGCATTTTCAGGCAGATTTCTGGCTGATTTAGCTTCACACTGCACTACTGGCCCTTCAGGTTTTTTGTTTCTTATTCTAATATCTTTCTCTCCCTCATCCCTTCCCCCGGTCCTTATACCCCCCCACCACACACACACACAGGTCCAGACCAGGCCTGTTTTGATCTCATTGTGGTTTGGTATGTGTGTGTGTCGTCTCTTTATTGCGAGCCTCTTTCAGCCAGCCAGAGCAGTAACCCCCACCCCCCCACCCCCCCAAACTCAAAATATATCTGAAATGAAAAGCATCCGTACCAGTCACTGAAAAGCCATAACAAAAACTGCCCCTTTAAAATTTAAATCCCTGCCAAGGCCACATGCGGAGGACTCTTGATATTTTAGGGGTTTGAAGAATCAGGTGGGATATTTTGGGGTGATGGTAATGATGCTTCCTCCCCACAAAACTAAAAGGCAAAACAAAAAAAATGTAGCCAGAACGTAGCCAGGAATCTGAAGACTGGAAAATGCTGGAATCTGCGGCCTGTGCTTTTGGTTGGATTAACCCTTTACTGGGACAGATGGCTCCATCCCCCTGCCGAGCTAACAAACCCCAGTCAGCCTGTCACCCCTCCTGCATTTGTGTGTGTGTGTGTGTGTGTGTTTCACCAAAAAAAAAAAAAAAAAAAAGAGAGAGAAGCACTGGCAGGCTAACTCTGCCAAGATGGTGGATGGATCTGTTTTGGTTTTGGAATATGACGGCAGTCTGTTAGCCCTCCCCTTGTGTTTGTGTGTGTGCACGTACTTGCAGTAGTGTGTGTCTTGAAAATTATCCATGAGGACATGCCTTAGTATCTTCTTGGAGTGGCTGGCTAGCTTGACACGAGAGCATGTTTATTGTGGAGATTTAGAGAAATGCTTCTGTAATAGCTTCTGCACAACAGTTGGGTCTGTGAGTGTTGCCAGATTTTCAAGGCAGGGCAATTATCCATGTTGCTTCTCGATGATCATCCACCAGCTACAGTTCATATTCTTTATATGGCCACTTATTTCAGCAAGGCAGATGCTACAGTAGACCCAACATAATCAACAAAATGTGGTCAGTTAGAAAGCCCATGTCTGCCAGATTACACCAGATATGACTGTATGGTATTCACCCACATGCTTAATGTGAATTACCTCCATTAGTGTCCTGCTGCGTTTAGTCTCACAGACCCTAAACAGTCAAAGCGTTTATGGGTGATTTACTGAGAAAACACGATCCACTGTGTTTTTGCACAGTTCTGTGCTTTCTGTGTATGAAATATAACAGAAGGTATACATGCAATGAGTTTGACTAGAAAGTGAAATGACTGTCTGAGAGACATACAGCAGGCTAATTCAATCCACTACTAGGCCTGCCTTTAATGTAACACAGTCATCACATTTCATTTCAAAGAAGCATGATTCAGAGCACAGGGCAATTTCTTTTGCAGTTAATACAGGCAAGACTAAGAGAAAGCATTTGCTTGTTATATATCGAGGTACCTGTCTTTATTGGAGGGGAAGCCAGAGCTGTTACTGTGCATATCACATTGGCCCACTGCTTCACCTCTGCGCTTCTCTTTCTCACGTGAGACGTGCACAGACTGTGGACAGCAGAGAAATAAGGGATGCAGATGTCATACCTGAGACTTAGCAACAGCAGAATAAATCAGACTGTATCTTAAATTCTTTAAGCAAACCACAATGTCACTTTGAAGCCATAGGCATATGTATCGCGTGTGTGTTTGTTTTATTCCACCATTTTCATGTTTAAGCTAGTTGTTTAGTTTATTCAGAAAAGACTGTTTACAGGTTTTGGGGAGTGCAGCCGCAAAAAAAAAAAAAAAAAAAAAGTTATATAAAGCCTTTCGTGGTATCAGAGGGAGCTGTGTGAAGTCTGATAAATTGCCTCAATCAATGTCAGTGTTGGTTGGGACTGAAGACTACAGGTTTGAAAACTTCTGGCGGTGTGGAGTTAAAAAGAAGTGAGCTTACCAGACCAGAGGCTGCATTAGCCAAAACTAGCATAACACAAACAATTCTCCCGACTGAGCTGTTGGCTGTAGAGTTGCATCTTGGGTACTGTAGGCGCCAGGTGTTGACAAGAGCGAGGAATGGGTAGAATAAAAAAAAAAGATGACGTCTCCAGTTTTGCTCCATTGATTTTTCAACTTTTTTTTTTTTAAACCTACCATATCTAGAGTCTGACAGTGTAATAGGAGTACAATATTAAATTGGTGTACACTTTTAGTATCGGTATGGACTTTAAGGGTTCGTATGGGTGATCAGTGGTTGATAGCATCCATCCACCCATCCATTTTCTACCGCTTCATCCGTCAGGGTCGCGGGGGAGCTGGAGCCTATCCCAGCTGACTATGGGCGAGAGGTGGGGTAAACCCTGGACTGGTCGCCAGTCAATCACAGGTGGTTGATAGCATATTCATTAATATTCTCAGTGGCATATATTCAGAATTATCTTGCTAGTTGTCCTTTTCCCCACACAAAACATTTGTCTCCTGTTTCACAGCATGTCAGATATTAGAGGATCTCCATTATCCTTCACATCTGGATTGTGTGATCGCTGGTCATTTAAATAAGTGTGGCGGCCTGGAAGAACGAGGGCAGTAGTTATTTGGTGTACTTCATCAACATTTTGAGCCGCGAAATGGAGCTTGGGCTTTTGGCAGGACTCTGTCAGCGGCTTGAGGAAAACCACAGTTGTCTTCCAGTCAAACCTAAAAGAAGGAACAGTTTTGCCCGGCCACACAGGCAGTTGTCACATCTGCCAAATGTACTGGAGACAGAGAAAACACAAATGAGCAGATCAGAGGATGGGTGGAGGAGTCTGTGGTATTAACTTTCTTAATATTCTTTGTCTGAAGGGAAGAGTAGATGAATAGTGGCTTAAAGATTAAAGGAGGGGAGTTGCTTGTGCTGTAGATTTGAAGAACTGGAACAAACGAGAGGAGCAGTAAAAGAGGGAATAAACAAAACATGAACAGAAAGGAAAGAATGAAGTGGAGGAGTCACAGAAGCAGGAAGGAGCGGTGGAGGGGAGGGCAGCAGAGGGAACGAGTACTACAAGTCTCCTCCTGTGCTATCCACTGGGTCACGCTCATGAAAATTGTAATCACTCTTTGCAGAGAACAGCTTCTTCTCTAACCCAGCACATACATTTAACTCTCTACACAATGCTTTGTCAGTGATGCGTGCGTCTTAACCGTTGTACAAAAACCCCCAAAAATTCCCCCCAAAACACTGTCAGTTTGTGAGAGCAGCCATTGTTTCCATGTCAGTCGTACACTACTTAAAATGCACTCTTTCAAATAACTCCTGTCCTGAATGACCTGAATGCCAGAACACAAGCCGAATAAGAATAGCTGAGCCTATTAATAGAACAATTATGATAATGAATCATTGCCAAACACATTTATGATGGCCTACTTTTCACTCATGGCACTGATCAGTTCGCCATGAGGAATACGTTGAAACACATCATCTATTTTTTCCCCCCTTTGTTTTGTTTATGTGTTATTCTCATTCCTGCACGTAGAATTGCCCAAGAAATGAACCCACAAAGCTCTAAATTATAGGTGTTTTCCACCTTACCGTGCATGTCATTTCTCTGAACCCTCTGACTTTTGAAGACAATTTGTATCTAGGTCATACTGAAGTCTGTGTATCTGTTGGTGTAGTGTGGGCATACTCTACAGGCTTTCCTCAAATGGAAACATGGATTGTGATGGAATTAGAGTGTCTTGGTTTAGTTGGTGTTATTTTGTCCAGAGTCAAATCATATATCATTTGGATTTTAAAGTGATCAGAATAAACATTATTATCTTACTATTTTCAACTTGTTCTTCCAGGCACATCCTAAATGTCACAGTGTTTGGGTAGGTGTGTTTTCTTTAGAGCCTGACTAACTTGTTTGGTCAGGTCACTGCTCTTGTTATAAGCATACTGTATGTTAAGTATATCAAGGTTGAACTGGCTGAGTGACACAGCACAAAGAACTTAAGTAAGTAACTTAAGTAGAAATGAGTGTAATTTTGCTTTTAGATCCCAGTGCAGTCATTTTAAATGACTAAGGATTTTGTTACAACATGTAACCTGCCATAAACATTATTATACTGGATGCAGGCTGAAAAAAACTCAGGAAAGAAATACCTGTAGTGTGCACAGTATTTAAAATATAACCATACAGTATGACATCCAGGGTGTGCGTCCATTAACCCCAATTGGTCTTGTTTTTCTAAAACATTGATCACTGTCAGTTCCAGGCAACCATTTCTTAGGGGAATCAAACAGACTCCTTAAAAAAACACATGCAAACCTTTTCTTTGGCTCCTCTCGCACTCACCTCACTAGCCATTCTCTCAGATATCGTTCATGTTATTTCAGCTTTACATTTCAGTATGCTCCTTCAGGGTCTCATGCAAGTTGCATAGGTGAATCAGGACATCTGTCTGTCTGCTGTTTCTTTTCTCATGGATACTGACAAAATTTCTGTTTTGGGTGGAGCAAGCTTGTAGCGATACTCCCCTAAAAGTCTTAGGATCCCTGGGGTCAGAATAAAGTCCTCCTCCAAGTTTGTCCAGTAAACAGAACGTTGGCGACTGTTTTTGTGCTTTTAACGCATAGTGCTCAGGTACTGTTATTCAGTGTAATGTTTTTGTCATCTCAGAGGAACAGTTCACCGCGGAAGATGAACAATTCGGACTGTTTAAGTCAAGATATGTTTTGATCTAATTCTTTGATTCACAAGGAAAGGTGGATGCTGGTAAAATACTCCTGTAATGCTGTAATTTTCCTGCTACGGTGTGCCGTTGTGTAGAACCAATTTTCACAGTTTGAACAGTGACATTCAAGGATATTTGGACCCATTCACCTGGATGTGTGTTTCATTTGGTAGTACCAGCACATAGTCATGTTCACGCTTTTTTCTCTGAAGCTTTGTGGGTGTTTTGGAGTCCGCAAGAAGAGAAGAAAACCACCTACTAATATGAAAGAGGTATTTCATTCTGGGTCACTTGCATCTTTTAAACTCAGGAAATCGGTGAGATTTAAGCAAGACGAAGCCACGCTTCTGCAAAATGCCACACCACACAACCAAACTGGATCTAATGAAGATGTCAAAAAAGACTCCTCCTCAGCTCCCTGCCCTGAACCCAGAGTCGTCCAAGGAGTCGAGCCCAACGTTGTCCTTGTGGAGGGAATTAAATGTAGGTCACAGCTGAAATGCAAGGCCAGGCCTGGGGGATATGTGGGCCCAGGGTGCTCTATTGCTCTGGGGGGACGCAAGCGTAGGAAATAAACAGATTTTTCACACATGGTTATTTTTAGACGCTGGGTTGTGGCTGTATGCATGCCTGTACAGCTTCCTTTTTACGTTTTTCATGTGTGTGTTTGATGCCATCAGAAAAAAAAAATATGGCTAATTTTAATACCATGTGTTTTCTTTTGTTGTTTAAACTCAGTGGTTGCCAGGCTGAGCTATTTTTCTCTCCACTGCTAGCATTTATGTTCTATCCTCCTACATGGTCTAGCGCAGCTGAAGTGATCATAATTTACCTGTCAGTCTTTCATCGTCTTGTGGAAGATGTTTCAGTGAAGCATAATTGAATAATGTATTCATCTTGGTCTTTCTTATAATGTCATTGTACGCTGAGATCTAATCTCAGTGTCATCCTCTGCCTTCACAAATGTCAGCAACCTTAGTCTGAGTCTGCTATGCCACTAGAAGGGCAGATGCTCCCTTAAAATAGTCTGCTATCAATTAAATATAAATGAGGTGCTTGGATTTGTCTGCCAGTGAGTGTTAGCTGTGCCTGAAGAAGAAAGAGGTGAAGGTCTTCCATATATTAAGTACATTAAAGCAATTTTGTGTTGAAGTATTTAAGTCACAAGGTCTGTTTCAGGTTTTGCATGCAAATAATTTGTTCAGTCATCGAATCTCTTTTATCTCAAATGTATTCCTCTAAAAGTAGAATAAGAAGCTCTCTATTGTTCAACGCTAGCTGAAGAGGTGACCCATGAGCACAATATACAGTCAAAGAAGTAAATGAGCGTCTGCACTTTCATGTAGTTTTAGACGGATGCTTTCTAGGAGGGCTAGTTATAGATTTTTTGATGGATTTGTTATTAGTAGTCATCTTGTTAAGTAACTGACTGGAACTAGCTATTTGCTATTTATGTTCGCAGGAAGAATTCAATATTGCAGCACAAGTGAAAATTAAAGACCATCACGCTATTATCATCATTGTTATCCTTGAACCCAGATATGAACCGTGACCACCACAGTTCAGTCAGTTCGGCTGAGATGATGAGAAGATGTCGGAAAGGAGACAATGTGATATTGATCCTCTGTAAACTGAGTGACAGTGTAGACGAACTGGGAAGGCCAAGGTCACAGCGAGGGCTGTGACCAAGTTGCTGTCATATATTGATTGTGGTTTGAAAGACATTGTGGTGTAACTGGATGCTCTCTAAGCCCAAACCTGAAATACTGTGTGGAGGGGAGAACAACGCATGCTTTTCAGAGCCAAGGTCATGGTGATACCCAAGTGGTCACTATTAGCTTTAGAAACTGTACAAAAGCTGTCGCAAGCTGCAAATTTGGTTTTAACAACTGAATTAGGCAGATGCATAGGATTCAATATTATCCAATTATCCAATTAGTGTGTTTAAAAGTTGATTAATCCATTTTTGACCACTAGATGTCAGAAAAACTAAAACTAAACTAAAACACAATCTGCCTATGAAGTGTAACGATTAATTTCAATATTGATTCATCTACCAGTTATTTTAATGATTAATCGTTTTGTCTAAAAAATATCAGAAACTAGTGAACAATACCTCTTATAGTTCATCACAGCCCATGGAGATGTATTCAGATCTTGTTTTTTTTTTTTAACAGTTAGTTCAGAACCGAAAGATATTCATTTTACAGTCATATGACGAACAGAAGCATTAACTCTTCATATTTGAGGAGCTGGAACCGGCACCTCTTTGGCATTTGGCTTGAAAATTGACTATGAAAATATGATGTATTTTCTGTCAATCAACTAATTGATAAATTGACTAATTGTTGCAGGTCTAAAGCAGTTACCTACGTGTACATCCTAAAGACACAGAGCAACATCAGCATACCACTGGAATCTTATTTCTGGCTAAACTATGCTAAACTCTTAGCTGTGGTTGAGTCCACCTACTCCTGAAAAAAAAAATGTCTGGCTCTCTTCAGGTTTCAGGATATTTGAATCTCTTCAGTAATGACTGGTTTGCTTTGGCTCTCTGCTTTTTCATGCTGGACAGGTTGTGTGCACAGTAAATGGAGAGAGCCTTCAGGATGCAACCATACTGACCCAATAAACAAAACACAGAGCTGTGAAGGTTGAGGGTTGTGTGTTGACTTTCACTGGGATTGTGAGTGCCAGCAGCACTCTTCACAACATGGGAAGTTATGTAATTGAATGTTTGTGTTGATAATATCACTGAATGGAGCTATGAATTTGTGCACATGTATGTTGATGTCATTCATTGAGGGCAATATGATGCTTTGGACTTATGTTGAGGTAAAAGGGCTCAAAGCAGCTAAGGACTAGTAACCAGAGTTTTGGATATAATGGGAGGAAAATAAGTAATACAAAGCTTCACTCACTTTTGTTTTCTGTTCAACTACAAGTACACTGAGATATGAAAGAGATTCAGGTAAACAGGACTGTCAACAACATGTTGTTTCTGTTACGTAGCTGAGAGAGTTATCTCTTTATCTCCGTCAATTTTTAATATCTAATTGTTTGTTGGTTTGTCAATGTCCGTGTACAGTGATGCCAAGATTTTCATGTGCCCTCACTTCGCAGGGCATTCACACACAAAAGAGGCGAGCAATATTAAACACCTATGAAGTTCTGGCTTGAAGTACTGTTGTGAAAGTGTCTTGCTCTCACTAGCCAAGCAACCATCACGAAGAACTTTTTTTTTTCCTTTTCTCTGCCGTTCTGTGGCTTCAAACGAACACTTTCACAATTGGAACAGAAAGAATCAGAACAGAAACAGAGAAATCAAATGTTTCTTTGTGAACATCTCTGTTTAAACCTTCAGCTTCTCTGTTTTTGCAGATTGCATCACTGTCTCCTTTTAGTCAGACAAATCCTTAGTATTTCATTCCCAGTGATACTGGCTGGAAGAGATTGCATCTGCATAAGAACAATTAGGATGCATCAGTGTGGAACCAGAGAAGATGCAAATGATCTCTATCGGGTGTTAAATAAGAACTTTTAGAGCAACTTTGGCATTGCAGAAAAAAAGGGTTGTATGTATGTCTATGCTTATTGTCATTATTTTTGGGCGAATCGTCATCACGAGATGAAACAGGTTTTTTTTGTAGGCCATGGAGCACAGAGCTGTTTAAAAAGAGATAGGACAGTTAAAATCAACATGAGACACCCTACCTGATGGCAGGGGAATGGTTCAGTTGTAATGGGGATGAGAGGTGTCCTCGGTCATGGAGGAATCTTTGTAGTCTTGAATGGAGAGTGTAAAGGTCTGAATGAGATTTTCTGTTGTCCTCTTTATGTGCTGTAGTGATCTCTATCTGAGACATACCAGGCCCCTTACTAGATACTGAGGCAGTGAGTCAGTACATTTTATATTGTGCCTCTGTAGAATGGTGACAGTGTTTTGGTTGTGGGTCTTGCCTCAGTTGCAGCAGGAAGTGGATCACTTGAGTTATGTTTTTTTTAACCATCAAGGACGGTTTAAAAGATCTTCAGTACTGTTCACACTGAGAAAACTGATATTCCTTATTCATTAAACAGCAGGGGGCTGCCATCCAATAAGGTGTGGTCAGGATGACCCTTGTTGAAGTCCGTTGTCATCTCTCTTGTTTTCATCACCTTAAGAGACAAGTCTCTGGGACCCATCCACTCGCTGTCCCCACTCCACTGCTGATAAGGCCATTCATAGCATAAATAGCAATGGACTGGGCACACATCCCTGTGCTCAGTTTGAGAACGGGACGTGTTGTTGCTGTCCCTGACCAGACTGTGGACTTCCCAGCTAAAGTTTAAAGTCTAGTTTGCCTAATGGACTGTTGAGACCTGTCTGGGGAAGCTTCCAGGCAATGACAGTTTTAAAAGCTGAACTCAAGACACTGAATAGCATCATAGTGTCATCTTTTTGTTCAGATGTGTCTTTGATGGTGTGTGGAGTGTGTTGTTTGTGGACCAGTTGGTACTGTAAGCAAACCAGAGGCAGCTAATGGGACAGACAAGCTCCAAGCAATTCATTATGACTACTGTGAGATGCACAGGATGGTAGTTGTCAGGAAGTTGGCTTCTTTAGCACAGGAATGCTAGTAGGAGGAAAAATCACCCACTGGACATCAGGTAGTAAAAATACCAAGACATCTATGAAGATTCACAGTCATCCAGGTCATGGTATGTCCACGTGCTATTTAAAGGCAACTGGACTTGCTTGAGATTCTTGAAAACATTTCACCTTTCATCTGATAGGTTTCTTAAGTTCTGTTCTTCAAGAACCTCAAGCAAGTCCAATTGCCTCCATCCAGCACTTAGAAAAGTCTGTCAAGATGTGGGAGTTGGTACACTCCATCCCTGAGCCTCTGACCAGTAATGCTATTCAGACCTGCAGCTTTACATGGGTTAACTTTGCATCAAGAATTCTTCACTTCAGTCGTGGTCCTGCTGGTGTCTTTATTCACTCTGGTAAAAATATGCCAGGTTCCTGCAGAATAAAAGCTTGGTTGAAGCAACAGGACTCAACAGGACTCAACAGGGCGGTACTGTGTTGATTGTTCAGAAACATGTTTGTCAGGTAACATACCCTAAAACATGTACTTGAAGCATTGACCTAATTTTGCCTTGCGAGAAAGGCAGAGGAGAAAAGGATTGCTGCTGTGATAACTGTTCTAAGTTGGGCAATCTGGCCTGGGAGGACTGTAACTAAATGGACCATGTCTTAATGTTTGATTGGCTTTCAAACTGAACTTCCTGGTTGAGATATATATATATATATATATATATATATATATATATATATATATATATATATATATATATA
>JBBMJY010000018.1:7966714-7983189 GCA_037833715.1 Toxotes lorentzi
CACACACACACACTCACACACACACACACACACACACACACACACACACACATACTCTCACACTCACACACAACCCTTTGACCCTTCCTCTCTTGTCCTCCTACTAAAATGGCCTTCTTTTCTCTGTCTTTTTTAATCCCCCCGCCTTCTTTTTTGTTGCCTAGGTAACTATTATGGGACGCCCAAGCCGCCGGTGCAGCCCCCCGGTGGGAAAGTGATTAGCAGTAGCGGTAGCGGCGGTGATGCCCCACTGCCAGACAGGCTCAGCGGTAGCCTGCCGGGCTCGCAGAACTCTACTCCCCGACGCACCAAGTCCTACAATGACATGCACAATGCTGGAATAGTGCCTGGAGAGCAGCAGCAGGAGGACGACGAGGACCTCCCTGACATGAACAGTAGCTTTACAGGTACGTATGGAGGAAAGAGGAAAAGGCGGAGTATGTGGATGGATAATAGTGGAATTGATGTATGTCTTAAACGGTTTTAGTTGACACTTGAGTCTTAAGCTTAAAAGCGAGGATGTCAGTGACACACTGGTCCAGTTATGTGGTTTAACATGAAGTCATAATGTAAAGTTATAATCATAGAAAACAGAAAACAAAACTGAAATCCTTAAGAGACAAACTTTAAAGTGCATCTCTGGTAAAATGGCACCCGTGTTGTTTTCTATTTCAAATGTTTAAAAAATGAGTGAGACCATTTTAACACCTTGCACTCTTTGTCCACTCACAGGTGGACAACTCGAGAAACAATGATAGTCACTTAATTAGTCAACTGAAAGACTCTTTGGATAATTCATTTATTGTTTGGTGACAGCTTTCTCAAGTCTGAGATAAAAACAAAAAACCCTTAGGATGTCATCAGGCTATCCAGTTGCACTCTATGAGCTGTTTTTGGGTCTTGATCCATACAAAGAACTAAAGTTATAGATGATTGGAGTATTTGAATATTGAATATAACACACAGGACTGTTCTCTCCTGTGATGGGGATTTGTATTTGTTTTTGACATTAACTAAACAATGCATAATGTGAAAAATATTGAATAGATCAATTGATCATTAATTGCCATTGAAGATGCAACGTAGATCGATCACTGACAGGTGATTGTCTGTAGCCTGTACACAGCGCTAGGGCACCAAACACTCTGCACATTCCTTTTCTCTAGATGTTTGTTTGAGCACAGGTGTGCATTTTGTTTAAGCAGTTTCATACTGTGAGTGGGGAGGCAAAACTCAATAACAAGTGGTCACTCAAGACGCATTTGAAACACATTCTGAAGCACTTTGTGAACAAAATTCTGTCTCAAATGGACTTAGACACAATTTTCATTTTATTTGGATGCAAAATACCAGGCCGGAACAGACCCCAAGGCTGGCAGCATACTTCAAACTAAATTAAATTTGGCATCCTCGCACAGGCAACAGCTAAACTGAAGTGCAGAATTTGGCATTGATAAACACAGTGTGTACAGGCTAGCTAGCCTCTACGTTGTTTTCCACCTTCTCACTGTTTAGCTGGCAACTGATCAACAACTGTCATGTGGCCGGCTGCACAACACTTATTGTTGTGTACTTTCTTTTTCATATGCTAGCTGTAGTTGTGTGTTTTGAGGAACTTACATCATGACTCACATGCTCTATCAGCTGGTGTGGACACCTTTAAAACAAACAGACCTTAAGTCAGCGAGTACACAGGCAGCTGCTCACAGAGCTGTCTTTGACAGCAGCCTGAAGACATGCTGGGTTTTATTTAGCTTGGAGGATAACACTAGAATGCGATCCTAGTTTCTGAAGCTCTGTTTGGGAGGAAAGGAAATGACAATGTGAGTGGCGATGGATGAAGTGGGAGGGGAAGGAAGTGAAGACTAGGTAGAAGGAAATCAAAGAGAAAGGGGGGAGTGCCTGAGAGCGGGTAAAGTGGGCAAATCTGAAAAGGATTGGACAGAGAGAGAAAGAGGAGCAAAGGAGGTTTGTATGTTGTGAAGGAGGATACACGCAGAAAATGAAAAAGTAGGAGAAAGAGCACAAAAGACGTGGAGAAAGAGAGAAGAAGAAAGAGAGCACTTTGGCATGGTGAGGGGCTGCAGGATACAAGAGCTTCTTTGATTGGTGAGTAAGTGGTCTCAGGGTTTAACTACATCTGTCTGTATCCATGTGTCCAGAAATGTAAAATAGTGCCATCTGGCTGCAAGCAGCAGAGGCTGAATTACTGAGCAACCTCCATGTTTGAAATCATTTTTAATGGTGTTATTAGTATTTTGTAGGTTGTTTGTGAGTAAGAGGGAGATTTTATTTTGGTTCATTTAAAATGATTAGAAATATGATGCTGATATCAGTGCTGTTTTTTAAAGCAGCTGTCAGAGGGATGCTTTTGGATTAGATGACGTACTGCTGTCATTTTTCAATATTTCCTCTTGTGTGTTAGTAGGTCAGTAGGCATTGTAAGGAGGTTGACTCAGCCCCAAAGCTGTTTCTGCCATGTGTTTTTTAGAAGGTGGGACCAAAAGTTGTTTATTTGCCGTCTGAGAGCTATGAGGGTGCCAGTCAAGTGTGAGTGTGAAAATGAGATAGCAGGAAGGCAGGTGATAGCACTTCAGAGGCCATGGTTCTAGGTGTGAACTGCCCACGCAGCAGGCTTAACTGAAATGAATGTGTTCATAGCTGTAAGAAGTAGAAGTAGTGTAGGATAAATGGATGTGCTCTACAGTGGTCTAACTGTGATTTTTAGTCTAAAAACTACATGTAAAGTGAGTCCTTGGACCAAGGCAAGGGCTTCTTGTGGCAAGATGGGGTTTTCAGCCAAATAGTAGTAGTGTTTGGACTACACAGGAAAAAGAGATTTCTCTTTGATGTGAACATTTTAGGAATACAATGAGTCCAAAGTTCTTGTTCCCTTTACCTTCCAATTTTTCCTTGCTCTGATAAATATTTTTCTTCATGTAGCACAGTCTGTCATGTTAGCATCCTGGCTAAAATTTGCCCTGTGTCTTGTGGCACTATGTCCCTTACACTGAAAATCAACTCAGATTGGCCAGGGAGGCTATTTCAGCAGTGGAAGCAACTGTTCCTGCGAAAGCCATTTTTAGTTGACATTTTTGGTTGACCATGTATCGAGGCACCTCTCGTGGCACTCAAATTGTTGTCACAGCTACTTTTTGTTCCTGAAAGTGTTACCAGCCTCCTGTGACCAAAATATTCTTAACACCAAGCCGTGTTTGTTTTTGATCCCCCAAGGAGACTCTAGTGAATTAGACGAGATTCATCACTCGGTGCGCCCCTTCGCCCCCCACCAGAGTGACCCGTCCTACGCTGGGACAACCCCCTCACCACCGGCCACCACGGAGAGCACACAGCAGACACACTCTCACCTGAGCCATCCTCCCCCGGAGGACCCGTTGGGACCTCTGCCTGACAACTGGGAGATGGCCTACACCGAGAACGGAGAGGTCTACTTTATAGAGTAAGTAACTCAAGATGCTGTACATACACATTAAGTTTTTGGTGGCTGCTGCTTTAGCGTTAGGAGAAACAGAGCATATTTTCTCAGGCTGTAGGTCCATGTTTCTACTTGATATATGAAGTTGTGGAGAGTAATTTCAAGCTTTTAGAAAGTAAGCTTACTTTCATGCAGCTAATATACTCTCAGACATGTAAGTGAGCTTGAACAAAGATTCGGGATAATTAAGTCTTAAAGATATGAAATCGGGGAGAAGTTAACAGTTCACAGTGACCTGGTTATAGTGGTGGAACTTAACTTACTGTTATTGTGACTCATTAGAACTAAAGTTGAACTGATTGAAAATACTGAGAAAGTTTGTAATAATTACCATCAGCTCTGTGAGATTCTGTTGTTCATTTATGAAGACTCATAAAGGATAGTCCAGCTTCAGTGATTTATAACAGATTCGACTCCTGTGCTTTACATTCAGAAGCTATTCCTCTAAAAAACAAAACACTGGTGTTCTATGTTTTCTTTGGGCTTTGTGATAAACCATCAAATTGTACTACAATCTTTAGATTCTATCAGCATCAGAGAAATCCTTCTTCCTCCTTGCCAGAAATAAGGGAGGGTTTTGTTTCCCTGGCATTTCTTTTACCTTCAGGTAATTTTATCCTTGTATCCTTTAGCCACAATACAAAAACCACCTCCTGGATAGACCCTCGGTGCCTGGACAAGCCTCAGAAACCCCTGGAAGAATGTGAAGATGATGGTATGTCCATGTGAGAGAATGATTTCCAAGAGATTATGTTTGTTTATGCAAAATGTTCTAGATGTTACAGCCCTTGGGATCATGGTGCATTTTATTTGGTGTTTTGGGTTTTTTCCCAAGTGTTTAAGTCCAAGGTTTCCCCAAACCGTTTCTTCAATTTAAAAAGACTAGTAAAGATAAATACCTATGGAGGATTACAGTAAATCATTCGCTAATCAATTGTGTTATTCGTTCTGAAATCTACCCCTGTATTTAGTGCTTTAGTTGCATTAGTAGCTAACGACCTAGCTGAGTTTTGGAAGATTTTACCAAAAACATGTGCAGGAAAACACCAAATACCTTCTCTAATCAGTAGTTCAAGATCAAGTTGTGATCTCGTGAAAATCAAACATTCCTCTGCCAGTGTAGCAGTTCCCTCAGCAGCCCTTAGGTGTCAGCGTTGGGTCACAGAAAATGTTGAGCCGTCAATTGGTGACTCTGCATTGCTCTGCTCCTCCTTTCAGCGGTTTGTCAGAGGCAAGGTGTGCCCTCCCTGACCTACACTGACACGCCCTGCTTCCTCAGAGACGTTTAACATAGATTTTCAACCATAAATGTTTGCATACGGACACGCAAAGGCACGCAAACTGTGTTTTCTATGAAGTGATGAGGGATGTGATTTGTGCAATTATATTTATATTCCTTTAGTGAGATATATAGACACATGTATAATAAATAATGATAAACCGTTTCATTGCCGACTGATCATTCAGTTTGGATAAAATTCTACACCAGCTCTGCTTCATTGTTGCTTCAAACCACACACAGAGATCCAGTCATTTGGCAGAAACAAACCTTGTGATTTTTGTAAACATGGATCGTCACATGAGGCTGAGGCTCTGACTTGATTAACTCTTGCCACCTAGTGGCCATACGTTGTTACTGGATTTAACTGACTCAGTTTTTCACCTTTTCCTCTCTGCCCTCCTTCTCTGTCCCCTTTAACACTGATCCTGTGGTCCTGTGGTGTCATCCCGCTGAGCAGAAGGGGTCCATACAGAAGAGCTGGACAATGACCTAGGTAGGCACCTTATCTTTTGCTCCACCCTATTTAATAGGTAATTGCATCTTTCAGCCCAAAAGTCACCATGTCACCCCATCCATCACCTTGGTTTGCACATGTTGTTGAAATTCACATTGTTGTGTCAGCTGAATTTAAAGAGGCTGAAATGGGTAAGTGAAGATATGCTAACACCACCACTAGTGGCTCATACAGAGTCACTGACAGTTGGTGAGAGCTGACTGTGACAGTGACTCTGATCATCTAGAAATGAGACATTATGCGTTCAGAGATTTGACCTTTATCCAGCCTACCCTCAGTATGTGGCTTTGACAGACACTCACTGTATATGATCAGAAAACTGGCCTTATACACAGCTATCAACTTACCCACATGCTACCAGCCAACCTGACACACCACACACACACAACTCACACACAACAGATTATCATTTCATACATATGAGACGATGGCTGATCCGAAGAAGATTGTTATAATGATGGTTTTCTAATGGGTTTCTGTCTGAGGCAGACAGCAACAGGGCCGTTTTTTTCCCAAAGGCCTATCAGCACACTAACTAGCCTATCAGACACAGCGGCGTGGCCACTTGTGCAGGATAAATGGTGTCTGGAGACTGTGCCCTGCACCGTTATGCACTGGTAATGAATGATGTCATTCCATCAGAGGAGAGAATTGATTAATTGTTATACTAGCCCTTTATGATGAGCGTGTTTTGACATGACGTGGAAGTACATTGAAATGCAGGGATGAAAGGAATAAATACACAGATTTCATATTATTCACTTATCTTTTTGAAGAACTTGGAATGACACTTGTATGCATATTGCTGTTGTCATAGGAAAGAATGGCACCTCTGTGGAAAACAGCTTGTGTTAGCTTGATATATAATCACTTTAAGTTCTGTAAAATTGGATTTGATAGGTTTTCATTAGCTCCAGGTTTAGGGGATTTTCCTAGTTTGTGACACCCATTTTATGTATCAGAACTGATTTTTCATCACCGACTGAAGCTGCGTTAATCAATATTTTTTTATATCAACATTGAGTCAAATGACTAAATGTAATGTGAGGGGGATCACCCACATAGAAATATCACTCTTCTTTTATCCTCTTTCTAGTTCTTTTTGCCAGCAGCAGACAGCTGTTTTCAGCAACAACAACAATAAATAATAAATAAAACACCCGATACAAAATAGTTCAGCCAGCATCTATCAGGCCTCCTTCTTGTCTGCAGCTCCCATTGTTAAACAGCTGCCATGTTATAATCATCAGATCGGATGAGTCCCCTGTCCATAAGACAGCCCTCCACTGCATGAACATGTTCAATCATTATCGATCAGCAAAATCCAATACAGGTGGGCAAAGAAACACAATTAACTTCAGTCCTCTGTGGAGGAGCAGGCTCAGGCATTTTATGAACGCCGGCACACACACCCATGCACAAATCCTCACACATGCATACACATGAACTCTCCCTTTGTAGCACATGCTTACTCGAGAGAAATCAATCGCAGCACTGTATCAAGAGAATGAGAAGCAAACCGTTAAATATGTAATTCATCACGCTTGACTTCCCCTTGTATTCACAATATGTTTTGGTAGGTGGGATCTGGGAAGAAGAGGGGACGGGGGTGAGAAAAAAAACACTACTTAATGAGTGACAGATTTCTCTCCCTTTCTTTTCTCATTTGCATTTCCGCACACTGAAATGTATACCGCACTGTTAAGATGGTTGCAGCACCAGATGTCCTCTCTGAGCTCTCTCACACACAGTCACCACACACACAGGTGCTCCTCCAGGAGCGGAACTAGTGCTGTGTGAAATCAAGTGGGTGATTAAAATTTTGCGCAAGGCGAGGCGGGACCACATTCCATTTAACGTTCCAGTTCAAAACATCTGAATGATAATTCGCCATGCCCATTTTCTGGGTTCACCCTGCTACAGCAGCACAAACAAACGCTGTAACCTTGAATTGCTTTTTTTTTTTTATGCTGCTTGTGCTTTTTGTATTAACTGCTTTTAGCAGCGTGAAGAAAATGTGGAATAATAGCAGCTCGAGTTGCTTACAAGCATCAAAATGACAGCTGTGATTGCAGATTCATCCCTGCTTGCTGTAAATCACTATCAAACCATGGTTACCAGTACTGCACACTGTCATCTACAGCACTGTAGGATGGTGTGTGTCATGTACAGACCATTTAACAATTTCCCATCCAGCATTTTCATTGCATCTACTGCTGACTCCACTCGAACCAAGGGCCCTCCTCATTAGAAAGCAGAGGGAGGCTCTCCAAGTTGGATGATTGTAATTACCATCTACTCGCACACAGGGCGAGGCGTAATTGGCCAAGGGTAATAATATGTAAAACCTATACATCACAGGAGAGGATTATTGGACAATCTGTGTTTGTAGCCAATTAGAAGCCTCTGACATTATCTATGTGGAGGCCCGCTGCTGTAATCTAGTGACTATAGAACTGAATCAGATGGAAGACACTGTAGAAACACAGCAAGTTTGCACCACTGGGCAATTACACACTGCTGAAGTGGTCCTGGTCATGTTCATATCTTCTCCTAATCAGCGTTGATTGCAACAGATTTCAATTGTACTGTTTGTAGAAGTGTCTGTACATGTGTGCTTCCATCACTGTGAGTAAGCAGCTGCTTTCAATGCCACCTCCTCATGTGACGCAGATTTTCAGTCCAGTCAGCGTGCGAGCTCGGTCTGTAAAGTAAGAGGTGTCACAGGTGAAGTCAGGTCTGCGGTAAATTTGCCACAGTGACTTGACAGTGACAGCACGAAGAACACTTTAACAGGGTACTTCTGTGTTTAGCTAAGGACAGATGTCTTTTCAATTTATTAGAACTGTGTAACATTTCTCACTGGGATGAGGAGAAGATTAAGAAAGAAAGTCATGTCTTCCAGCAAAAAACAAAACAAAAAAACATCCAATCATGTTCTCACTTTTTGCTGCACATTCTCAGACTCAAGTCTCTTCAAACCAAGTGTGTTTATTGTGCTTTTGTACAATGATTACAAACCGCGAATTGTTCCTCCTCCTCCTCCTCCTCCCCTGTTTCGCCTCCTTCTTACCTTCACCCTCTCTCTGACCCACTCACCATTCCTTTCTCCCACTCCCTTTCATCTCTCCATCCCTCCATTCATCCATCCATCTCAGCCCAAGGGGGTCTTGCTCTGCTCTTATCTGATGTGTGGAAATGTCAGCAGTGTGATGGGATTTGGGCCGGGGGGTGGGGGGTGGGGGGGTTGCCAGCCAGACAGCTTGCAAAGCTGTTGAGTCACTCTGGCCTTGGAGACTGACTGACAGGCAGACACAACGGAGAGGCAAAAGGTCTCCAAAGGCCTTGCCACGAATGGCTCAATGCATGGCCTCCAGCGACTTCACAGCCTTGAGTTTTCCTCGTTTCCGCTGTCTCACCCTGCTTTATTTTTCCCCTGTTGTTTTTTTTTTTTTTTTTTTAGAACTTCCACCGGGATGGGAGAAAATAGACGATCCAGTGTATGGGGTCTACTATGTTGAGTAAGTGACGTACGCTATATAACACAAGGATGCTCATGCACAAATGCACATGCTGATGCTGCACACAGGCCTGCAGAAATACGGAAAAATGGCCTTCTTGCGTTTTTCTTCTTGCACATGAATAGAAATGCTTTCACACAATCTCTGTCTAACAAAAGAAACTCTTGACCTCACTGTATATATCAGCTGCTCTAATTTATGTACAGTTCTGCTGTAAGACGTCACAGCCAAATTTTGCCTCAGCTATTCTGGTCTTTTGTAGCCTGGAAAATGTAGGCCATTTTGTTTGTGTCATTACCGTTTGGGAAACCATGCAGGGAGTGTGTTTGTGTGTGTTTGTGTGTGCGCGCATATGTGTGCATCTCATCTTGTGTGAAGAACCTGGGCCTCGATATTAATATGAATATATTTCATGCATTTTAGATGTAGTTCAAAGCAGCACCTGCAGGCTCAAGGCTTTGGCATTTCTATTTTTCTCCCTCTTTGTGCAATGTTTTTTTTTTTTTTTCTAATATACATTATTCAGAATTTCCTTCATTTGCCGTATAATGTGGTGCTTTCAGGTGTCAGTTTTTTTTTTTTTTGGTGCTGGCAGATTAGTAGGAAGCCTTCCAGGGTTTGTGTGATGTGAAAGGCGTTTGTAGTTTCTGTGAATTAAGCCATCATCACTATGGGATTTATTTGATGTGATTGTGTCGTGCATGTCTCAGACAGGAGTTCCGGTATGTGGACGAATGCATGCGTATTGTGCCACTGTGTGTGCCACTATTAATCAAAGCTTATCGCCATGTCTCCCCTCCCTTTCTTGACCCTATCTCTCTCTTCTATTATCTCCTCCTCTCCTCTGTGTCTGTCCTCCCTCCCCGTTACGCTCCACTTTCCTGCTGATATTTACCTCTTCTCCTACATCCTGTTTTCTATTCTTATTTTCTGTGTTCCCTATTATTCATTCCCCCTGTCATTTATTCCTTACCTCCTGCCACTCATCCCTCCTTCCACTGTCCCAAAGTCATATCAACAGGAAGACCCAGTATGAGAATCCAGTGCTGGAGGCTAAGAGGCGCAGGCAGCTGGAACAGCAGCAGCCTCAGCAGCCTCAGCCCCAAAGCCAGCAGCCACCTGAAGGTGAGCGCTACATCCGAGGTTCGTTCACAAGCCCCCACCAAGGGCGTCATTTCCTTTCTTTCTATTCATGTGTGCGACTGAGTCTGCAAATGTGTCTGTGTGTGTGCACGTGAGACTGCGTCTGTCTTTATACCAGTTATTGCTACAGTACTACTTGATGTTGCCTGCTACTACCTTATGATTTGCTAAGTGCCCTCCCATAAAGGCATAACTATGATTTGCAGCTGCACCATGCAGCCTTTTTGAAGTTAATTTCTGTTTTCCGTGTTGCCTTCAGATACTTGTTTGTGGTAATAACTTGAAAGCTTACCCCCCTCCCCCCCAAGCAGAAGACAGGTAAGTTAGGCTTCAACTGAAAATGATCCGCCTGCTAAAGAGAGTCCCGTTCCCAATTTGTGTCACCTGATAAAGCACTAAGTGGAGCCAGCAATAAAACTAATAATGTAGCATTTCTGCTCACACAACTGCCAAAACTCAACCAGTAGGTAGCTTTAAGCTTCTCCTGCTTCCTGTCTCAAACCTTATGCATTCACAGGACGTCCCGCAGAGAGATTAATTGTAAATGCAGGCCAGCCCACATGGGGACTCTCCTATCACGCTCCACCTTCTGCTCATTCAGCAGAAATCATTTGATTCCACTCGATTACCTGCTGACTTTACTCCCGTCTGAAAGTTCAATCTTTCGTCCAAAAAAAAAAAAAAAAAACTCAATACCTTCAAGCAGGGTTTTTACCCATTTTTTCAGCTCTGCATTGATTCTGTCTCGCTGTTGAGAATATTAATGAAGGTTGTAGTCTGATCGGTGCCGTGATGCTGCAACAAGGTGATTAATCAAACAAGGTGGCCGTTATGAAGAAGTGGGTTGCTCTATTTTCACACACCTCCATTTATTTTCAATAATTCAGGAAGATGTGAAACAGTGTTAAAAGCTTTGTAAACTTTATGTGCGACCCGTTCAACCTGCGTTTACACATGATCTCATTGTTCGTCAATGCGGAGACGTGAAACTATAATGTAGGTTTCACATAATCTCTGGGTAGTTAGACTTTTTGAACCAAGCTCACATCGCAGTAGGCCACGTTGTCCCAGAGCCCTTAGCCCCAGTTTCTTCTGCAAGTAGGACGGTTGTGCATCTAGAGAACTTGTGCCTCTTGCTGTTGCAGAATGGATTGAGGACTCCACGTTGGCTGGGGCCCCTCTGGCCAGCTATGCTGCCAACCACCAGGAGACCTACAGGGACCCTCAGACAGGACCCACAGTGCCCAACGCGAAGGGACAAACAAGTAAGTTTTCATCGATAGAATTAAAGTGCGAAGCCTCGTGAAAAGAGGATTATTCATTACTTTTCTGTTTCCATGCCGTGTTACCCAGAGGGACTTATTATGAGTTAAACCAAATTCAGCTCTTACAGTGTAGTTTGTTTTCCTGAGCCGTTGCCTTGGGCCATGTTTGAGTTTTCATGATGGAGGACCAGTTATGAATTGACACTATAAAGCAGCTCTCTGTATAAGTTTCATCATATATTATTAATAAGTCAAATAAAATCCAACTCATTCGTTATAAACAGTAGAGAGTATTTTAATAAAATACTCTTGACAAAGGTCCAGAGGGACGGAAACATCAGCATGATCAATAAATTGTGATGCTGAGCAAGAGCAGTGTGGGTTCTTCTTTTTTTTGCCAACACTGAATGGCACTTTCCAACGCACCTCCATCTCAGACAGCTGGATGTGCAAATATCTCCCTTGAAGAAAAAATTATATACAGTAGACTACATTTTTCCAAGAGAGCACTGAAGGCAGTGTTTGTATTTTTGTGAAGACGTGCTGAATGTCACTCTGCCAAGTACCGTTTCCTTTCACATATGTGCACCCTCTGTGTTTACTGTAGCCACATGTTGATCCTCATGGAACCTCTGTTATGCTGTTCCAATTTTTGGATCAAATAGTGGCCTGATTTCACCCGTCATTTAGCAACACACACACACACACACACACACACCTACAGACACAGTGTCTAGCCATTACTGTGTGTATTTCTCCTGGTTGCCAGCTCCTTTTATACCAGCCTCCCACTAGCAGCTTGTCTAATTAGCACAGCCATGACAGAGAATTAACTGCCTCACCCTGTCTCTCTCTCTTACTCTCCCTTGTTACTCTGTCAGCCGCCTTTTCCTTTTTCTCTCATCAATCTCTTTATTTTATCACACTGGCCGTCTTGCTGGCTTCTGTTTTGTCTCCCACCACTCTCTGCTTTGGTTCGATTGTTAGTTCTGTCTGCCTTTCCATCATTCTTATTCTGTCTCTCCCCGGCTCCCACCATCTCTGACTTTGCTATTCTGTACTGTCCTAGGCTTTGACATTCCTCCAGAGAAAGGCATCATTTGAAATCTCTTTATCTCACTCCTTGCTTTCATGTTTCCCCTGCTTCCTGGTCTGTTTTTACATCTCTGGATCCCGTGTGGATAAAGCCGCCATCTCAGCACGCAGTTTTGTTACATCTTGCCTGTTCTGAAAAATGCTATTCAAAGGCATCGCACACAAACACACGCACACACACTGCACAACACCGCAAAAACACAAGGACACTAGCTGAGTCCAACTGTGATGCGTTTTCATTGAACGCGTATGCTGCAGCACTGCCATAACCTAATGTGGTACTGCAGGTAACTAATCACACATTCCTGTGTGGTCCCTTCCTCTTCATGTGCGTCTTCTTCTCCCTCTTCATTTCCATTCTTTCCTTCACCTCAACCAACATCTCCTCCTTCCTTTGTGAGAAGTGTGAACTACTTTATCTGATGTAGTTTTCTGTAGTATGTGGCTTACGTTTTGTCTGTTAGAGCTTAGCCTGTCCCTGTATTCAACTGCTGCTCCTCATTTCTCTCGTTCTCAGCTGTGAATACCTCTCTCCAGTTTTTTGATTTTAGACCGATACCATCTCGTATATTTCTTCCTTTCATTCTTAATGCAGCATAATGAGGTAGAGAAAGCAAGAACAAAAGGAAGGAAGACTAAGTAACTGGGTATAGATTGCACTGTTTGAGCAGCAGTTCTCATGACTTAAGACCATTGTGAAATGTGTTTTCGGGAGATTTCTGTGTTAATTAAACCCTTACAACCAGTGCGGAATAAAATAGATGTCTTTCTGGTAGATGGGCTCATTTTGTCAGTAGCCATTTACTAACGTGGAAACCTCTCTTATGTGAACATGTATGTCATGTGACCTTCATGTACTCGGGATGTCACTGGTCGTTGATGTCAGAATTTAAAAATCTGGTGCATCTCTGTCACACCTTTAAATTCTAAACCACTATTATAGGTGAATAGGACTCATATCATTTATATTAGCCAATGACGACAGAAGCCAAGATAGTATCATTTAATTTGAAACATGTTAAATTAAAAAATTACTTTTTTTTTTCATTATACAGCCGTCCTCTAAATGAAATTAGTTGAGAGGTGACTACTTTTTGCCCCTTTGGAGTATTGATGTCTTCACTGCCCATTGTGCAGGCTTCTTTGACAGTGCTTTTGACTCCATGCACTTTTAAGTTATCAATATTGCCTTAGTCAGTACAATATCTGTATACGATCGTTTATAAGCACTATATACAGCTGTTTTTTCTCCAGCCAATATAACTCTGTATCATGCGTTTAAATGTAGTTGCCAAATACAACCAATACCAATAAACCCACAGTAGACGCAAAATCAGTGCTTAAGGTTAGCAATTGCTGCCATCTCCTACTACATGTGATCTCATTTGGGTTTCTGGTTCCCTCTTAACCTAACTAATCCATTTATTATAATCAGCTCATTCTGATTCACATGGTGTCCTCCGGGTGAACAGTAAACAATGGCAAGTAGCCATTACCCTTACTGTACTCTGTTGCACTATTCAGTGCCTCACAGAGAGCAAAGGTTAGTTATGTGTTTGTTTGTAATGGTAGTGCAGGTCAGACAGAGCCCAGAGCTGCTTAATTCAATTTGTTCTGTGTTCACGTTGGTGTATCACAATGGTCTAAATTGAATTATTTCTGCTTGTGTGTTCAGGAGGGAAGCCTTTCTTTACTCGGAACCGATCTGAGCTGAAGGGGACTTTCATCAATACCAAGCTGAAAAAGAGTCGTCGGGGGTTCGGCTTCACTGTTGTTGGAGGCGATGAGCCAGACGAGTTCCTGCAGATAAAGAGCCTGGTCCTAGATGGACCTGCTGCCCTCGATGGCAAGATGGAGACAGGTTGGTGTACTGCATATATTACAAGTTTACAAAGAAGGAATACTGCTTTAGTTATATTTTGCTGATTGTAGCATTGCGTATAAATAAAGAAGTGCAACTAATATCCACTAAATAAAACTTTGGCACTGGCAGAAGAACGTTTTACTTTATGAAATTAAACTAACTTCTCCCTCTTCTCCACCTCCAAGGTGATGTGATTGTGAGCGTCAACGATACATGTGTGCTAGGCTACACCCATGCCCAAGTTGTGAAAATCTTCCAGTCCATCCCAATTGGCTCCATGGTCAACTTGGAGTTGTGCCGTGGCTACCCACTGCCCTTTGACCCCGATGACCCCAACACCAGCCTGGTTACCTCAGTGGCTATTCTCGACAACAAAGAGCCCATCATTGTCAACGGCCAGGAGGCTCCCAACAGCTATGATTCGCCTTCCAGCCACGGCAGTCAGAACAACAACAACGGCTCCACCAATGGCGGGGCACCCCTCAACGGCCTCCCCCGACCCCACAGCCCCTCTGCTGAGGTGGCGTCTGATACCTCTTCCCAGCTCGGCTACCCCAGCGACGTGGTCACCCTGGCCTCGTCCATCGCCACACAACCAGAGCTCATCACTGTACACATGGAGAAAGGAGACAAGGGCTTTGGCTTCACCATCGCTGACAGTCCCGGAGGTGGAGGCCAGAGAGTGAAGCAGATCGTGGACTACCCTCGCTGCCGCGGGCTCAAGGAGGGGGACATCATCGTGGAGGTGAACAAGAGAAACGTACAGAGCATGTCTCACAACCAGGTGGTTGACCTGCTCAGCAAGTGTCCCAAGGGCAGCGAGGTCACCATGCTGGTGCAGAGAGGTGAGTGGAAGCCAGTCTTTCTTCATGGATGCTTGTTGTATCAATACATTTGTCATTTGTATTTTAACTAATGAGAGCTGATGGAGATGAGGAAGGTGGAGGAAACAGGTGTCAAGTTCTATGGCAGCTTCTGATTTATGTGCCCATATGTTGAAGTAATGCAAAACAAAACAAACCTTTCCCTTGAATCTGCTGGATGCTTTTCACAAAAAATAATAGGCTTCTGTTCCAGCTCAAAGAGAGCTCTTTAATTGACACACATATTTATTTATTCATGTAAATAGAGGTTGGAAGCAAAAAATAAAGCAATTGCAAAGAAGGAAAGATAGAGGGATAAGTATGGTAAGGAAGGAGAGAGGGAGCTGGAGAGAAGGTTGATGTAACATTTGGCAAAAGTGGGAAGAGAGAGTGAGGTGTTTACACTGAATGGCATCGAGAGAGATAAGATAAGATAAGACTTTATTGATCCCCGGAGGGAAATTAAGGAGAGAGTCAGAACATTATAGCGGCCTTGACATGGAAAGGAGGTAGACAGAAGGAATAGTTAAAAGGGGAGATAGAGGTACTGTGAAAAGATGGGTAAACACGGGAGAGAAACTCAGGTTTAGTCTTGTGTTTCAGGTCAGAGAGACTGAATATTCTTCTTTCTTTCCAGGCTGTCTCACACTCAGCTCCTCTCTTTGCTCAGGTTCTTCTGCACTTCACTTTGTTTCTGCTTGCAGTTTGTTTGTTCATTGAGAACACGTCTGGTTTATTTTGGGCTTTTAGTGTACTCCCATGCTAGAGTCGCTTTAAAGATGCCACCAATTGTGCTGGCATGCCTTTTATCCACCCACCTGCTTTTCTGGCTTGATATGAGATAAAGCCTGTGACATTTTGCTGTCGACATACAGTACATTATCAGTGTTAGCTGGTCAGTGTCAGTGCTGCAGCAACAGTACACGGTCATGTGAATGCGGCTATTGAATGTGCACCACCCGGCTTTTGTCACGGCCTTTGATTGAAAATCACTGTTGCACAGAAGCACTAAGTGGAAACAAAGAAACTGTGAATGGAGGATAAAACAGAAATGATTGAATTTCGGTCTTTTCCCTCCAATCCCCCTCAGACTCACAGAGCTCCAGAGCTCTAAACGCACTGTGTGATACAAGTAATTGGACCATTTTCTCTGTCAGACTGTCCATAGCTTGCTTTGGGTCTTATTAATTCAAATAACTAAAAGGTTTTTTGTGTATGTGAATGTGCACATGTGCAGTTATATCCTCAGTAGGGTTAAGTGCTCGGAACTGTTAAGGGAAATTGGTCAGATAAATGGCAGCTAAGTCACATTGTAGTCTGTGACTTTACCTCAATTTGTATCTGTCTCTTTCTCCACTCTGTCATTCTCTGTCTTTATCTCATTTCTTCACACACACACACACACACACACAAACACCAGACCACCCCCCCC
>JBBMJY010000018.1:7983262-7993944 GCA_037833715.1 Toxotes lorentzi
CTAATGAGCCTTTCTTCGTCGTGCTAGTGTACACATGCCCATAAAGTGATAGAGCGTCATCATGGGCAGCGGCTTAATGGGCCGTCGGCAAAGGAGAAGGCAGTTTAGCTGGGTTGGTGTAAAGGCAGTGCCTGACTTTGATGGCCACAGACAGACAGATATGACTGTGATAGAGGGAATGGCACCCAGCTGAAGCACAAAGGTATAGATGATGATAATAATGCATGTGGAACATTTTAATTGAACCAGCACCACTAAATGTCTTTTAGGGTAGGTTTTATCCTACTTACGGATAAACATGCAAACGCAGGAAACAAATATGAAAGCCAATTTAATCTTTATTATAGCAGCACCTGCTTGTCGGGTACTTCATGCAGATTAATAAACTATAGAACAAAAGTCTGCTCACTGCACCTCTCCCATTTACACATTTAAGCTCCAAGTGCCGGCTACTGCATGTTCCACAAAGAACCTCTCCGCTGCTGAAGAGCCTGATGACTCTAACACCACAACACAGCCAGTAATTAGAGAGTACAAATTGGAGTAGTGCAGTGTGTCAATGTCTTTTTTTTAATGTAATTTCTCTTGGCTGGGTATCAAACCTCCATATTTTTTGGTACCAGCCAATCCGTAGCACTAAGTATCTTAAACTATGTTTTATTTAGGATTAGAGCTTGTACAGCTGCTTGTTCAGACAACATCTGTTGTTTTGTTAAAACAAATAAAAGGCTTTTGTGGAAAAATATCTTTCTATTCCTCAGAGCAAGGTATCAAAAAAAAACAAAACATTGTTTTGGTTTTGATACCTAAAGCTCTGTTATATTAATACTAATAATGAACATTTTTTTTGAATAATACCCAGCCCTGTCTAGCATCCGGACATGGCTTATTCAGGTGTTAGAATTCTTCTATAACTGATATAAAGCAGCAAATCCTCGCACTGGGGGGGGGGCTGAGACCAGAAGAATTAATTTTAGATCTACCTTCTAAGTGAATAAATTAGTTTAAGAAAAATAAAAAGTACCAGGGCTCCATTAAAGCTTGTGCACCGGTGTGTGCTTTTTCCTCCCACTGAATGTCCACACATTTCCTGTCCTTCAGATTTCCCCGTGTTGCACAGTGAATTTGTTTACATTTTCTTATTGTGTCAGTGCCTCGCTCGCACTTCATCATTCACATGCCACATGTGCTGCCAACATATGCACCCTGTCAAACTCCTGAGAACGTGAACCAAGGTTCTAGATGTGGTTCCTTAATTACTCTCCAGGTCTTACTCTCTTCACTGCTCTCTCACTCCAACTCGCTCCACCAGTAGCAGTAAGGCACACTGGCCTCTAATTGAGGTCCTGCTGTCAGCTTTGCTTATCATACACGTGCATCTTTTTCTCTCGAGTTCTCTCTTTTACTCTCACTCTCCTTCCATCCACCAAGAATCACTTCTTCCCTGAGCAAACATCAGTTGTGAGTGTATACAGAGACACACACACAGACACAGCTAGATATCCAGTGATGGAGTCTATACAGAAAGACCATGGTAAAGTCTTAATTGGTGGAGATCCACCCCTCCTCCACCCTTCCATCCCCCTTTTCTGTTTCTATTCCCCCACTGCCAGTATGTATATTCACACCCGCTCGCCCACATGATGATGGGAGCCAATCCCCAAGGACCGCCTCACAAAGATACACGCTCATTAAGGAGGCAGTGTGCAACAGTGTGCCCCCTCACCCCCCTCTTTCTCACAGTGTGTGTGTGAGAGCATGTGCACGTCAGCTTGTGTGAAAATGTGAACATGTGTTTTCATTCCACACCAGCCACAGTGAGCTGAATGTTGGGGGATAGAAACTGCAATTCGTGTGACGTCCTGGCCATGTGATTATCATGTCAGGTTTTTTGCTCTCATCATCTTCATCATGATCATCATTATCATCTTTGTGATCAAGCTGCGTTTACTATGAGTGGTAGACAGAGAACAAAGCATCCAGTGGCCAGAGTGTCAGGTTGTGAGACTATTTTAACCAAGATCCTGCTATATTGGCGTTAAGATGCATGCCAGTGCTCCGGAATCAGTGACGTGATGTGTAACACAACAACGTTGGTGTCTGTCCCCCATGCTGGCTCTTCCTTTTACACAGACGTCAATCTGATTCTGTGACTACTTCCGCTTTTATACAGAACAGCAAAACGAAGGAGCAACATTCCTGTTGCGAACGTTTCATAGCTTAAACACACAAGACACAGCAGTTTTAGACATTTTGTACACAGTACAGAGATGTACTGTACTGCCTATAAGCACGTGGGCATGATTTATTAGTTCAATCAAGTCTGTTTCATGATACATCGTTCTTCCATTTGTCTAATTACACTGCTCTGATGTGCTCATTTCCCCCTGCCTGTCTTCTCCTGCCCCCACTGACGCAATGACATAATTCATTTTGGCCCCCCGATGCCTTGCTCTAGCACAGACGCTAATTTCTTCTCACATGTTCCCTTTAAAAAGGTCTAAACGTTACAGAGCCCACAGGGACGCATACACCTGCTGTACAGCCCTTTTTGTCAGCGAAAACTCGTATGGGTGTAGAATTTCTGAAACACAGCCTCTCAGTAGCCCAGCAGCTCATGTCATTAGTCAGCTATAGAAAAATGAAGCCCATTTGTCTCAGTGTGGCTGCAGACTTACGATCTACTTTTCTTTTCTTTTTTTTTTTTTAACATACCTGTTTGTAAGGCCAGGCAGGTGCTGCAATGAATGCAGGGTAATTTGTGCGTAGGGCTGCAGCAACTGTTTTTAGACATGTGCAGGAAAGGGCAGGATAGAAGGCTGCAATGGAAGAAAAGAGAGGAAAAGAAGGGTGGATGGACGACGGATGGATGTCAGAGGATTAGATAGATGATGAAAGAGCAGCACAGAAACCCCCATGATGCTCTGCTCTGCTCTCTCTCTCTCTCTCTCTCTCTCTCTCTCTCTTTCTCTCTCTTTCCTCTCTCTCCCCCCACTTCATGGCTCATCAATCAGTGGTGACACATTAGTCCCTGCTAGGCAATTGGGCCTCACACTCCTCTCGAAATAAGAGATGGACCATTTCTCTCCTCCCACGTAGCCAGTGGACGGACAAATGGCAGGTTGAGAGACTAAACCAGGCAAGAGGTGTTAAACTATTGCGCGAGTGTCAGTGTGTTTGATGAACCCCTCCATTGCACAGCTACTTCCTTTATCTCCTGTTCAATAAATGGGAAGCTAAATACCCAAAGATGTTTCTGAGAACTCAGATTATCTGCATGACTGCTTGGAAACTCTTAAGAGCATTTATCTACTGAGCGTCCATAGTGTTAAAGCACAAGTGGGTGTATTTCCTCTCATTTATGTTTGTTTGTGTTTCCCCTCATTGCCTTTAAGTGCAGTTTGAAGGAGAATTATTGCACCCTTGAAGACAGACAGGAGGTTGACGTGTGTGTTTTCCTTTGTTTTGTTTTTTTTTTTCATGGATGTGCAGCTAAAATGGGGTAGAAACACTAAGTGGATCATTGCCACACTAGATGGGCCTAATTGGCATAATGGTCAGCAGGAGCACCTACTGCTTGTAAATGCCTCCTGTCAAAAAGCACTCCATGGATCAGTGTTCTTTGTGGACGCACGCCGAGACGACACAAACACAATGATGTGATCTCACATAACCCACATAAACAAACTCACAGTTACCGGCAGGCACATTCATAAGGCCAGTATAATGTGGACAGTCTTGTACACACCCATTAGAAAGAGATAAACGTTGATGATGGGTCCCTGCACAGACCAAAGCAGAAAATCAATTCACTGTATGGGCAGGAAGCGTCGTATTTTCGCCCACTTCGCATTAAAAATTCTGCTGACTGCACTTTCCAATGGCACCATAACGAACAGCATTGCAGTCCTGGAAAACCTGCGCTCATTTTTGGCTTGCTGGAGGCTTGAGCCGCTGAATCATTGCTTGTTGCACAGGGACAAGGTGAGCCTCTCTCTCCCTCACCCCTCACAAGCTCCCATGTCTTCACACCTCCATAGCTATTGGGCGAGTTGTAAATCTCCACCATTGCACCATCTTTTGTTTCCATGACAATGCTCTGCAGATAATCTGCACTGGGGTCTCCTCTGGGTGGATGTGTGCGTTTGTGGGAGGAGGGGATTTCACCCCTGCCTTTATATATATATATATATAAAAAAAAGAAGGCACAGAAGAGAGGAAAAAACACTCAAAGGTTCAGATTGTTTTTAGATAATAAAGCACTGTAGCATTCATTGCAAGACAAACTGTAATGTTTTGTTTTTTTTACACAACTCCTTTCATGCATTCTCTGCCTGGCCATCTTTGCACATTGTTTTGCTCCTCTGTCACATTTAATCTCAGTGTTTACACACAGACTCAAAGAGGAGCTAAATAAGGAGCTAAATAAAGCTGTACTCTGCAGGGCTGTCACATCCAGGCTGCTGATGTACACAGCTGATGTGAGCCTTTCATTCCTTCACTGTACAGCAGACATCGGCTCACCACAACAATCGTTGCTTGGAGACCGTCTGTCAGTTCCCCACGGTCACCAGGAACTGTCGCCACAGTGACAGATGGACCTGCCTGTTGGAAGCCATCACTCCCAGCCGAGATCTTCCAACAGGAACACATACACACACGCACTGTGGACAGACAACATAATCTGCTTAGTAATGGCTTCCGTTTAGTGACTGCTGTGCTGCCAGGTTGGTGCAACAGTTTCTATCTGTTGAAGGAAACTGTACAGCATGTTCAGCCGAGGGTGCAGCGCTTCTTGTCAACCTGTACCCGGTTCAGCAGAGTACAATTAATCCAAACCATAGGTCTTTTGACAGCAGTTTTTGCTGAACTAATCTCTTCCAGTGCACAGAACTGTGCAGTGGAAAAGATGTGAACCGTGTGTCACAGCTTTCAAATGTATAGTCGCATTTATTCCACCGCACATTGTTTCCAGTTTTTGCAAAAGAGTCCACGCAGTGTTGGAATTTAAGCAGCTGTAGGGCTGTCACACAGAGAACAACAAGTTGCTGAAATTCATGGAGTTTTTCCTCAGGGAATGAAACAAGATGACTGCTATTCTGTGAAGCTCAATACATTTTTAAATCTGCAATCCTCAAATATATTGGATACTTCATTATTTTGGCTTCACTGGGATTCTCAATAATCTATTGATATATCATTTATCATAAAAACCGCATATTACAGAAATGTAGTGCCCTGTAGGTTGAATAGTCCATCACTATGCACTGTTAAGAATGCATTTTCGAACTCATATTGTTGAGCTGGGGCGGGCCAGTCCATTATTTGAGAGCTGGAGGCGCAGAGGATTTAGTCAGTGCTCTCTTGCTCAGGCCGTCAGTGTGCAGGCCAGGCCAGATCGCCCACCTGTCCAAAACCGCTCTTTCCTCCCTCTTGTATGTAATTAGGACTGGAGGTTGGCTCAAACATCTACAATACCTTTTGATCTGGGAGCTTCAAACACACTCTGGCGCTTGACACACACGCAAAAACCCACTGAGTTGCCTCTGCCTGCCAGTGTAATGTTGACATTTGCACAGCTGTATTTGGGCTGTTTTTATTCCTTTTAAGGTTGCAACTAATGGTTATTTTCATTACCAATTATGTGTCAATTGTTTTTTGTAATTAATAGATTGTTTAGTCTATTAAACATCACAAATAATGAAAACTGCCCACCAGGAGTTCCCAGAGCCCTATTTGACATTGTCATTTTGCTTTTTCTGCCCGACCAACAATCAAAAACCAAATGATGGTCACGTTAATATCACACGAGACAAAGAAAACCTTCACGTTTTAGAAGCTGAAACTGGGGAATGTTTGGAATATTTGCTTGAAAAATTCCATTTAATTGCTAATCAGAAAAGCTCACTCGTAGCTCATTCAGCTCATTCTCTTATAAAACATGACAAAAAGATTTCAAGGTTAAACAGATAATGTACTCTACATTATGAAGACCCGAATCAACCTGTGTGGGAGTCTGTTTGACGGCAGCAGCGGATCAGTTGCAGTGGATAGATGAATAATAATCAAACGGCAGACTGACACTTTGACTGACAGCACGCTTACCTCGAGACTGAAGTATGCATACGCATCTGATTTAGGGAATTGCTACATGCTCCAGAGTGAATGATTCCTATTGACTGAAAAAAGGTGAAAAGGGGAAAGGATGGAGATGAGGGGATGGAGGAGGAGGGAGGGGTGGAGAGGAAGGAGAGAGGAGGAAAAAAAGCTGCAGACGCACCACAGTTGGAGCTGTCAGTTGTGAATGAACCCAGATGCCTGAGAGATAAAGAAGACAAGAGCGTGTGTGTGTGTCTGTGTGAGATCTTATCCTCTCAGTTTCCCCAAAGGATTGACACACAATAGTGGCCCATTTTCTTAGATCAGACACCACCTAGTCTCACCCATGCTTTACATGTGTTACACAACCCTGTTGTATGTCAGAGGTGCTTGTGTGTGTGTGTGTGGTTTGTACTCCACTCACTGTTGAATTTTAAATATAGAGGCAAACGCACACAGTGAGTCTTGCATTTTGTCTTTGTTTCATGCATTCCTTCTCCCGTTCTCATTTCCATAACTTCATACAACTGTTTATTTCATGCAGAGCTGAGGGAGGAAGGGGGGGAGGGAGAGGGCACTGATGTGCTTAAAGAGCAAATTTCCCTGGCTAGATCCAGGCTGTGTTAGCATTTCAGTCATCCGTCACTCTTTCTTTGTGCGCTTGTCTGTGGTAATGGTATTTCTGCAATGACATCTCTGGTCACTGCTCGCTGATGCAGAAACCCGTCTGCCATACCTTAAGGAAACTTCGATTTGTGTCAGGAGCGCTGCGCGAAGCCGCCTGATGCCCGTGCATGCGCAGCTGCATGGATGTTTACCAGCATGGGAGGGTGGGAGGGAGACTGAGATGGAGGGGAGAGGGAAAGAAGAGGAGGGAGGGAGGGAGGGCGATGATGCTGAGGGTAGAAAAGGGAGGGAGGACAGTGTGCGGTGAGGTGAGAGAGAGAGAAAGGGAAAAAAAAGGAAAAGACAGGAGGAAAGGGAGAGACTGGGAGGACGCGCCAACTGCCTATAGATGCTGGAGCCTTCGACAGCGGAGCGCAGCGCTCAGCGGACACAGGAAGATGGTCTCAGTAAGAGGAGAACTGACGGTTGCCTATAATTTAATGTTCAGTATCTTGGACTCCTTCTCCATGGGTAATGCTACGGCCAGGAACTCCAGAGCACAAGCTCGCTCTTCTCCTCTCTGCTCCTCTCTCTCTGTCTTCATTCTCCAGATCAGTTGCTCTCCAGGATCCTGTCCTTTCTTCTTAACTCTTACTTTCCTCCCTCGAACACACACTCACTCACATGTGTGCCGCCGTCGGGTAGTCAGGGTCTAGCGAGTGCCGGGTTAGCCCTTGGGGCTGGCCCCACTCTTCCGCTGCACCAGTCAAGCCAAGCGCTGTCCACGGCAGTGATGCAGATAGATTGCGCTGCCTGCTCTCCCACCCTCCACCCCCCTCCCCTCTCCTCCCTTCCTCCTCAAACACCAGCCGCGGATGGGCGAGCAAAGGAACCAAAGCAGGGAAAGAGAGGAAAGGAGGGAGAAGGAGACGAGGGCTAGATGAGCGCTGTTGTGACATTGTTTTGGAGTCTGCTTTTTTTTTTTTGTTTAAATTCTCCCCTTTTTTTTAATGTGGACCACTCACTGTAACTCCATTGGTAACCTTCTCCATTTTTTCTTTTTTTCCTTCTCTATCTGGCTTCACAGGGGTGGCACCTGCAAAGAAGAGCCCGAAACTGGTAAGTAGTTGGTTTTCCTGTATTTTCCTCCTTACCCTGCCATCCATCACTCCCTTGTCCTTCGTCTACCTGTGGCAAAAAGGGACATTCAGCTCACTCTCACCGCCTCTCCCCTCCTGCCTCGTGTCTAACTCCCCTCCGTAAGGCGTAACTTGTGCTGATGTTGTGGGTCTGTTTGTTGACATGGGATGCTGTGCTGTGCGGGGGTAGATCCCTGTAGCTTCACATCAGCCCCCACTCCTCTTAGGCGGGGGCTGAGACGGGGGGCTTTGATGCACCGCGTGAGCTGGGTTGCTAACGCATGATGATCGCATCGCGCTGGGTGCTAAGCTTGCAGTGTGAGAGTTGAATGTATGATCACAGCTGAGAGACGGCCTCATCCTGTGATATCTGCTGCATTAATGGAGGGACCCTGTTGACTGTTTCTGACTGAACGTGTGTTTATTCATTTTGTTTTTCAGGATGATTTTGAGCTGGCTCCTCCATACAGAGATTACACTAGGATGGTATGTGATGTTGTTTTAGATGGGGTGAAAGTTTTGGGGAATGAGGTCTGGTGGTATTGGTGCTTTGTAATTGATAATGGTGATGGTATGATATTCTTAGATGCGATGATAGAGGTGAAGGATAAGTTGAGAATGATAGTGATGTTAATGCATGATGTTTTACCTTAAGGTTTAGTTGCAAGAGGATATTTGTGTGTAATAACACAAACTAAAGATGACTGCTAACACTGCATCAGGCTAGTGAAGTCTGGCCTGCTGTTGGCAAAGCAAGTCTTGGGGAAGCAGCAAGGATTTGTTTTCATTGCCCCAGCCCCTCCTCCCTCCCTCCTTCCCATCTTCTGTCTCCTTAATAAGTTATTGGAGCAGGAGAAACCAATGTATTAGACCAGTCCCGGAGCACAGAGGGAGAACACAGTGAACTGCTGAAGGTCAAATCTAATAGATCCATCAAGAGCAAGAGATTTGTTTTCATTTGAAAGTGGAATAGGATTTGGACTTTGTGTGCATGACACTCAGAGAGTAACAAGACATAATGCTGCCTCATTGGCTAATGGTAGTGCCATTTTGTTTGTCCAAAAATCATTTTGCAGTCAGTGAGAAGCGTCAGTCTTGAGAGTCTGACTCTGGCACCAAACAAGGCCCAAAGTTTTGACAAATTTTGGGAATCCAACTTTTTTTTTTTTTTTTTTTTTTTTTTTACTTCACAACGCAACACAGTGAGATCACACTCATAACACTGGTAGTGTAAGCATTCCAGCTGGAGCCACAGCTCTGACTTAATATTTGCTAAAGCGTCAAGCTTCTTTTATGTCTAACAAGGATGATGAATATAAACATGAAGTGCAGAGGTGTAGGAGGCTGATTCAGGGAGTAATGAGTCTGAATTTATTGAAGACATGGCTGCACTTTGAAGGCCAAACACTTTGATATTTGAGAACAGATGAGCCACTTGCCTCAGCTCCTTCGTGGTGTATTTTTGTCCACCACATCCGCAGTACTGGGAGGTCACATGATGTGAAGAGACCGAACTGCTGTCATTTTCTCTTACTGTCTTAAAATATCTGCCTTTCTTTCTCATGCTCTGTCTGTAACCCTCTCACATCACTGATTTCTTTTTGAAATCTTGACAACAGTGCAAATTCTGCAAACAAACGGTGAAGAAAGGCTTTGTGATAAGGGTCATGGAAAGAATTTTTGCTTTTACAGTGTACATGTACTTAAGCTCAGAATTGTATGTGCTTTACCCTGCTCAAGCACCGTTCCCCTCCAATACCTGAGCAAGTGCTTAAGTGCCCATGTTATTGAGGGGCCAGTCGCAATTTATGAGGAGTTTTACATTTCTGGCCTCACCAGTAAAAATCCTCCCTTTCGTTTCAAACACCACAAATGCTTTACTCAGTGTGCATCTCTACACATGCAGCAGGGGATGCAGTTTCCTGTTAATACATTCCACTCTGTTAAACAAAAGGAATAGGCAATGTATCCCCGTAAGTTGAGCCACAGTTTTTTTTTTTCCCTCCCACAGCTGAATGACTTAATCATGAGAAACCAAGAGAAACCACTGAGGTCTTTTTTTCTGCCTTTGTGCACTAAAAGAATTCTCTGAATAAAACAACTAGATTATTCTTTGTGTTGAATGAAGTAGCAGCACAACAATGGTTGACATTATACACTCATGGAATCTGTTTTTACTTCTACCCGACAGAGCAGCAATCTTTAACATTTTTGTATTCTACTCAAAATTCCTGTGTATTCATGTCTTTGTCTCCCTGTTTGTCTTCCCGCACATCACTACATGATTCCTCTTTTTTGTTCCACTGCTGAGCATGCAGTAACCTTTTTTTTTTTTAATCTCTACCTGTCTGTCAGTTCAGCTTCCATGCTCATCCACAGCCAACTTTCAAAAGTCAAATGATATCGATCTGCTTGTCCAACAGCAGTTATCAAGGAAGGACAGCCAGAACAGCTCGCAGCATAGCGTTTCCAGCCACAGGAGCACCCACACAGACTCGCCCGTACACCCATCCCTGGCACCCCCTCTTAACGAGAGCTTCGCTCCCCCGCCCCCCTCCCAGCCCCTGCCAGGCCTGCCGCCCCAGGACTCCACTGCAGACGGGACCATCCAGAGAAAACCGGACCCCTTTAAGATCTGGGCCCAGTCCAGGAGCATGTATGAAAGTAGGCGTAAGTATATTAATTTTTGGTGGCGGTTGGATGAGGGCTGCATGGGCCTGTTGGCTCAGCGAAGACCCTTGGTGTGTTTAAATGGTACCACATGTTTTGGAGCAAGATTTTGGGATGAAAGATACTGTAAGTCTGGTGCATGTAAGTAACTGGGTTACATTATATATA
>JBBMJY010000018.1:7994044-8028314 GCA_037833715.1 Toxotes lorentzi
TATATATAAGCAACAGTGGCCCGACCTTTTCTTGTGCTCTTGTTTGGTTTCTGGAGGGGGATGTGCTCTCAGTTTGATGCTTATGCTGAGCCTTGCGGTAAACCGTATGTTAACAAGGACTGAAATGTTCAGTGTTTGTTGAAAATGTTTTAGAGAAGTGTTGATTGAACTGTGTGATCATTTCGGAGGATGTAGTTTGTGGTGCTGTTGAACTGCACTGCGTTATACGGCGTGGCATTCCAGTTATTTAGCCTACCCTCAATCATATAAATGGGTTGGCCAAAACAATAGATACACCTGTCAGTATAATACAATACTGCATCACAAATTTTGGCCTCCAAAGTGACCATACAGTTAAATCAACTCAGTTGTTGCTGGGCTGTTGTATTTGACTACATTAGTTTTAGCTAGGCGTACCTAATAAACTGGCCGTTGAGTGTATATAAGTACAGCTAACATGAAAATAGTCTAAGCCAATTCACATACATAGAGCTAGATGATGTATTATTGAATCTAAATGTAATGTTTTTGTTTTTGTAATTAGAAATAGCTAAGCTTAAATGAGCCTAGAAAATCAATACCACTCAAGCTACAATGACCAGGTGATTAGCTTAGCTTAGCTTAGCTTACACATATAGCAGGGGGACAGTTTTGCTGGTTTGTTCAAAGTAGTTTTTACATTTTTGTTTGTGTATGGATCAAACAAACAACATACATGTGATCTGTGGAAAAATTGTGCTTTAAAGCTGGTAGCGGAATTGTTTTACTTTGGACTCAGAAAGGCTAGCTGTTTCCCTTTGTGCCCAGTCTTTGTGGTAAGTTAAGCTAATCGCCTGCTGGCTCCAGCTTTATATTTATCATATAGACATTATCTAACTTTCAGAAAGAAAGTGAAGCTTTCCCAAGATTTCCCAAAACGTCAAGTTTTTTAAGCACTACAGCATTAGCTTTGATTTTATTGCCATACCTGACTAGCATAAGCAGCTGAAGTCTCATACTTGGTCTTGGTCCAGTCCCTTAAAAGCTACTAGATGCCACTTTGGTCCATTTGTTGACACTGGCACCACTGACACATTTTTACACTAGACTTCCCTAAAGAAACACAGGGGTGTATAATTAGCAGCAAAAGCGGAGTGGATGTCAGTGAATTGCATATCACCCTCCTCCATGTCTAGCCTTGCCAAAGCAAGGGGATAGCTCCAATTAAAAAGAATAACCCTCAGATCCACTGTCAAGTTACAAAAAAAAAAAAAACAGGAGAGAAGGAGAAAAACAGGAGTCTGCAAGGGTTGAGAAAACCTTAACATCTAATCACTTTCCCAGGCGCCACTTGTCAAGGATTTTCATTATTTAGATACCTATGAAGAAGAATGTGAAAAGAAGGGCTGAAGTGTGGGCTAGAAGTGTAGACGCCTGTTGGCAAGCTCCTGTGAAGGACTGAGAGGACAACAGTGTTTGATTTAAAAAGGAAATAAAGAGTAGAGATGGAGGGTGAAAGAAACCAAAACCAAGCAGGAGATTATGTCTACATACCTGTCCTAAGGTGATAGAGTCTTAACAAGGGTTTTTTGAATAGCCTGAGCCAGCTTGCTCAGTGCAAAGGGAGCACAAAAGGTAATGACATACAAGTGACATGGAAACACATAAATGAGAAGTAAAAGAGAAATGTTAGAATAAGAGCAAGGTAAAGTTTGGAAGAACGAGGGATTCTGAAGTATGGGAAAAGAGGAACACACGGAGAATGACAGGGAGGACAGCTGACCTGTAACAGCAGGTGTAAATCCTCCGCTTCCTCACGCTGCATTGAGCTCTCGTCTTAAATTCCTGAAGTATGCACCCCATAGGGCTCAAGCCTTGGATACGGCAGAGACATTTCTCTACCCAACTTTCGCTGTAATGAAAAGTTCTGCTGAGATCAAGGTCTTCAAACACACCATGTGGTGAACAATTTCCATTTGCAAAAAAAAAAAAAAAATCCCCTTAAAAACTCACTCAGCATTAAACTGCTCTAAAAAACGAAGACAGAGAGGATAGGGAAATCTTTCTTGCTTTATTGGCCTTCATTTTGATTATTGTCTGGTTTTAACATGTTCCCAGTTTAATTTCCTCACTGTTTGAACCATCCGTTCTTGTTATTTGCTGTCCTCAGTCATATCACAGCAGGTCCGTCCATCTCTGTAAAATATTGATTCATTCACGCCCTGTTGCCTCACTGTGGGGATCACTTATGGATCTATTAATCGACAGGAACAGGGTGAAACTGTGCAGTGAACCCCCCCCCCCCCCCCCTTCCCCCCGAGTGCAGGTGCAGATTGCGACAGTTAGCCTTTGACTCTTCCTCTCCCAGTTCCTCCACAGTTACATTGTGATAGATTGGAAGAGATAGCTGCACTCCACAGGGATTTTAACTGTTGACTGAAGGAACAGATTGGAAGCAGGCTGCTTATGCCTTCTGCCACCCTTTCCGCCTCTTAGTGGCTTTAGTGGCCTTGGCAGCAGTGGCCTGTGCTGGTGCAAAAGGAAATCTCCCCGGGTGCTTTCTCAGAGGTGCATGTTTGTCAGCCTGTACAACACAGCTGCGACCATACAAATGAATGCACATACATGCATATGTGAATAAATATAAACATGCTTAAAGCAGACACGCTCGTGTGTACACCAGGAGGAGGCCACACACATGCATGCATGCTTGCACCTTTTATCCCCTGGCTCCCAGTTACCCTCCCTGAGGCTTCCTTCATCTCCACTGCTACATGAACCATGAGCTGTCAGTCACTGCAGAGCAATGCCTCTTTTATAGCACAGCACCTTTCTGGTGACTACCCCACACACACACTCAATCACTTCTCCTGTGGACGGGAGTGGACTGTGAACTAGCCATACTCAGACACTCTGCTCAATAATTTATAGTCCATTCCCGTATATTTTAGCACCTCTGTCAGGTGGGAAGTGCTCTTGAATGTGGGCAAGTGGCAATGGAGTTGCATGTCACACATCACTTCATAAAAGAAACAGTGTAGTCCATTCGAATAGTGATGTCCACTCTGTGGGATCGTCATAGAAAAGGTTTTAGAACAGCTAAAAGAAATAAAACAGTGCTATTTCAGACACCAGTGGGGAGTTTTATCATGATCATTTCTAATTATGGAACCAATGAATGAGGGTTCTCTGATTTTATTTTATTTATTTATTTATTTTTTTGCTTAGCTTGTGTGGCTTTTGAGTTTATTTAAGCTCCATACCTGTGCTCTTTACCCAAAATAGATACCTTTTTTTTAATCTTTTGATGGATCGGTTGTTTGTTCTTTTTACAGAGCCTTTAGAGACATTGTTTGTGCAAAGTGCTATCTTGGTGACAAAAGCTTATAACAGTTGGGAAGACAATTATCTGCATGTTGACAAAAGCAGGCAGTTGGTTTGATTCCCTGAGAACAGTCGGTGCATCCAGTATGTCCACACTGTCATCTGCAGACCTCTTTTTCACAAAGCTAGGGCATGAAATTTTGACTGACGGAGTTGAACTAAAGGTCTGACTGCATGCTAGTACTGAATTCTTCTGCAGGAAGAGAAACTCCCATGGGCTTTGCTGTTGGTATTAATCCAGAAATCAAACAAATGACGGTTTGTTGTCTGTTGTTTTACAGTTCCAGACTTCCAAGAGCAGGACATTTTCCTGTGGAGAAAGGACACAGGGTTCGGCTTCAGGATCCTCGGAGGCAACGAGCCAGGAGAGCCTGTGAGTCTCTCTCAAACGTTTTCTCTCTCATGGCCGAACCCCTCAGTTTGTGTTTCAATTTACTTTTACAAGTTTCAGTCCAAATTAGTGTGAAATATACAAACTACAACTGATAACCTGAATGCTGAAACTAACACTATATTCCCAGCACTAGTCGGAGAAGCATCTATAGGGTTTTGCACCACATCTGTTTTTCTATTTCTCTTCCTCCTGTGCATCTCTGAGCTTCTGTGTTGGGCTCAAATTAAGATTCCTTCTTCTCTCTCTTTGATCTGACCAACATAGCCTCAATCAGTCAAAAAACAAAAAAAACACCCATCTCTCACACCACTTTTTCTTTCCTCTCCTTCCTCAAAGAGGCACAGTTGTTTGTTCTTGTTCACTGGTCTGCTCTGTGTTTTTAAGAGGAAAAAAATAATGATTTACTTTAGAGCTTGGCTCTGGTGACTACAGTAGCAGGCTGGAAAGAAGAGTAAAGACATAATAGTGAGGTTTAAATTGTAGCCGACGTGCTGCATACCAGCTTTATAGCTGCTGTGAAAAAATAAGATGAAGTCTTCTCATAATTATTTAAATGTGTGTCTTAGCTTATATCTGTTGGCAGTCTATATCTGTTCATGATCTCTGCGCACACAGTCTCACAGCTGTCATCCATCTACTTTGGTTGTATTATAGATCTACATCGGCCACATAGTGAAGTACGGTGCCGCAGATGAGGACGGACGCCTGCGCTCCGGCGATGAGCTGATATGCGTGGACGGCACAGCAGTGGTGGGCAAGTCGCACCAACTGGTGGTGCAGCTGATGCAGCAGGCGGCCAAGCAGGGCCACGTCAACCTCACTGTGCGACGCAAAACCAGCTACGCCGGTAAGGAGCAAGAGGCATCAAGATAAGGGAGCAACCAACTTATTAAATAGCTGCTGACAGATGCAGAAGAGTTGTTCAAACTCATAGCTGGTTAAAGGGGCAGTGTATAAGAATTGGGCAACTGTTGAATTCATACTGCAAACAAATAGGGGGCAGCATATTTGTTTGCATATTTGCAGAAAGACTGCAACACTGGCTGCAACACAGGTTTATATCCTACTCGCAGTTACTACTTCTTCACCTTCTCATGTAATTTTTGAAAGTTTTAAACTAAAATTCTTACATATTGCTCCTTTAATTTTTTCCTGTTGGCTGAAATTCAAAAACTTGTTCAGAGCTTTGGAATTATGGCAAATTTATTAGATAAACAAGGCAAGAATGAGAAAACCAGGTCAGTAAAGGCTTCAGATTCCAGTCCTGGTTGATTTGGTGGCACAAGTGGGATTCACTACTACAGGTCCCAGACATTTTAGGGGCAGCAAACACACTAAGCAACAGATGAGCAACAGATGAGCAACAGATGAGCAACTGGTGTATTTGTTTAAGTGCAGCCAAACAGACTCACATTGTTTTTGATTAAGAAGTCAGTCAGCAACAGCAGTGTAATTCTACACACAGTCCAGTTGTTTTCCGCACAGCAGCAGAGCACACTAAAGTTGGTTACTTTGCTGAGTGTGCAGCCTGTTACTTGTAACTCCAACATAACTCTTCATCTAACAGTGAGACTGTGATCAGTGAGATAAAATTATACTGGATTACATGCATGTCTAGTTTCCAGTGAATCCCTTGTGCTTTGAAGGCAGTTTGACTCCAGGGTGGGAATGGCAGACTCCACCACAAACAGTGCTCTATATAACCTACAGTGGTAATTACTGAATGTAAATGTATTAAATGTCTGTTGCAGGGAAAAAAAAAAAACAATCAAAAATAGCATTGCAAGCAAGTGAGGTTTGATTTAATGAAAAACTTAAGGATTATAATCTAAAAGTATGAAAAATTAATCTCTAATGGTTCCTTCATTAAGTAGAGCATGTCAGTAATTGTGTTTAGTATTATCTTAGCAGTGTGTTTTATTATATAATTGATTTATTTTTAATTAATTTTGTGAAGAAAATCACTTTTCTTCTGATTCCAATATGTTAATACGGCCTCTGCTGCTACAGTACAGAAGTATTCAGTCACTGAAAAGCAATCTGTACTTTACACGGCCAAGGGCTCCGTCTATTTCCATTGCAGCTCCATCAGGAGCCCTGGGGCCTACTTACAGTGTGCAGGGGACCGCCCCCTCTCCTTCCTTTGTAATAGTTTGGCTGTGTAACGGTAGGAACCACTCGATCGCTACCACGTGCAAAATACCCGAGCCCCCATCACTACCTTCGCACTGCTCAGCTCAGCTCCGCTCGGCTCCTCAGCAGGCGATAAAGAAAGGCCCATAAATATGATGGAGAGGGTGGTCAACCTTCGGCCCAACGACAGCGGCCAGACATTAGAGCATTTCTGCTCCCCGTCTGCCTCGGAGCGTCGGGAATATGAGGCGCCGTTCTCGAGCAGCTGTACAGGAAATGAAATGTGGAATGAAATGTCCAGGTACAACAGGAGGGCCGCGTCTTTAGTCCATCTTTTGTTGAAAGATCAGAGACGAGATTGTTGGAGAGGCTCTTCTCCCTAAGCTGTCTCAACAGTGTGTCTTTTATCATATCGATGTAAAGTAGCCGTGTTAGGAGAGAAAAATGTCTGTTTATTTGCAATCTTTTTTTATTTTCAGATTGTAAAGGTGATGTAACATTTAGTTGTGTTGTCATATCTTATCTGTATCCTGTTATCTTGCCTTATTATGCACCAGTTTCTTACTTACTTGCTTTTTCTGCTCCATTATCTCCTGAACTTATATAACACTGACTGGCCTAATTTTTATTTCTTATTCTTCATTCTCTTCTTGATCTTCTGGTGTCATATGCGGATTCTGTTAAATCTCACCTACCCAGCCCACAATTTTGTTCCTCTTCTTTCCTTTCTCCTATCTTTCACACCATTTCCTATCCAACTCTACACAGTATATCTGCATCTTTCTCACCTTATCCTCCTCTGCCATCTCCAGTTAAAGCAGAGGGAGACGTGCCTCCATCGCCGGCATCCTCCCACCACAGCAGTACCCAGGCGCCCAGCCTGACGGAGGAGATAGGGAAGCGAACCCCGCAGGGCAGCCAGAACTCCCTTAACACCGTCAGCTCCGGCAGCGGCTCCACCTCTGGCATCGGCAGCGGGGGAGGAGGCGGAGGGGTGGGGAGCAGCAGCAACGCTGTAGTCGCTGCTGCAGCCGCTACCACTTCTTCTCAGCCTCCCAACGCCACCTCCACTGCCTCCTCCTCCGCCTTGCAGCCCTATGACGTAGAGATCCGCCGCGGCGAGAACGAAGGATTCGGGTTTGTCATCGTCTCGTCCGTGTCACGGCCCGAAGCCGGCACCACTTTCGGTAGGAGATACCACATTTTTCCGTTTGTAGTGTTTTGAAAGTTGCAGAATGTCTTCCGGCACATTGCTGTTGATTTTGCATGCAATTATTACAAAAATTAGCTCCACACAGCAAAACATGAAACACACTCTCACACGCTTTTCCTCATCACTGGAGCCTTTTATCTTCCTATCTTCTTTATGGGCTGCCTTTGTATCACCCATAAAACTACTGAACACTAAATAGCCTGGCAACCAGCACAGATTCTGGCTATTTGCAGTCCCACCAGATCAGTACCAACACTCTTCAAAGAAGTGGTTCTTCTTTCTCATTTTCATTCGAGCCTGTCAAACCAAGACACTGAAACCTTTTCTTCGCCTGCAGATGCTGCTACGCTCACACAAGGCTTTCATAATTGATCACAAGTGAAGTGGGTCTTACGTAAGGCGCTTGTATTATTCAGCTGAACTTAAATGGCTTCTGCTGAGCAGGTTCGCACTAAAATCCTAATGACAACTTAATGAGAGTGAGTGCTGCAAGCACAATCAATAGGGGAAATGATCTGAGTGAATCAAATTTATTTGACAATGTGGGATCAGAGAGATGCACTGACTCAAAATCACTTTGTGATTAGGTTATTTTGCATCACTTAGCTGTCGGTAAATATCGTGATATCTTGAGTTTTTCAACCTTAGAACGGTTCCTCTGTTTGAGCTCACACATTCTTGCAAATAACTGTGTTCAAATTGACTCTACTTTGCTTTTCACAAACTAGTGGTGTCCTTTCTGTGCGGTGCCCTACTGCCACGGCTTCCTGCCTACACCGCTATGGCATTCCACTATTCTCTGTGCTCTTATCTCTGTTGGTGTGGGTGAAAAGACCTGAAAATGCTCATCATTTCACAAAATGGCAAAGCTCCTTTTCACAGGCCAGAGTCGAAACCACTGGCAAGCAGTTAAACTCTGCTTGATTTGACCTGACATGTAAAATCTAATGGAAAACCGATGGCTACATGAACTATTAGTTCCAGTAAGTCCTTTGTTCATAGCAGTGATGGAGTCAGAAACTAGTCCAGCCATACTATTAGTATTTGGAAAAGCACTTTAATTTGCTCACCTTGGTCTTTCTTTCTATCTCAGTGACTCTACACTCAATATTTTAAAGCTCAGAATCACTGGGTTCAGTTAAAAAGACAGGAAGAGGTCAGGGTTAGACAAGTTTGTAGTGGAATAAAAGAGTGTGGGCTGCAGAAGGGATGAATGCATGATAATGAAAAGTAAGATGGGTAAAGAAAGGAGTGATTGCACACTCTGTGCAGTGACTGATGTCAGGCTGCAGAGAGTGTGCAGAGAGTGGGGTGGGAAGAGAAACAGAGAGACCTCAGGGTAGTGAGACGTCAGCTCTGATGTATGTTTGTCGTCTAACTTTTTGCAGGTGCAGGTATTTGAGATGCAGACAACAGAACATGTTTTTTTTTTTCATTATTACCTTTTGGCTGAGACTCTCAGAGACTCTCATGCAAATGTAATAGTGATACTCGTTTTAGAAATGTGGCGCTGGAGCAGCTTCAAGTAGAAGAGGGGGATGAGGGTGGAGGAGAGCGGACACATTGGATATGGAGTTAAGCTCAGTTTCTCCAGTGATTAATTTGAAAAACCAATTTACAGGAAAATAACTGAGATATGTGATAGATTTTCTTTGTACAGAGCACATTTAAATTTGCCCTTCCTCTTTGCCTATGCTTGCATTTTGTTCTGCTGTAATTCTGATCAGCTTCTCTCAGTGACTTTGGCTTGGCTGGCTGTTGGCTGTCGGTGAATTAACCCTGAACCTTCTCATCCTCTTTCTCTGCTCCTTTCCCCCTTTCCCTTCTTGTTCCTTCTCTCTCCCAACACAATCCAACAACACCCCAAACGCACACTCACACACACACATATATATATATATATATATATATACACACTGAATCACGCATCCCATATCAATGGTGACCATAGCTGGCAATGCATGTGTGGCCATGCCCCACAAAATAGGCCGTATCATTGAGGGGAGCCCAGCAGACCGCTGCGGGAAGCTGAAGGTCGGCGACCGCATCCTGGCCGTGAACGGGTGCTCCATCACTAACAAGTCCCATTCCGACATTGTCAACCTCATCAAGGAGGCCGGGAACACAGTCACACTACGCATCATTCCTGGAGACGGTGAGTAGAGAATGACAGTGAAAGACTTCCACCTTACAAGCCAGTTCTGTCATTGTATGTGATTTTATTTGTCTAGTAGTTTCTGTTCCCTTGGTAGCTTGTGGCAAAATGGGGGGCACCCTCAAGGGTCCTCAAAGATGCCTTTAAGGGTCCTTCCAAGAACGTGGGATCTTGCTAACTGACACACTAACAATATCCCATTCAGCTTTTAGACTTCAGTCAAAAATTCATATTTATTCAAACTACTCACACTTGTTCATCAAGGCTGTCAGGAGTTCAGATTTGGTTCTATGTCGCCTCAATCGGATCTCAAACAGCACAATCATCAACTATCCTTAGTATTGTTACATAGTCTGAGTATATTTGAGGAGCAGGACTAGTCGTTACTTTTTCTTGAGTGCTGCTTATGTATGCCTGTAGTGTTATATAAACCCTTTCTTCACTTGCTTTCAAAGTGACTGAAACACCCCCGCAGTGTTGACAGAGCTGCTTCTTGGGGATGTTTGGGAACTTTCCCAGCCTTTGCATTTCTGCCTTCAGCATGCCTGCACTTTTAAAACATGCAAGAGTAATTTAGATGTCTGTGCGCATTTTTGTGTGTATGTATGCGTGTGTGTGTGTGTGTGTGTGTGTGAGAGAGAGAGAGAGAGAGATGAAGATAGAGATGCAGAACTTCCTCTGCGTATGTGGGTGTGTCTTTTCTGCCAAAGTGTTTTTAAGAAAAAGTTTGTGCACATCCTATGTTGTGCTGTGAAGCTGAGCGCTCTCGCTACTTTGTGCTGACAGATCACCCTGGCATGCTTCACAAATACTGTTTAATTAAGTGTGTGTGTGTGTGTGTACGTGCGTGTGCGAGGAAGGCGATACTCCCCTGTCAACCTGCACACTGCTAGAAATTGTAGCTATTTGTCCGCTGCTCGTTGCTTTCCGGCTCACTTCTTATGGATGAAGAGTGTTTTTTTTTTTCCTGCGGAGCGGTTGATGAGAACAGTGAGCCAAAATTGCTCTGCCAAGAAGACACAGAGAGCAAGAGAGAAGGCGTCGGGGAGAAATAACTGGATATGCTTTATCGGAAAGTTCTGGTTTGTGTTTATGTGCATGTGTCAAACAAGCAGACGCTGTCTGACAGGGAGACTGAGAGAGTGACAGGAAAAGATTGTGGCTTATGTGTCCGAGTTGTGTCTCTGAGTGACTGTTCTCTCTGCCTCTGTTTACACATGGCTGAGCATGACTATTTTTGTGTGGATCAATCCTGCCTCTAAACTTTCTTACGTATATGAATAAATACCGTTGCAAGAGCTCCTTCCAAGGTAACGCCAGGTTCAGCTCCTTTCCACTGAGCTCACCACTCCCCTGTGTGGGACCACGGACAGAGTTTTGTACTGACTGAAGCGCAGCACCCTCTGCAACGACGTGGAAAACAGGCATGGCACTCTTCCTGCTGGTGCACAGTAATGCATGCATAAACAGCTATTGCCTTCATCAAAACTTATATCTCTGCAGCATAGATTCAAGCCGCAGACCAAGCACACCTCATTACTTCCTATTTTGTGAGAGAACGGAGATAGATGTGCCTGAGGTGATGTGATGTGCCACTTTTTAGCACAAGCTGGGGTGTATTGTGTAGTGCAACCCTCCCACTCGTATCTCCTCTCCCTTTTGTTTGTACCTGCTCTCCTTCCCAACTCTGTCCGTTCAGGGCAGGAGGGCATGGTGCCGGGACCCGAGACAAATTACAGAAGCAACCCAGTGCTTTTTCTGTGCACCTTGAATGTTTTTAAGCGAGAGAGGAGACAAGAGGCAGCGCGTCATGAGCGGAACGGAAAGACGGAGAGAAACGGAGCTCATTCGATTAATTTCCAGACAGAAAACAGTTGGAGGAGAGACAAATAAAGAGAGGAAGCAGAATGGAAGGAGTGGGTTATGCAAATGAGCAGACGGAGGGGCGAACAGGGTTTACGGGGACAAATGTAAGCTGTGAAAGTGAGAAACGAGCAACAGAAAATATGTGAGAATCTTGCCTCCTGAGGACCATGCACGCTCGCGCAAAAACCCGAAAACTAGAAGGTCCTCCCCTCCACAGTCGCCCCACCCACACTTCGTCTTGATGGGTTGACTTTGTACCTTGTGGGGAATGGGCAGTAAGCCAACAGGCTGCAAAGGGACCGGTGGATGTGGAGGAGATGAATCGATGAGAGGGGAACTGACCATAAGAGAAAAAGAGAGTAATGACTTAGAGGAGAGCAGTGGAGAGTTGTAATCAAATAAAGGATACCTGTAGATAGCCAAGAAAGATTAGGTTGTTAAGAAGAAGAAAGGTTTCCTTATGCAGCAAGAGTAGAGTAATGATGGTCTCTTTTTGTCGTTAAGGCCCAGCGTGGTTCATTGATAACACAAAATGATTGAATCAAAGTTAAAAGACAGAGTATTCAACAGCTTTTATGTTCTTAGATGCTCCAGGTTCATATGGTTCCTGTTTGACAACTCGCAGGCAGACAGGAGGAGTTTCTGTCCTAAACAAGACATACACCTTTTGGGAAAAGTTTTGACAAGAGCCTTGGCAAAATGACTGACAGCACTAATGTAAACTGCTGCTTTGCTGCGGTGCCCCGGATCTTGGCTAAGTGGCAGAGGAAGCCTGGAGGCTGGTGGCGGTCCCTATAGGTCAGCTAATGTTCGTAGATGATGGCTGCTGAATCTGGTGAAACATGCCTGTGTTCACAGTGACGAATTAAAATATTCCACGAGTGAAATAGGGATTTAATTCCATCACAGTCTTGGAGGACACCAGAGACGCTTCTGTCGGGGTAGTTTTATGCTAATTCTAATCGCGTTTGAGGCAAAAAGGTCCTTGGACAGTTTGAAAAATGTGTTGGACTTGAAAAGCAATAATTTGCCAAATCAATTCCCGAAATGGTTTTCACTTTTCTTTTTTTAATTTGAGTTATTTTTAGAAAGCCAATTTATTCGCTTCAACTTGCCAAACCTAACCGTTTTTACTCAAGTTGCAGTTTCAAAATTAGCTTAAAGATTTGTTGGTGGGAAAAATGTCCTGACAGTCTTTCTTTCTTTCCTCCATCCTCCTCAGAGTCATCAAATGCATCGTTGTTGACAAATGCAGAGAAGATCGCCACTATAACCACCACTCACACACCTCAGCAACAGGCTGCACCCGAGGCCAGGTGAGCAGCACACTGGGATACTAAGTGCTTCTGACATGAATAATCCTTTAAATAGGCCGCGGAATGAGTTTGTACGATGAAGTGTTGAAAATGTGCATATTAAATTAATCATTTTATGCCTTTAATGAGTTCAATCTCTCAGTGATTAGATGTTTGAATAATTCACACTTACTGCTTTCTGTCTTTCTGTCTCAGGAACAACACCAAACCAAAACAGGAATCCTTTGAATTCAAACCCCCACAAGGCCCCCCTCCCCAGCCGCCTACACAAGTCTCAGCTCAGGTAAGAAGGACGTACTAGTCATCCATTCACCTGTCACATCATTCATACATCCATCCATTTCATGTCTTCATCCCCATGTCAACATCCCAGTAATCTACAATCACATCCTGTCAACTTCCACATTCGCTTTTTACACATCCACTCGCATCACATCACACACATCACTCCATCTAGCCGTTCTAGCGCCTGCAGACCCATTTATCCTCTGTCCCTCCATGCATCAACCGGTCCACCCACCCTCCCGCCTTCCCAAGGACAAACAAGGTGCCTTTTTATTTATTTATTTGTCTCTTTACATCTACCTGCCGCCGTTATCGGAGTCTGCATTAAGGGAAGCCTGTTTGCTTTCAAAGTAACCCCTCAGTCCACTGTGTTCGCTGCTGAATTAATCTGGCGGCGTGGAGATGGCTCTCACAGATACCATTGATCCTTCAGCAGAGGAGGTTAGGAGGGCGTGAAGACAGGAGCCCCACTCCCCCCCACCACCCCCTCCCCTGCGTGTGCCCTCTCTCTTTGTCCACCTACTGCACCTACAAGGCATCAATAATTCAGCATCCTCACACCTGAGCATATGCATGTACACACACACACACACACACACACGCACACAGAGTCTGGCACACCTATTAAAGAGGTGTGACTTTCCTGAAGGTGGCATTTGTCCCATGCTCCTGAAATAGTAGCCCACTTCAAAGGACACCCACACACACACACACACACACACACACACACACACACACACACACACACACACACACACTTCAAATCTGAATCACAAAAGTGACCTTGATGCAAATGTGTCTTTCTCCCTCCCTCTGTTTCCGTGTGTGTGGTTGTGGTTGTGGTTGTGTTTGTGTTTGTGTGTGTGGTCTGTCTCTGTCAGGATGCTGAGTTCTACTCCGTGGACCTGGAGCGAGACAACAAAGGCTTCGGCTTCAGCCTGCGGGGAGGCAGAGAATACAACATGGACCTGTACGTGCTGAGGCTAGCTGAGGACGGAGCGGCCGTCCGCAACGGAAAGATGAGGGTACGGACACAAAACACCACCAGGATTCACACAGTGAACAAACAACCTCTGGTGATGTCATCGGGGTCATCTTTGCTTAGGTTTACAATCAGGAAGTGTGGGACATGTGAGACTTGTACTAGAGAGTGAGGATGTCGGCCTCAGCTGCTTTAATTTTTCCTTTTTAATATGTCCCTTGCAAGTCTTCTGACTTTGTAGAAGGATAATACTAAATTTCCGGAGTACCCCTTTAATATTGTATTGGATTATAAAATATTTTACATTTTCCTATAATTCTGGTGTCCTTTGAAAATGAGATCTTAGTCTCAAAGGGAATTCTTTTATTCAATAAATGTTATATGCAACTGCTAGTAGTGGTCATTCTGTAACTGGAATAAGTTCAGGTGAATCACATTATAGCAAGATGAAGCTTAATTCTTTGGAGCCACTGTGATTATGACACATTAATAATGAACAGATCCAGATCAGGTGTTTGACTTTATTCTACTCTGTGTTGGTCTGTTGGTCTGTGTTTGGCTCTTGTCTCATGAGCAGCTTTATATCCTGCCAACTTTATGTTATTTATGTCATTGTGTGGAATGAACTTTCCTTTGGAGTTTCGTGATGAGGGCGGCACTTGTTAATCATCACAAACTGTAAAAAGAGGCTACACTGTGCGCGGGACATTTGCAGCGGGGTTTTAAATGGTTTCTTTAACTTAAGAAGTAGTAGAAGAATTTTCTCAATCCATAAAGGAGCATTTAATGTTTCAGTTTATCTGGAAGTATGTGGTGTTTCATTGGATAGTGCTACGTATATCTGTTTGTAGAGCACAAGTCTCAACAACGTCTCTCTAATTTTGATATACTGACTGTTATGTATATAGTAAGTCTTATTTTCAGGTGCAGTCTAAGTCAGTTTGACTGTCCTGGTTAACTGTGGGGTTGATGATACTGCTTCACACACTTTACAGCTGTCAGAATAATACCATCTATCAATATAATTGTATGTGCATAACGTACCCCCCAATTACTTCAAGCTATGCTTCACCGCATGTAAACACAGTAGCCTCCAGGCTTGGCCACGTAGGAGATTCACTGCGTGAGTGCAGTATCAAAACACAAAGCACACAAACACGGCAGGTCATGGGGCATTCCAGCTGACAGAACACACACATTTTAATTCATTAATGTTCGTCTATGAGCTTGTAAAGTGACGTTCATACACGCACATACATTTCATGCCACAGAAGTTGTCATGAAACCGTCATAGTTAACCTTTACTTTGATGAATTGTGTAAAGCACTTGCTCTTCTCCCGAGCTGTTTGATTGAATATACAGTGCAGGGTTAATTGATTCTCCCCTGTGTATTTGCTTGTGAGACATATGCAGAAAGCTCGCTGGCAGAAACAGTATACGTGTGATCTATAAGGCTGTTTTTGATATTTATTAATCTGCCACAGTTAAGAAGTGTGTGGATGTGCATATATTTCCACAGTTGTACATGCGTATATGAATACATACATCTGTGTTTGTGCACCTTATTAGCAGAGATATTAATAGTAGCGGCTCTGTGAGGCAGAGAGAGGTGTCAGTGAGAGATCCATACTCTGCCAGAGGAATTCCCTCGGTGCAGACAGCACTGACAGATAACTTGAGGCGTGGAGGCAAAAAGAATCGGAAAGCAAAAAGTGTTTTTATTTTTTTTTTCTGGATGCTGTTTTACCCCCCTCTCTCATTTTCCTCTCTCAGCATCACACTTTCTGCTTTCCGACACAATTTGCCCTCTCTGGAAACTGTTGATTTAGGGAAAAAAAGAAAAAAAAAGATGTTGCCGTGCGGTTTATCTTTCAGAAGATTTGATATGTAACTTCTCCTCAATCTGTCCTCCCTTTCCTTCCCTTCCTCTGTCATCGTGTCCCTTTGAACCTCTGTGCCTCTCATCTTTCCTCTTGTGTACTTTCTTCCCCACTGTCACTTGTTTTCCACTCTGCTGTCTCTCCTTTTTCTGGGTTTTGCTGTCTCTCCTTTTTTCCCTCTGATTTACCTCTTCTCCTTTCCGTCTTCACCTGTCACTCTGACTGTCTTCTCTCCCTCCTGCCCTTTCCTCCCTTGCTCTCTTCCCTCCTTCTACCGCTTCTTAGGTTGGCGATGAAATCTTGGAGATCAATGGCGAGAGCACCAAGGGCATGAAGCACGCGCGAGCCATCGAGCTCATCAAGAGTGGAGGCCGGCGCGTCCATCTGGTGCTGAAGAGGGGCGACGGCTCGGTGCCTGAATATGGTGGGTCAATCTACGAAAACATTCCCTTCTCCCCCATCTTCACGCCCTGAGCCAGGGGGACGCCCAGTGGACGGTGGTGGGTCGAAGGGGAAAGAGGGGAAAGAACTAAATTACCCTCCCAGGACCCTTCACTCATCCCTGGGACAAACCCATCAGGGAGAGTAGACGGGTTTGTTTGGTCTTGGGTCTCTTTCTGGTGGAGGTCACTCCTTGGCTTTGGGATTTGGGGTGGGGGGGGGGGGTGGGGGGGGGTGGAGGGTTGCTCCTGTGGGTGCTGTTGCCCCCCCCCCCACACCTCCAGCTGTCCCCTGCTCTCGGTTTCCATGTCATCTCGCTGTCACTTTTCACCTTCTGGCCACTGAGCAAAAACACTCTGCTGGGACTTTACAGAAAGGTGCTGGGTCTGATTTCAGTGCTACATGAAAATACAAACTGTTTACAGAGTTTGAATGACCAGAGTAGTGAAAAAAAAATCAATGTTTGTCGTGGGTAAGAAGTAATACTGACGGGCTCCAATTCCTCATAAAACACTAATTTAGCGTTGAGAGGAAGAAAAATTTTGATCCATCACATCCCATATTAAAATGGGACATCTCGCAGCTTTGGATAGGACGTGACACAAACATATTTAGGATATTTATTGAAGGTGAATGTAAGCTACTGAACTCTTAAGGGTTTTAAGTGAGACCTGTATTGAGAAGAAAAGGCAGTTTGATGCTTTTTTTTTTTTTTTTTTTTTTGCCATTTCCAAGACAAAATCTCACTATACTGTGCTTGACATTACTCACTAATCCATGGATTTTATTTGCACCCACTGTTAATGTCATTGAAAAGCTGTGACGATAGGAACTCCACCCATCCCCATTTGAAAAGAAAAAGAACCACTCCAGTTATATAGACGTTTTGTACAGTGATGAAAAGAATAGAGGCATTTTTACAAGTATTTTTGTTCCGTGTACAGAGCCATGAATTGAAGCCACATATTAATGGATAAAAGTCTATTGCTGCATGAACTTGTCAAAAGTGTAAATTGGATTTTTTTTTCTTCTATTGTCTATTTTCCATAATATTTATGGAACGTTTTTTTTTTCTTTTTTTATCGTATTGACCTGTTTTGATTGATAGTCACAAGTCATCGTAAATATTTTGTTTTTTTGTTACTGTTTTTTTTTTTTTTTTTTTTTGGAGTGGAGATACATTTGCCTGTCTTGAAAAGTTCATCAATGTAATTTTCTTTGGGCTAAGAATGTGCTGTCTTTACCTGCACCGATGCGACATCATGTGAACTTGTATATTTTTGGATCATTGTTTGTATTTTTTAGTTGGCACAACCTTTGACAGTCTTGCCAGTATTTCTTTTGATTTCTGTCAGCAATGTAAAACTGCTTCATATGCTGTTGTTGTGGGTGTGAAAGTCTCACTGTCTTTATTTTTTGGGTTTGGGTTTCTGCTGCTTCTGTGTCCACATCTTTAGGTGTGTGTGTGTGTGTGTATGTGTGTGTGTGTGTGTTGGTGAGTGTGTGTGTGCGCGCTTGTTTCCAGGACTTTTCTCTGTAACTGATGGTTTCCACTGAAGGGTTTGGGCAAGTTCCTGGACTGTCTCTTTATTCTGAATGACTCAATGATCAAATAAACACTTTTTTTTCCATTGAAAAATCACCACAATAATTCTCCTTTTCTTCCTTCAAGTTGGCTCCAAGCGATCTAAACTACTGTGCTCTTCTCTTTTTTTTCTGTTTTTGTGTATCTTCTCCTCTTCCCAAATTGCGCTGGGCTCTTGTCTTCCTTCAGGGATGGTCGCTCCCCATCTCACTGCATGTATGAGAAATGACAAGATGGGGGAGGCCTCTGTCCTCCAAAATCAGACCACGGTTTGTAACTGTCCTCCCCTGTCGTCTGGCTCTCCCTCCCGCTTCCTGTCCTTCTCTCTCTGTCTTTCTCTCTCCGTCTCTGTCTCTCCATCTTGATGTGTGTGGTGTGGCCCCAGATCACCTGTGCCCGTGCTCTACTCCATGCATACAAATCCATCTACCCAAAATGCATTGCCAGTGTCGCCGCTACCGTAGCCGTTGTTATGGGCTCTCCATGCATATTTGTCTGCGTCAGTTGCATTTAACCTCTGGGCAACAAGTCCAAAGGTGAAATGCACACTGTCAGGTTGTTCTTGTTAATTGGATGAGATATTATTGCTACTTTAGACCATGAGAGAACATCCCTTTTGTTACAGCTAGTTTTCCACTGTAGTTGTAGCTCTGCAGTTTCCAGACTCTCCTTAAAATGTAGACATTAAGCTGGGGTAAGGTTAGAATCTGGTAATAAACAAGGCGTTGTAGATGATTTAGTGAGACTAAAGGGATAAAATCCCTTGAGGAAAGCCGTTAAAACGGATGTAAAATTTAGCATTACATTTGATTCTTCGTATCTCGGTAAACTAAACTAAATCTCACACAGTGTTACAGCAGTAAGGCAATAGTTTCTTGGATCTCATCCTGAGCATTTTATTTGCTTTAAACATTTACAAAGTGTCTAAGGCATCGTGACGGTGCATGAAAGAGCATGACTAATCAGTGCGATTAAGCAACATCACCAACATGCAGCACGTTGGCACTGACTGTAACCAGCCTCCAGTCCAGCTGCCCGACCAGCCAAGTCCCATCGTGCTTCAGGGAGGTGAGCCCAGGTAGACCTGGGAACAGGTTTGTGTGGGTAACAAGTCTCTTTGGCTGCTTCACAACTATGTCACTGCCTTTTATTCTCATGTGTAAGCTACACTAATGTTTTACCATTGGCTGTTGCTGTGCCATCTTAACAAGTAGCCATCTTTGCTGGCATTAACATCCGAATGGCTTTCATTGGAAATGTTCTCAGCTTGTGATTCAGCATGGTTGATGTGAAAGCAGATAGGAGCTCTTAGAGTCTACTTGTTTGTTTGATCCCCCTGCCCTCGTCTGTATCTCACACTGTGTTGCAGACGGCAGCCCCAACAACAGCAGCACAGCCAACCCAGCCTCAGGGTTACAAAACGATGCGGAAGTGAGCAACCTGCCCCCAACCAACGCGCCATTGGAGTCAAGCTACCCACCAGAACCTCACCAACCATCCCGGAGCAAGAAGGAGCCGGGCCACAGCTCTACCGGCACTGGCAAGCAGCACCATTCCAACCACCGCCACCGCTCCCCTCACAAGAAAACCAGCAAGGGAAAACACAAGGGGAGAAAGTCCACGGGGAAGGACCCGTCCAAGGTGTTGAAAAAGAAGGATGACAAGGGAAGTGACAGCCACCGCCACCATTCCAGCGGACACCACCGTAGCCGCCACCACTCGCCTGACAAGAGGCATGGCAGGTCGCGCAGTGCAGAAAACACCCTGGACGCCCGTCACGGGGGACACCGCCGCAGCCGCTCTCCTGACAAACACCACGGTCACCACTCCTCCTCTCACCACCGCCATCGCTCGCCCTACCGCTCTCCTTACCGTTCACCTCACCGCCACAGGTCCCCCCACCGATCTCGGCACCACTCCCCCACCAGACGCCACGCCCGTTCTTCAGACCCCTACCGGCGGTACGCCTCCCCAGAGAGACAAAGCCGCAGCAATGAGAAGCCCAACGGGGACGAGGCCGTATTGAAGGAGCCACCCAAGACTCCTGAACCCAGCCTCTCTTTTGAGGACAGCATCCTCCGTGAGCCCCCAGCCCTGGACCGCCTGAACAGGGAGGTCTTGCTTCCGCCACTGCACAGGGAGGAGCGCCTGTACGGGGAGGACAGCCTGCTGATGAGAGCCTCCTCCATGGAGAGAGCCTACAGGGGGGACAGCCTGCTGAAGGACATGGCATTCCGGGCCCCGAGAGACAACTACAGAGATATCACCCTGCCCAGAATGCGTACCCCGGAATCAGATTCAGCGTACAAGAGGTACAGCTCGCTGCTGAGGGGGCGCTCACCTGAGAGGATGGAGAGAGACAGGCGTTACGCCAGCCGAGGTAGCTCCCCCGAGCCGCAGTACCGGGCCCGCAGCCTTGGACGAGATATCTCCCCGATCAGGAGTTCCAGAAGAGACGACTCGGAGGACGAAGAGGATGATGACAATTTCGTAGCGGCTAAGGTGCAAGAGTACTACAGCACGCTCAAGACCAACACCAGTCAATCTTCCAAGAAAACAATCCCAGAGCCCAAGAAGACCTACAAGGAGAACCCCAAAGACCTGAGCATCTGATTGGACAGCTGTCAGCCAATCACAGCAACCACCCACAGAACACCTCAAGTACTCACTCCCATTACCACTTGGTTCTACAGAAACGCACCCAGCTGTGTACACACACACACACACACACACACCAGACAACACACATACACTAACACAAATTTACACACATTATGTGACAATGTTGAGTTACTAACAAGACAGTGATTCCAAAATGACTTTTGAAAGTAGTTTTTCTTTCTTTCTTTTTTTAATTGTATGTTTTATTTTCCTTTTTTTTCTTGTTTTTGGTTAAGCATTCTACATTTACAGTAACTCAGACTTTTCCAGAAAATGTAAAACCATAAAAAACAATGATGTGCCTAACAGTTCCATTAACGAGCGACATTTTGTTTTTTGATTTGATATGTGACAGGCGCTTTGTGCCGCGCTGTCAAGATGATGAAATGTATGTACTTTTCCACGAGGATCCCATGGAAGTACCGCGCACCCGGATCACCCTGTAACCGGTGCTCACAATGATGCTGTGCATGTCTTTACCGGTTTCAATGTCTCTTTCTCTCTCTCTCTGTCTCTTCTGCCTTCATTCTCTCTCTCTCTGTCTCTCTCTTTTTCTCCCCAGTGCCACTGTTTTTTAGACATTTGACCAGACTATAGCACAAGCCTGCATTTGTTTGTATATTTTTGACAGTTTGCAGTATGTGTACATTCAGAGGTGATCATTTTAAATGAATGAAGGGGAAATTAAAAGTTAAACTATGATGATGATGATGTTAAAATAAAATAATATATTCAACAAATGAACAAGCGTGTGGTTGTTTTTGGTTGGATTATCACACCCAGTAGAATCGTTTGGAGATTGAGCGGGAAGTCATTTGAAGTTCATAACAGTTTTAGCAATACAAATGTGGTGGTAAAGTGTCATAACAAAGGAGATATTGGGCGGCAAGTAGAAAGTGTATCCTAAGAGTCTGAGGAGTACTTTGCTCTCATCATTTGGGCAAACAAAAGACAAAAGAGCGAGGAGGCTGTCGTTATCTCAGCCCTCCCAAAATCGTGTGTGTGTGTGTGTGGAAATACACTCCTTTGAAGAAAAAGTAAAGCAAAGAGCTTCCATCCTCTTCGCAACATCAAAGCCTGCATAGGACAGTCTTAAAAAGTCTTCCTCCACTCCTCTCACTTCTTACTTTGATTTGTGTTTCATCTATGCTTTCTTTCTCTTGTTGTCCTTTACTTCCATTCCCTTCTTCATCTTACTCTTCTTTATTCACTCTTTCTGCTCTCCTCGCTGAAAGACTTTTCATTTGACAGTGAACAGACAGCAGGGAAGCTGTAACCCTATTTCAGCACAGTGACAGCGGTAGGTGGATGATGATGCTGGGGCAGGCTGTGTGGGTTTTTTTCTGCCCCTGGAAACAACGATGGAGGAGATGAGAGAAAAAAACAGCAGAGAACAGAGTGGTCACTCCTGGTGACCTGTGAATGCCGGCAGGGATTTACTGCTGCAAAGAAATGAAATATTTTGTCTGGCAGCTGCTTGATGCTGATGTCATACAGAAAGATGAGGCACAGCGGGACATATTGCTGAATTCACTGCAAAGGCTGAATTTTTATCCTTCCAACTCTCCTCTTTTCTCATTTACTGACATTCACTTCCAAGCTTAGGTTATAGTGACTGTGCCTTCCTCACACCCTCACTTTGAGGGACACTGGGTGCACGCATGTGTGTTTAAACATGCACAGAATCGTATGCAGATTCTTCCACTTGCTGTAGCACATGCCAGGGTACTTAATGCCATATATTCAAAAGTGTGCATCCAAGATTACCCTGTGGACACAGTCTGTGCAGCTCATAAGAGGAAATAAGAGGCAGAGATGAGGCATCATGATCAAACACAACATATCAGAGCTTTTTTTTTTTTTTTCTGGCCCACTTTCTCTACAATTCAACAGGGCCCCAATGCATCGGATTGCTTTTGATGCAATGATCTGAAAGTGTTTTTACAAGGCTACATTTATTAATCTGGCTTCTTGTGAGGAGCATGAACTTTTTCAGTTGCATGGATAGAGTTTGAATGTAAATCATTTTTAACAACCCATAAAGCATATATCCCAGTATATGTGATACTAATATATATAAGACCACAAACAGAGGAGATGTTTCCTGTAAGCCCTTCTCCTTTCTTTCTTCTCTCTCAACATTGCTAGTTCTGGGCTGTTAGTGCAGGTTCACAGCCAGTGTGCTTTTCTGTTACCTAGAGAGCCACCGTAGAGCCATGTCATTACTGTATATGTCTTTATACATATCCGCTTTCCCAGCAACACTAGCACCAAGCACAGCAACAATGCTGAACTACATCATCTCTTTTTTAAGTGTTGCTCACGGCTTTGCGAGCCTACATTAGTATTCAAACATTTTGAGCATTTCCAAATGTTAAATATAATATAAAATGGTTCACAAAGTTTTAGTTGGACTTGTTGGTCACAGTAATCTCGACCCCTGCCTTTGATGTAAGCAGTTCTTGGTTCAGGACCAGCAAAGTGTTGATGCTGCTCTCAAACTGGTTTTCCTGGCCAAGAACCAGTTCTCTCAAAAACTGGTTTGAGATTAGGCACCGGCTCCAAACCGTCCCTCAAACTGCCTTAATGGAAAAAGTGTTGGTGGAAAGTGGCAACAGTGAAGGCGAAGCAGCAGCTAAAATCCACTTTCCAGCACCGACACACCTCCTCCCCTTTGAAAATCTCTCTTTGCCTTCTTATCAGGACATACTCCACTCCCTCTCATCATCAAATGCACGAACAGAGCTCCATGTTTTATTGCTTGTGCAACCCCAGAAATGATTAACAACCCATATCTGGTGACAATTTATCATGTCAGTGCCAGGAAGGAGGGGGAAGCTCTAATGAAATGTCCAATAACCACATGACTACAGCCCAGCACAGCGACAGCCCGCCGGGTCAAGCCTGCATTCTTCCATCAGCTCGGCTCCAGGTGCTCTCACGGCGACCTTGGAGACCTTCTGCCTCCCCTGTTGCCATGGAAACACCAAAGCAATGGGCTCTTTCCTCAAGCTGACTGGAGCAGACAAGAGTTGTAGACGAGTAAACAAGGCTGTGGGAGAAAAGTAAATGAAAAAAAAAACAAGAATGTGGGGTTATTTTTGGCTGTGTGCTCAGGATTTAGAGATGCCTTCACTCAAGAGAGCGAAAAAAAAGTTTCGAGTTTTCAAGTTGCTTCTCTCACATAAGGTTCAGCATCCTACATAACAAGCCTTTTGTGGTTTCCAGTGCTGTCATGTTATGGACTTCCACACTGCTGTTATGTAGTGGTGTCTCTTTGTCCTAATACTGTATCTGTCTCATGCTCGGCTGCGCATGGAAATCAGCCTTCCCAGGGAGTGAGGTGTGGTAGAGGAATATAATGTGGTTGTTCAAAGGGCATTTCATGCATTATGTGTTTTTCTTATAATGGTAACAATAGCAGTAATCAATAGGATATGGTGTATGTACATGTAACGCCTGTGGCTTTTGCGATGGATGGTTTTGTTAAGCCGAAAAATGGCTTCAGCCTCTTGCAGTTGTCACACTAATCAATCAGCATCTGTTAGACAGAAATCCACAGGCTCTGTCTCTCGTAAGCTTTTTAATTAAATGATGCCTTTGTTTTTTTAATTGTTGGACCATCCATGTTTTTAGTTTATCCCTGTGCTAATTTGATAGATAAACCTATTAAAAATCCCTAAGGAACTTGATTGTTTCATTAGCCTTAACAGCTGGTAGTTTTGTACTTGATTCAAGTTCCATTAAATTAAAAAAAAAGACATCTTATCTAATACTCTCACTAGAGCACTTACTATTCTATTTGTGCTTATACCTGGTTTACTGCTAATTAAATTTTGCATGATAACACGCTAATCTAAGACAGTGAACACGGTAAACATATCTTAAAAAACTCGTAAACATCACTAGCATTTAGCTCAAAGCAGTACAGCGTCACAGAGCTGCTAGCATGACTGAAGACTCTTAGTTGTGTTGTATGATGGGAAAAAAATTCTTGTAATGGTGTCACTCACAATGATGAAATCAGAGAATTATTACCCAACTTTACATTTCCCCTTCAATGCCAGGGAGTGGTTTAGCATCTTTCAGCTCATTGTTTTTGCTTATAGCACGCAACTTTATTGTTTTCGTTCACTCTCACCACTCCATTTAAAGCAGGCTATTGTTTTTAGTGAAAACCATCTGATAAACCAGCTGCACAATACCTGGCCAGCATCAAACAGAAGACAGACAAAATTAGCAACTAGCTGGTGAACACAGTCCAGAATTTGGCGGCTAAAGAGACACATATTTCCCCATTGGAGGCCAAAGAAGAGCAACGCCTGGACTGCGGAATATTTTGTTTCCTGGTAAAGAGGTGGATCAACAGATGATGCAGCAGCAACACTTAGTCAGTTGTCACATAAATTTGACTTTAAATTCGGCATTTGATTTCAGGCATGTGTCAGAGGCAAGTCACGCTTTATAGCAGCCTTTCAGTGGCAGTATGGTAAGCAAAATTTGACTTGTGACGTGACTTAGACGTTCCAGAGGCTTTATAAGGGGAGGGTTTGTTTCCTCACATTGACCACTGTAGCCATGGTTGCCTCCCCCACAGGTGTCGCTCCTGGCCCTTCTCTTCCTCTGTGCAAATATGTGTGTCTAACAGGTAAAGAAGCAAATCCCTCTACTTGTGTGGCGCGTTGTGTGCAGATTCAAGTGTTTTTCTTCTCATCAGGTCTCTGTCTCACAACTAAATCCCTCATCCTGTTTCATGCATAAGGTGCTCTTGATCAAAGGCAAATTGCACATGTCATGGTAAGAATAACACAGTTTTAACAGTGACTCATTCACTCTTAGAAAAGAAATGGCCCTCCGAAAGCTGCGGCAGACTGAGCCGATGAAATAGTTATACTTTCATAAGAAATGCATGTGAAAATGTCGGCTTTGCCTGTTGCACTGTTGAATGATTCATTCTGGATTTTGTGTGAGGCCATGCGGTCACAGTTATTCCGAAAAAAAGATACTCTCCTGACCTCCTGATGATTTTTTTCATTCAAATCTTTCTTTGCCAACAAAATAACAACAACAAAATAATGTAGAGACTCTTTGCAGAGTGTTTATTCAGTCTTTAAAAGAACTGTGCCCTTTTTCAGGTTGTCATTTAATTTGGAGGACTTGTTGGGCCGTGGTCTCCCGCTGGATGGCTGCTGCCTGTTTGAGTGTGCAGAGTAGATGGCTATGGCAGAAGGGTTTGATAGACAAGGGGATGGTGAAATGGCCAAGAAAAATGTAGATCACAAAGGTTTCATGGTGTAGCAGTTAAACACCACAGGATTGCTGCATGCCTTCAGGAATGTAATGAGACCAGTGAGAGGTGGCACAGAGCAGGTGAATGTGAAATGAAGGGCACCCCTGCAGTGGCATGGCTAGCTCCAAAACAAAAGAGGGCGTTCTCACCAAGAAACCCTCTACATTACATCTGGTCCTTCCAAGAACAAAGTACCTGTGCATTGCTGTGTAAATAGTCGTGGCGAATCCCCCAAGGTTCATGAAGAGATTAGCAATAGCCAGGTTCAGCAGAACAGAGTATAGCAGCATCCAGAGTGTCTTACCTTTGAACGGAGACATAAGGAGTGAGGAAGTTAATGTGGATATCCATGTGTGCTGGATGTGACAGAGACATGACCTGTCACCTGTGTCAATTAGTACTGTGCTGCCAAGTGTCCATTAGGTTACTGCCTTCTCCCATTGGTTCCTATATGATCAAGGGTGTAATCAGTAATAGCTACAGTGCGTGCATTTGTGTAATCTACACCGTGCGTCTGTGTTGTCATCAAACTCAGAGAGGAAATCAGTCATATGTTCAGCACAGGTCTACAAGCAAATGTGCTTCAAAGCTCTGCCTTCCTTTCAGCATCATTTCTTTTTTTAGATTTTGACAATGTCAGTTTAAATATTGATGCTCTGAAGTTGCTTCAAAGGAGTTGAGGTGGGAGGGAGGAGAGTGTTACTTTGGCAACATACAAAAGGAGCGCAGAAATGTTCTGCACTGGGTGAGTAATGCTGGAGAAGAGCAAGAAGACATCAGATAATGTATGTAACCAATCATCTTACTACACCAAGTTCTGTAGAGTAATACTCTCACAAACACTATAACCTATATTAGTTCTTACTAATGTAATGCACAGAGACATTAGATTTTGGTCCCAATAGCACTCATAGTTGAAATATAATATGATATGATATGGAAATATAATATGATATGATATGGAAACTTCTTCTTTAAAACATCATTTGCATGAGGCTGAAGGCTAAATAATTTAATGTACACACTGAACACTTCAGCTGTCAGGCAAAACCTGTTGTGAGAATCAATAATACCACAGTGTACAAAAACACATTCCTCTGTAACCTCCATACATTAATTAAAAAAAAAAAAAAAAAGACAACCTCCTGACATATTTCTGAACGCACAACCTGCGTCATACATATTTATATTTGTGACTGTGACAGACTGTGCTCTGGTCTGATGTGGATTCACAAATTGGACCTTTGCCTACACATTTAATGTATGTGCATCATGTTGTGATTAACATTACACTGCGGATGAGCAGGAATGCACTGTGTATGAGAAATCATTAGCAGTAGTTATTTTTAATTTTGCTGCATTTTTATACTGCTGACGTACACATGAACAGATGAAACTCGCTTTGATTGTTGATTAAAGTTGAAAGGAGAGGAAATGATGAATCATTTTGTGAATTCATATCACTCACTCCTTCAACCAAATAGAAGAAATCAGGCAAAATGTTTTCATTTTTCATTTGCTGCTTGTAATTCAGTTGGAATAGAAAAAGAATTATAATTATGATCAATTGATCTTTTTTTTTTAAATTTAAAATCCATAATGGACCAACACTGGCACACAGTAGTCATGTCACTGGTAAAACTGTAGCAGGAGAAGCGTCTTTGGCTCACGGGTGTTTGAGGAATGAATGGTGGTTGTAAACAGGAGCGAGCACTGCAGCAGACAGCTGCTCCAGGCTGCTCAGAGATATAACAAAATATTTGGTCCACTGGCTCTGATGGATGCTGGCCTGTGGTAACGTGGCCACAGGGAGTCTTGGTGATGTGATGTTGGTGTTTAAAGAAGGCATCTCCTTGATTTACTGGCCTTTCAGTAAAAGAGCTCTTACTGCGTGGATCAATGCTTCTATAATTGGTCCCTTGACTGGAAGAGAAACTCTGATTGGCCAGAGAAGAGAAAGAGAGCTCTCTAGTATGACCTGGCTAATGCAGAGGACTCAGCTGAAGAGGCTTCATCATCGTCGTCCTGAGTGGGTGAATGCTGGTTCTCTTTTTCACTGGTGAAAGGCCAGGAGAGGAGATGTTTGATACTGAACTCCCAGAATACTTTCACCACACCTCAAAGACAGAGTAGGAGAAGAGGAGCTGATCTGAGGACACAAAACCATAAAGATTTTGCTGCCACAGTACAGACTATATTAGATCAGACACTGCATTAAATTAGGCTGTTCTGGTAACTTACATCATAACCAGGCATGAGCCACTGAAAATAAGTAAGATAAATACCCAAGTTTAATAGATGTGCCTAAAAGATACAGCACTGAAATAACTAGAAATTACAGACTAATATCTGGTGAAAGTAGAATGCAGGTCATCTTTATTACTGATGACTTAATGCAGACTACAACAAGGCGTCTCTTTATTCTGGCAATCAGAACTTCAATGATTAGCAGAATAAATTGAATACTAAATGAGTTATAGTCATCCTTTTCATCAGTAGTTGGACTGTACTGTTTGTGAGTGTTATGTGCTTTTCTAAATGTTAACAGCTCTTGCCATCATTTACACCCCATGGCCAGTGAAATGTTGCCGGGGGGTCATCCTTCATGCTTCTTCATGAGTTCCACTCATTCCTCTGAGAGTTTTGTTGCATGATTTAAGCTTTAGTTGTTATATACTGTGGACAAATTTATTCAGAATGTCTCACAGACATGAAATTATTGATTCATGTAAATAGGCCGTGTCTATACAGTGTTTTCTAAAAGGAGAACTGTGTGGATTTTGCATATGAAGGGCAGTTTAGTATCAGTACATAGCCTGTGAAAACAGCTGTTCAATGCTTTCTGGAGACTTCAGATTTCTGACAGAAAGCCTGTGTTACAACTGTGGATGTAGAGTTTGAAAGATGTGGGCATTTTCCAGGCAAGAACAGTCTAAAAATGCTTTTGACTGCATCAGTGAAAATGTAGGACCTATGATTTCTGGAACAAGGGACCAACAATCACAGTTTCTCTGCGTCAGTATTGACTATAGAGGTGTGATGCAAAATTTGTAATGAGTGCCCCTTTAATGCAAAAAATGGCACGTTTTGAAAAGCTGTTTTGAGCTCCAGATTCTTCCCAAAATATGCGGCTAACACATGAAATTATAGAATTGGCTTGTGAGATCGGAGACTGTGGTTGTTGTCAGATACTGTAAAAAAAAAAAATGCAGTGTCTCAAAGATGCATTTATATTCATATAAAAGTCAAATATATGGCTTTTCGTCCAAGACATACAGACAAATACAGATTAGAAGATTACAAGAAAGCTAAAAATTATTTTCTAAATACATGTGTTTGTGTGTCAGCACAGTGCTGATGGAATAGTCTCAGGTGATGTGTGTCCCACAGCGTCATCTTGTGGCAAGTTTAAAACATCACACTCTCCCTCCTCAGCATCATTGTCCACAGAGCTCCTGCTTGATTGCCTTGAAGCTGTGAGAACAGACAGTTCACAGATTCAACAGGCCACTTCCTGTGGCAGACAGACTGTCACCTCCCGAGCCATAACTCACAAGCTCGGGTGACTGATGCTCCAAAATGAGAGCAATCTGCGTTTTCCGCCCCCATTCTCATTATAAAGCAGAGAGTTTGCTGCCAGGGTGTCACACATTCAACATCTGAGACCAAGGACTCTGTCAGAGAGAGATAGATCAATATGTCACCAAAGGAATCTTTGTGTGTGTGTCTGTACGTGTGAGATTGTGTGTGTTTGTCATAGTCAGGATCAGAAGGAGATGATGGTCTGAAGCTTCTTTGTTCATGGTATTGATTCAGTCTGGCAGAGAGTGGGCTGATGTCACACAGTAACACGCTGGCTCAGGGTCAGTGATACTGAGGTAAAATGCCCGCTCCCGTTGCTCGGATGAAACAGGTTAAGGAATTTGCACAACGATATGTACTTCACCTTATGTACCTAGTCAGTGTGTGAGTTTAAATTCTAAGCACTTATCCAAATATGGAAATGGAAAAATGGAATTTTTTTTTTTTTTAATCTCACACTGACTTGAAATACTGAATAAGCACTAAACTTTTGAGGGATTTATTTCGTCATAACTCTTCTCATTGGAGCTGAGAGCACTTAGTGTCCTTCTTATTCAAGGTGCGTCTGTGCACTTCCAAACATACATTCACCTGCCGCCAAAGGTTTTATCAAGCCTGCTAGACTGATAAATGATAATGTAGTGAGTGATATAAATAAGTGACATAAATGAGCCTTGCAGCAAGCGCGCAGAGAAGACGGGAGGCTCAGCGTGGGCCGATTCAGTGTTTACTACATGAAAAAGAGTGACTCACATCCCTCCGTATATACTGTATGCCTGTCTGACAAACACACTCACACACAAACAACACATGGTTTGCTTTCAACTTGAGTTATTGCCTGACCACTGCATGGGGCATTTTCCATAGTCCTTTATGCATCACTACATCAAAGTACCAGTTCATCTATAGCATGGTGGAGTTAAAGAGAGGCTGCAGGGGCTGGACACACTGGATCAGCAAAACCCAACACAGAAATATGCTGAGCCAACACAAGTTATGTGTTTTCTCATGGCCCCTTTCACCTTTTTTTTTCTCTTTTAATAGCAGCTTCTCTGTAATAACCATAATGTAGGGACTACACAAGCTATGGTTAACAACAAAGATTTGTGTTGAGCGACAGCTTCTATTAGAGAGCACCAAACAACACAATGAGGCTGCGTTGCTATGTACACTCCACACAGTCAAGAGTCAAGAAAACAGCCAGCCATTGTTGAAATGAAACTGACTTAATTCAGTCCCAAAGGTGTGGTGCTGGCATATATAGCAGAGCCCTGACATTATCTAATGTACACAACCTGAATTGCTTTTGCGGGGCAGGACACACACACGTTGTCGATCTCCACCACTGGGGGAATTGCAAGGAGATCTGCAGCATGCTAATAAGCCTCCAGTCAGCCAAGAAAAACACAAATTAGATATACATCTGCGTTTTGACCCCGCCGCTGCCCTGTAGCAGAAAACAAAGTGCAAATAATGAAAGGTACACTTGGAATAAACATTTCCACAAACAATAGCTTTTTGTGTGGCCCGATTATTGTCAGCATGCCTGGGCTGCAGAGAACTAGACTCTGTAAGACTTTTGTTTTCTGAATGATACTATAGTCCTATAGTGGCACCAAAGAGTCCTGAGACTCTGTCCGTGCTCTCTGTTTTAGGGCTTCTTCTTTGTTACATTAGAACAAAAGCTGTTTGGGCTCTTGAACAAACTGTTGGTTGACTGTTAACTTCCTGCTGGGTTCAAGGAACTGATGTGGAGTAGCTGACCAGAGGAAACCCGCTACTTTGGAGTGGGCATGCAAAGGCGGTCATTAAAGAACCCAGGCTCTCTTCCTACCACTAGGTAGACAGTTACAGCTGAAGGAGTTCATTGATGCATAAGTGATTTTGTGTTATAAGAATTTGTATAAGGAAAACAACACAAAAAGTGTATCCTCATTACTCATAGTCATGAGAATCAACAGACGTTACCTGTCCCTGCAGTTCCCCTCAGCTCCACAGAGCTCATTGTTGTGGTTTTTCAGTACCCAGCGGCTGTTTTCAGAAAACTAGCTCTGACAGAACAACCTACACAGCATCACATGGCAGACAGGCAAAGTTAGCAACTGGCTGGTGAATATAGGAGCAGCTAAAGAGCCAGTTTTATTCCTCAAGAGCTGGTGAAGACTAAAAAGCTGGAAGGACAGGGACTATCAGACTTTGCAACACTTGAGCTATATCAACTTTATGAGACCATAATATGTCTAATGTGAGTCCTGTTTACTTTGCTGGAGACCAAAAATCACTGCATATTTAAATATATTTACCGGTTTGGCACGAGTGGCAGGTATTACCGAGGTGCCAGCTTTGAACAAAATAGAGCAATTCAGTTTCAATTTCAAAGACGGGGAATAGATGAAGTAAAGAAGGTGTAGAGGTAAGACACTGCAGCTGCCTGACACTCCTCATTAATCTTCCCTTCCTTTCCTGTCTCTGCAGCCACTGAAGATATCTTCAATCACTGTGATTTGTGAGCCCAGTTTTGCAAACAACACAATCCACTTGAATCTCATATAATGAATATGTTATGAGTGGTATTTCATTCTATGTGTTTGAGAGCTAGCGGCTGCAATTTACCACAGTGAGAGCAGAGGAGAACAAAGATGGCCAATAGCCAGCTGACCTCTTGGTTTCTCCATTTCTGTTACTGTAGCAGATAAGCAGAGGAGCTGAATCATGAGCAGAATTATCATCAGTGCTAAACAGACTGTCAGAAGCTCACAGGCCCCATAAAAATACATGAGACTCCACTGCACAAGTCCACATTTACTGATAAGTTTATCATTATTATGAGCCTGCTTTATCACCATAGACTCCAGCACAACAGTCTCTGTGGTCTACTTATTACGAGCAAGCAAAAAAAAACTTATTTACTTAGCACTTTTCAAAAACACTAGTCACAAAGAGCTGCACAATCAAAGAGATTAAATCAAATATAATCAGAAAGAAACAAATAAACAAAACAAAGATAGAAAAGATCATATATATAAGGGGAGCAGATATGAACCAAGTTAAAATATAAAATAAATATAAATGAACAGATGGCTTTTTAGCTGCTTTTCAAAAGAGTCCACAGACTCTAAACATGTCAGGCTTACTGGGAGACTGATCCAAAGCTTAGGGGCCACCATCTGGAAAGCATGATCTCAAATTGTGTCTGAGGTACATTCAAAAAGTCCGGGGTAGAGGACCTTAGAATCCGGCTCCTGGTTTTGGGGGTGCAGAAGATCCATGATATTATGTGGAGCCTAGCCATATAGGGCTCTGTGAGGGAGCACCAAATTTTACTAATCATACATGAGAAATCCTTCTGTTGCTGTTGTTGTTGTTGTTGTTGTAGAGGCACACTAATAAAGCACACAGCAGGAGGACAAAAAACAGCAGAGTAGTTGGAGAAAAGATGAATTTAACATTTTGGACTTCTTTAGGGCTTGAAATGTGACTAGTCATTGCTACAAAGTAAAACGTGTTCTTGTGTAGTGCATGTGAAGATAAGCCCTGATCTATTTCTGTACCAGTTTGTTAATATCTCCACAGGAAGACTGACTAGTGTTGGACTAGGGGGGGAAGATAACTGGAAAAGGAGCGGGGATAGCTTTGACCATAAATCCTGACTGATCTCTTTCAGTTGGGAAATATTAAAAACTACATGTACAAAGACAGGAAGAACAAAGAGGAGCGTTTCCTGCTTCTGTTTACTAGTTTGTATTTTGAGCCAAAAACCTTTTGATTCATAGGATGTCTTCTTGAGTAATAAAACTTAATAAGTGATGACGTAGACCCGCACTGAGGCATGAGTGTTGGACAAGAGTCAATATGTGTCAAGTGTTGAGCCAGGGTGATGGGCCTGGTGGCTGTTACGTGTGTGTGTGTGTGTGTGTGTGTGTGTGTGTGTGTGTATGTGTGTGTGTGTGTGTGTGTGTGTGTGCGCGCGCACGTGTGTGAATCTGTGTTCCTTCCACGAATTCTTCGCTGCTCCGTTTTGTATCCTCTGAGGGTTAGTGTGACTAAGCACGTGTGTGTTCAGGATCTGACGTCTAAACACTGAAGTGATGAATGAAGATTGTGAAAGGGTGTGTGTGTGTGTGTGAGCAAGCTGCAGCAGGAGGGGAAAGGTGACGCCTACCCCCCCCACCCCACTCCAGCCCATCACCGTCTCCACCTTCACCACACCCCATGCCGGACAATGCAAGGGTGGTGGGTGGGTGAATGACAGGACAGGGCTGTGACTGGACAGAACCTGGGCTGTCTCCTACTTGGAGCAGCCGGATGGGTTGTGTTGAAAGAACGTGGACTTCCCCATGAAGTCTGACTGGGACATACATCCTGGAAGGACCCATGGAGCCAGAAGACTTAACAAAATAGAGTGAGGGGTAATTTATGACTCCTGACTCCAAAAATAGAAAGAGACCAATAAGAATCTATCATGAATTTTCTTTTAGGGCTGTATTCTTAAAATAAATGGATTCCAAATACATGTTAGAAAAAAGCTGAGCTGGTTTCTTGGCCGAAGCTAAGGGGCAGGGCTGACCAGCAATCTCACGGAAGTGACAGCTCCCTGGGCAGCATGACACAATATGTAGTAAGAGTTGGTCACACAGCAGGACCAAGGACATGAATTACTCCAGTTCTATGGGAAAATGGCACTGAGCATGCTCAGGGGCCACTCAGTGACCCCTGTTGGGCAGCCTCTCCACTGTCTGGTGGGGAGTTCTCCAGAGAGAGACCCCCAGAGGATGATCGACTGCCCCCCCCGCTGTGCAGGAAAAAATAGAAATCCCATCTCTTGTTCGCTTTTCTCTGTCTTTTTCTCACACTGCATTCTTATCTGAAAGATTTAATTCTTTATCTAAAACAATTTATTTAACTTACAGTTAAAGATTTTGCATATTTGAGAGATACGTAGATGTTTATTGCGGCCATTGTTTTGTTGGTTCACAGTGTATTTTGTTACTTTGTCCAACCCTGTGTGTGTGTGTGTGTGTGTGTGTGTGTGTGTGTGTGTGTGTGTGTGTGTGTGTGTGCACACCACACCCACCCCCCTCTCTACACACACACCCTCCCCGCAACCCCCCCCACACTTGCAT
>JBBMJY010000018.1:8035189-8072803 GCA_037833715.1 Toxotes lorentzi
TCATTCATTATTAGTAATATCAAAGGGAACTTTTACTTATTTCATTAAAATTCAGACCAAATAGGAAAAGCACTCATTTAAATAACAATATCCCTAACTTACTATGAGTAGTGTAGTTTCCTGTGAATAAAGGTGCCGTGATACCAATGCATGATGGCAAAAAATGAAGGTTCAAGATGTGCCGCTGATCGGCATGGTCTTTTGACCTCATCGAGAATGTTCTCGCTGAGTGTTGCAGACAGATAAAATGCATCGGTGGTTTGTGGTTGGCCGACCGCAGCTCTTCTGGCACAGTTTAAATCCCGTGTCTCCTCCGTGCTCTCACAGAGAGAGGCACAGCTGTGGTCATGCTTCCTCACAACATGAAAGGATAAGCCTAATTAAAACATCTTAATTACAAAACTAGATGCAGCCGTTCCAAAGTGGGGGGAAAAATAATGGAGTTCAGCACTCATTCACCCATCCCATGCGGACAATTGCTAGCACCAATGACTGTCCTAAAAGATAAAAACGGTTGTATTTCTGTTCTGGGTTAATGCTTTGAAAAGTTTTCTTTTCTTTCTTTGTAAGTCAATAAACAAGCCCATAAGTAATAGGGTTTTAAAAATGTTGAGAATCAGCATTTAAAACAAGCAAACACATGCAAGCAACACAGGCTAAACAGTCCCTGGACCACAAATGTATTGAAGTGTTTGTGAGGGAAGTTGGACTTTAAGTTTTTTTCAAAAAATCCTTTGATAATGACAGAAGAGCGTCCCAAACTCATTTTGAGGCTGTAAACACATAAAGCTTTATGGAATGTCTTGTATATCACAAACGAAAATGGAGCGAGGAGTTGAGTCTAAAACAAGGACTTGTTGACTGATACCAGGGGGATAACAAACAAGACTGTCATGAATCCACCCCTGTCCCCTTTTACACTTGTCTTTCATCTTCCTGTCACTGGGATTAGTGGGATTTCATCTCGTTCCAAGACTGTCTGTTTTGTAATTTCTGGTTTTTGTGCCCTGTGTTTAAGATTAGGTTACATCCTCAAACTTCTTTCAATGAACTGTTACCAGAGCTGCATATATACAATGTGTGATATTTCCAAGTAACATTACTGAAAATTGTGTGGGGGAGTTGGGGAGGTTGATAAATGAGAGCAGATGCAGAGATGAGTATTACAATGTGGTCTGATCATCCACCTGGCCGTGAGGACATTGACTAGACATATCAAATGGAAGGGAACCAGTGTATAACAAACAAAACCAGACTATTTAGTCTATTCCAAAACTTCTCAAGGACTCATTGATAACACTGAGCACTACTACTAAAACCACAGCATTATTGGCAAAAGAGCTCGAAGTTAATGTGGCCCACAGCGTGTGTGTCTGTGTGTTTGTGTGTGGGAGTGTTTGCGAGCAGTGCATACACATATCCTCATTATGAAAATCAGAGCTGACTTTTGTGTAATTTTTGAATCGTAGAACATTTTAGCGATTAGTCTTGCTCATTAGCAGACAGACGATGAGAATAAACTGGTGACTGATCAGCTCACAGCAGTAAAATGTTTACAAATCACCATCATGAAAATAAGACCATCTCTAGTCATAATTCCTGCCATTGTTAGAAGGCTTTGTCACTTGAACATAAACACGTTCTTTCTCTTTATTTGCTGAAACAACGGATGCTGTCGTTTTTCATTATAATTGGTAATTATCATCCGACATGTAGTATGCCATGTCTCTACAACAACTCCTCACGGCAAGAACTCAAGATTTATCAAAGCCATATCAAAGGGCAAATATATCATGTTGTCTGATCATAGCATTACAGTCATTATTCACATCACCACAAGAGATTGGCTTCCGGAAAAAAGCAAGCAGTGGTCTTTTTAAGTGTTTGAACAAATGCTCTTTTCTTGTGAGAACAGTGAGAACAACGTGGCAGCTACAGTTTGTATAACCTTTATTGCTTCAACAATTAAAGGGGAACTCTGACTACTTAGGACATGAAAATCCGTTCAATCATTTTGGGAAAAACAAGACAACAGTTCTGCGTTTAACCAAGACCATCAATAGCAGTTCAATAGAGGCTGAGTACCACTACTAAGTGTTTCTGAAACCTCAAGATGTTTTTGTACATGGCTTTCAAACTTTAGTTTCTGTGTTTTCTTTGCTCTTGTGGGTATTTAGTGGTGGCACAACACATAATCTGACACAAGTCTGATGCAAATCAGAGTGTTTCTGCTTTCCCTTACACATTTTTCTCACACTTTCCACACAGCTCAATGTAAAGCCACAGAATGCTATAAAAAATCATGTCCTTGTTGACAAGTATGCAGATACTGCCAGCTCTTCTACAGCCTGCAAGAGTTAACACAGGTACCATCATCTCAAAATGCAGCCTTTACAATGAATTCTGGGTATTGTAGGAATGGCTGAAATGATAGAGTGATGGAAAGTAAGCAGAAAAATAACATTTGTTTATTGGGTTTATTTGAAGTCTTTGCTTCTACACACTCACTTTATTAGGAACACCTGCACACCTGCTCATTCATCTCCTATTCTTCACTATCATTTTGAACAGACCACTGTCCAGTCACAGAAATAGCATTATACTTCCCTCTAAGTTTGTTGGTCTTGTTCTCAAAAGAATTATGCTTGCAAATATCTTGATGCAAAAAATGTCATGCATGTTTCCTCCGTTGCTGGTGTAGAGAAATGGACAGCATTTGAGAATCCCTTCTTTGGAGCCAGCCCCAGACTGATGCTGAATTCTATGACATCCCACATGTCCAGCATTGTTTCCTTTCTAAAGACCAGTGGGATGAAATTATTTTCTTTATTTTCCCTGCATGGTCTCCCTCCTATTTTCTTTAATTGCATCCTGCTTGTCATCCTTCCTTTTTCCGCCCTTCTTTTCTTCCTTTCCTTGTCAACTTATCTTATTTATTGTATTTACAAATGTACAGTAACCCTGACTTTAGGGCACATTAACTTTTCTAAGGTCCAAAACAGTGGAAGACAAGAAGGCAGTTGCATATAAACAGTTTCAGACAAACAAGCAATAAGCCGTCATCAATCTTCATTCTCGAAATAAATCTAAAAATTCACTGTAAATAAGTACTGTTAGTGGACAGTAAATCCTACTGTTGTATGTCAGTCGGTAGAGGATTGCACAAACTTAGGGTTTTGTTGCAGATTCGGTTTCTCATAGAGCTTCGCCCGCATGTTTGCTAGTCCAAGCAGAGGAGTGAGTGGAAAACATATTTTTATGAAGAGATTAAAGAGTAAAATAGGTAAAAGAATGCTTTTACCTATGGAGGAAAAAACTACAAATAAATTCACAGTTACTAGTGGCATTGTCAATCAGGTGGAGCCTGTTATGAGTGCTATTTACACTACTCACAATGATAGTGTTATGGACACTGCATTGTAGGTGCTGGTTCCAGGTTCCAAAAGACATCATATGCAGTAATGTAGTTATACGTGTTCAGTGATCAAAGAGGTTTCTGAGCATGTGAGAAAGAAATAGAAACCAATCACAAAACAAGACTAAGAATCTAAACCAGACTGTGAGTGGCTCACAGAGTCCAAGTGAGGCTGCAGTGCTTTCAGCAAAACGGCAATGTCAGCATGGTAACATGCTCACAAAGACAGTGCTAACATGCTGATGTTTAGCTGGTATAATGTCAGCTATGTTTGCTTTGCATGTTACCATGATAACTTCAGCAAATTAGCACTTAATGCAAAAAACAGCTAAGGTTGATGGGAATGTCATTAGTTTTGCAGGTATTTAGTCATTAACCAAAGTCTTTCACAAATTAAAAATGATGATGGTGCTGGTTGAGTGTTGCAATTCATCCTGAGGGGACCATGAATGTCTCCACCAAATCCCATGGCAATAGTTCTTGAGACATTTAGCTCAGAACTACAAATATTACTACAAATGGTGCATGATGGAAGGTCAGGGAATCACCAAATTAAGTAGGATTTATCCTCTGGGGACCATGGATGTCTGTACAAAATTTAATATAGTATGTAGCAACACAATAGAATACTAGCCTCTTTTCTGGAGTGTATGCAAGCGTACAGATCTGTAATATGGGGTGTATGCAAACATATACAGTGGGGTCCAAAATCTGAGACCGCTTTCAACTTTTGGACCTCCCTGTGTATTCACGTCGTTCTGCAGTGGCACAGCCTGCTGAATTGTCTTGGGTACTCTAAATCCTGGGTAGATGTGTTTCCATAATGTCTTGTTTTAGTGTGATGCACCATATGGCTTAGCTCTTCTCCACTCATGAGCTCATCTCAGGTCCATTCAGAGATTTCTTAGAAACACTGCCATTGGAACATTTATATTGTTGTGCCCCCCCCCCAATCTCTCTCACACTCACACACACACACAGACACACTATCCCTCTGAGAATGACAACCCAGCAAACCATATTATTAGTAGAGATTAGCATTCTAGCCCTTTGAAGATTAAAGTCAAACTCTGACTTTATTAGCCACACTGGGAGATAGAACGATGGTTTATTTTGTGCTTGCCTGACAAAATTTATTTTGCCTTTTCTTAGGACTTTCTGCAAAAAAACGCTCAAGGACACTTGAACCAGACATTTCATACAGATTATGTAAGGGTACCACGGGTTAACTCCATGAAAAAAAAAAATCTGTGACACAACAGTATGTGTCCCTCAGGTAAGACTTTATTGTCACATGTTTGTACACAGACTCTCTGATTTGTTAAAGCAAGGAAGTTTTCATAATCAGCCAAGGAACCTAATAATAATAATAATAATGAGAAGAAGAAGAAAAAGGAGAAGGAGAACCCTCTTTGCTCACAGAGAAAAAGACATTGCTTTTCAAAGATTCTCCCAAGAAGGTCATGATACTCATAAGAGGAGCCATTTGCTTGTGTTTTTTTTTTTGTTTTGTTTTTTTTTTTTGCGGAGCACATCTGGACTTCCCTCAGATTAAACATCCCAAATGTGACCTGAGCTGGAAACGATTTGTTCACCGGTAGTGCCGTCACTCCTGCCAAGAGGCAAGGGGGCGGGCTGGGGATGGTGTTGGGGTGGGGGGGGCTGTGGGTGATGATTCCTGTGAAAGGATATGGTGAGTATACAGAGTTCCTCTGGCTTCAAGATTTGAGTACATAGTAGTATGATACTTGGTTGTGTTTGAAGATGTAATCTCCCATTTGATTTTCATTCAGTGGGCAGGATGGGAGGGTGCTGGTTCCTGCTCCCCTGGGCTGCCTCATCCAACCCATATCAGGGTCAGGCAGACTCTCTTATAAACACTGATTAAAACACTGGAAATGGCTGCCCGCTGGAAAACTCATGCAGACAAGATACAGCAGAATGGATTGGCACTACGAAGGACCAATTTGCAGTGAAATTAAACTCTGAAGCTCACTTTGTGAATCTCTGAACAGTTATATCTGATCTGAAAGTGTCTTGATTTTCCATTTTGGCATAATAAAATAAAAATGATTCTTTTCTCTATCATTGTCTCTGCAAACTCTCCTTTAAAACTGGCAAAGAGAAACACGTCATATATTGTTAACATCATCAAAGCATGCAGAGCATGACTGTTCTTATCTCAGCATCTAAAACAGATGCCACAGGTTCAGAGGGCACGGCTGACTTGATTTCAGCAATTTTATTACAACCAGACAGAAAAAGAAAAGGAGACCGATGTCAGTATCTGCAGCCTCACATGCAAACCTGCATGGAAAATACTTGGTCTGCTGCTCTGATGTCAAAGAAGCACAAATTAACATGAAATGTGTGGTTTCATCTGGCAACACTCATTTTCTCTTCACTTTACTGTTTAAACATAATGATGGACTTCATACTTGCAACATTAGATCTCAGGTATTATGTTGTTATAGGCTAAAAAAAAAATTGTATGTAAAATGATGACAAAAAACTGTAAAGACATTAATAAGACATTTTTGAATAATTTTGTCTGTTTCTGTGTGAAAACCGCAGTGAAATAATTCCAACAGAGACAGACTGAAAACATACGGCTACTCCATAGAATTCCCAGAGACACTCAATCAGAAATGTGGGAAAACAAATTTGTGAAAGAGCCCTTAAATGAACATCTGAAAACTGTAATTAGAGAATTATCTGTGGCAACACCAGTGTCACGATACAGTGTCACGATTGCTCCGTCCTCCTGCCGCAAAACAAGAACAAAACAGGAGAAAAAACATCATAAAAAACCCGCTACAGGTGATATAATTGACTGAGGGGAAGCTTTGCAAGCTGGGTAATCTTAGGGGAGGGTGATGGGCTGCCTCATAAGTGCCCTAAGCCCTGCAGGGCACGTAGAGGCTGCCCTGACAGATAAAAACAACAACTGAAGGAATCATCAGGTTAAAAGCTTTAATCTAATGTGATGGGAATGATGTAATTGGGTTCATCTGTTGTTCATTTGATGGCAAAGTCCTTATGCAGCCATTTCAGCACTGTGCGGTGTATGAAGTGAAGTTTGCATACATTGGTGAGAAGGGAAAAGCTGCAACAAAGCTGGGCTTCAGTATTCGATCTCCTGTTTTGTGCCATGAATTGCAACTATTTCGTAATTGTCAGTGAATAATTCTGAAGTGCACTTTATGAGGTCTTTATAGGACATTGTCCAGTCAGTTAGAGTCTGATTTGACACTGATGCCGAACAGCAGTGTGTCCCCCAACAGCTCAGGTCCCTTTCAGACTGCCCTGACTTGGCAAGCAAATCTGAAATAATCAAATATAGTGCTTTTTTTATGAAAGGGGCTTTTTGTAAAGGCAACTCTGGAACAAGGGATGACATGTTTATGCCTGTGCCATTTTAATATGTTACAATTATATGCTAGTTTTATTGAAATACACCCTAATTTCAACAGTGCTGAAGGAATTTGGCTGTAACATCATGCAGTTAAACTCAATAAAGCCTTTTCATGAGCTTGAAATGTTTTGTTGTGGTTTGGATGAAATTCGCAATTTGAGCACTACAAAATGACAGGGTTTGTTTTGTTGGATTCAAGGTCCAGGTTTCTATTCTGTGTTTTGTCTTTCGTTTTTTTTTAATGAAGAAATAGTGAGGCTGTTGGATTCAGGGAGTTGTTGAAATGATTGTGATTGTTACCTAAAAGAATGGCATGAGGTCTGCAGACAAGTTGACTTGACAAATGTCCTTTCGTTTTGAGGTCATCTGTCAGTTCTTATTGTTCTCCAGCCTCTGTTAATTGTCAGTTAATAGCTGCCTGCTCTTTCATAACTAGACTGACTTTTTATGAATGGACTGGATAGTATATTTGTTTAAACAAACACGGCAGCTGAAGCTCAAAGAAATTTGTACTTTGATGTGTGATACACTTGCAGGGCATTGAATCAAAGAGATGCCCCTTACCCTCCACATTATGTACATTTTATACCATTCTTTGTGGGGCTCTCGTTTAACACACCGAACATGATATCCATCCCCTTATATTAACATACTTTTACATTCTGAAATGTTTTCAAGTTTATAGCCACGGATTAAAACTAATGGGAGTATGAGCCACAGTAAAGCATATACATAAACTGCATTTGCCAAAGGCTTCTACTCGAGCCAGTCACACAGCTGGATGAAACTTTAACTAATGTAATTTTCTGTACAGCATGCATTACTGCTTGCAGAGGTCAACCTTTATATTTGGTGCTTATTGTTGAGCAGTATCTACACTTCACCATTCCAGGCGTAAGTAAAAGAAAGATTTCCACATATGTTGTTGCAGCGTAGAAAGATGCTTTTAACATGGTACTCACACAAAACATTTCTTAATGATTTCTATTTCATTTGAAATCTCTGGAGAGAAATGGCACTTGTCCTGCCAAACAGGATTTCTGCTCTTTTCCCCGTGTTCTACTCTCTCCCTTCCTTCCACTTTCATTCTTTCCTCTTCCCTTCTCATCACAAATTGAAGCTTCCCAGAGCACACTCAGTCTCTGAAGTGAAGATTAGGAACACCCTCATTGACTATTGTCCTGCAGCTCATCAGTGAGCCACTGAAACTTTTGATAATCATAAGTAAAAAGACAGGGCTGTTCCTGAAGCTTCCTGGAGATTAAACACTCATCATATCCCCTCAGCACCAACGCCCATGACTCCCCATCATACTAAAGACGGGTCATTAGGTTAAACTGACAGAGAGCATTAAAGAATAAGAAAGGAAGGAAAGAGGAAAAAAAGGGAGAACACAACTAAAACCTGAGAGTTGATCTTGATCATCCTTGTTCCTTAGCTTTCTGAGAAAAAAGACCTTGATTTTGAGAGGAAGGACTCAAAAAGAGATGCTAATTGCCATGAATGGAACCCATAAAAGGTTTTATGGGTCGAACTAATTCTGTCCACAGCAGGACGACCAAATGAATGAATTCTTTGTTGAGGTCCATACAGTATATGAATCCACTTTATTTGTGCCTGTCCTCTTTCCTCAGGCCATGTAGAGAGTGGAGCAGTTGCAGATGGCTTGTTTCAGGAAACCACGGGCCCAAAAGGGATCCCTCTCTGCTGTGCATTTAGTATACAAACTACAAAGGCAGGCTGCGGTCAGCACACCCTTGTGAAAGGGGCTAAAATAGTGTCAGCAGGATGTCCAACAGACTGCAAGCAAGCAGAGGAGAGAGCAGAACAGAAACCGACATTGGAAGGAGAAGGGAAAACACTCTGTGTGCCTAACCGAGTCACCTTCTTCCATAATTGTTGGGAATTAAAGGAAATAAAACATGAATATTTGTTGTTCGTTTTTTACTGGCAAACCCCCCCCAAACCCCTTTTCTGAGCAGCAATTGTTGAACCGATGCTAAGTAACCACAGGTTGGCAGTAACTAAACTTTGTATTCCTTGAACTGATGTTTGTCGGACTTTACCAAGAGCGATATTCTGTGTGCAAAGAATTCGTGTATGGTTTGAGAGGTTATGTCTTTTTTTAACCTTTCCAAACCCATACCCAAAAAAAGCAAAAATGTAAGGAATGGATTAAAGAGTGTGTCTGTCTGCTGTAACATAGGCCGGTAACATTAGCATGCTTGGCTAACTAGTTAATAATCCAATCATTGTGTTACCTCCAAGGCCAAGAGTTAGCATTTTATTAGCCAATTAATTTGTGAGGTTACAAGTTTAGAAAAAAAAAAAAAACCTTGTTCAGAAATGGAACACACACCATGAGGGAGCAGGTCTCAGAGGCCGTCAGAGTTTAGGCAACCCCTATCTAATACAGCATTACTTTAAACATCAAACTGTGGAAGCCTATAGGGGAGAATTTTAAAGTGATGATGTACGCATTTCCAGTTTCATTTGCATTTTCACTTTCACATACTTGTGTGGACAATCTATGACAATATTAAAATGGAAATCGAAAAGCTGTTTGAAATTTCCTCATTCGTCATTCTAACATAGTCCCCGACAGGCTTCCACATAAAATTCCTATAAGTCCAAGGCCATTTGGACAGTGGCTTTTGAAGGATGGCAGAGTATCTTGATCTTCCACTTAGCAAATTTATTTTATCTTACTTGTGAACTTGCTTCTGTCAGCACCCCACTTCTCCCAACTTGTGGCTTTATGGACGTCTTATGGTAGAAACACCTCTGTTCTCAGAGGGTTCCACATTAAACTGTTATTTGTCTTTCGTGAGCAGTGAATTTGTGTAGGCTCAAATTCGCTGCTCATGTTTTGCCAGCAACCCGGTCCAGTTCTTTCTCTCATTGAGCAAGAGACATTGTGAAAACCCATCTGTACAGAGACCTGACTTGCCATTTTACACTGATTAAAAGTAAAAAGTAATTTTTACATGGTGGTTATATTTGCAGACGAGGGATATACATTGCTTATACAAATTTTCACTCTTCTACTGACTAATGTCAAAAACAGAGCCCTGTTCCTCCTACACAGGCAACAATGCAGCTTTCTGCCTTCACTACAGCTCAGTAAATTCACATGCTGCTTTTAACTTTTTGCATTGTTTTTGTGTCAAAGTTGGCATCCCTGTAATATTAAAACATTCTTGTACAACTGTTTTCCAACTCTGACCTGAAAGGATGTGATTAACAATGAGGTGCCACAACAGAGGGGTGTGATGAGTTTTTCCACCATTTTGGTGTACTACTACTTTGACTCCTCCATGCCTCCAAAACAGCAGGTGCTATGTTATGCTTGTTTTTTTTGAGGCATTTTACTCATTAGAGAGCACTAGGAGCCTTAATATAATTTTGGTCTTCTTTTAAAGTCTGCCATGTTGTAATCTGAGGCAGAGGCAGAGTGAGCTGGACGAAGATGTTTTATTTCTTGCTCAAAAGCAGAGGTAAAGTATATTGTGTGTGAGTCAAAGGGCAAATCACACTATTTCAGAATGTCTGTATTTGATTATACTCTAGTGGGCCACTACAAAAACAAGAGGTATTTTATGTTCGTGACTCAGGTTAGATTACCATCCAGACATTTAACCAGAGGTGTGACAGAGAATTAACGTCCCACAGGTGACTCAAAAAGGCGAGAACAAACTCTTAACTAATGGGTGATGATGTGACCTCAGCTGTGGGATGCCAACCCTTACACTGGATGGAAATTGAGCCTCGGGGTGACCCAAGTGGGAGTAAATGTGAAAAACATGGCAGAAAGAGCAGAGTATAGCAAGTGTGAGCGAAGCTGATCTCTTCTGCTTTTCTTCCCCCGTGTGTCTGCAGGCTTGTGTAATAAGAAGCATGAAGTATGAAACTCCAGAGATATCCCTGACTGAGCCTGGACATTTTTCTGAAACTGCATGGACAGCAGAACTACACACGCCATATCAAAAATGGCACAAATGCAAAGGTTTCATCGGACAAGTGTGCTATGGCTGGTGTGAATATGGCTGTGTTATTTTAGATACATCAGTAACTTCTTATATTTCTTCCCTACAAGCTTACATCTGAGCTCTCCAGTCTACCTTACCCAATTTCCTTCATGAACTGGTGCCCTAACTTTTGTATCTTACTGAGGAATGACTATTTCCTGGGGATGTAATCTAAAGGAATCCTAACCATCTGACATGGGATATTTCCTGTACCTCTGAAGCCATCCATTCCTAAACAGAAACGTACACAGAGGAAGACACACAGTATGGTTTGAACAGCCAAAGGCCCATGGACATCAAGGAGTGTGTGACACATTTCTCTTATCACAACAGTATTTTCAGCACAAATATTCAATAAAAACAACATGAACCAAGGACCATGGGGGAGCCAAGAAACAACTGATTGTCCAAGTTAATGCTATGGCATCTATAGGGGCTTATGTTTGTTTATCATTTGTCTTCTGGATTTCCTTGTCTAGAAAAATAGTGAGTGAATTCACTGCTGACTTAGAGGATTTCATTGCTGGACTGTCCAACAAAAGCATGAATTCAGAATGAAAAGCTGCAACTAAAAAAGGGGTGATCTGTCCACATGCAGTCAAATCTTTTTCTGTTGTCTTGCCACTCAAATATCTGACTGAAAACTCTGAGAACTGTTTCCAGTATTGCTGGGCTTGACATCTGTGACAGCATTCAGGGTGGCAATGGGGAATGCAGAATTTGGAAACAAAATGAAATGAAGATGGAATTTCAATACATTAAAAAAGAGTGCACCAGCACAGCTACAATCACAGAGAAATATGTCATGGTCTCCTCTTATGTTCTGACACCTCTGTTACTGTATAGATTTTACTGACATTGCTCCAGGGGGGTAATATATATAATATTTGAGTCCTCAACAAATGTGTGTTCCAGCACAGAATAAAAAACAAGTGTAGGTTAACGTTTCTAATAAATATATATATTTTTTAAATCACAACCAGCTGGTGAGGTTTTAAAGCTGGCACTTAAAGTCACAAAGTCAGATCACATCTCAAGGCAGAGAGGCTCATCTAATCAAAACCAGGACTTGTCCAACTGTCATATTAAAATGATGTGATGGGCTGATGGCAAGTGCAATCACAACAACTGTCATGTATCCACTGTGAGGCTGACAGAATATAGACTTTCACGGAGCAGCAAGAATCTGCAGAGTTCATATTCTCAGAAAAGTTTGTAACTATTAAATTGAGTTATATATTAGAAGGCCATGTGATGAGAAGACACAGTTTGTTACTTAACCGATATCTAAATGGTGACCAGTTGAAGCGACTAGTTTCAGTCATAGCTTAGTGGTGTGTCTTCAGGAAATATTTGAAGCAGCTATCTAGCTGTACTAACTTGAATGCAGGTAATATTGTTGTTATCTTCACAAGATAACAAGTACTTGGGTGTCTGCTTGAGCATGTATTGCATGCTCTATATTTGTATTTATATTTAATGTTGTTTTTGGATATATATGTTGTATATCTATACATTTATTTGTCCTAATCCAGCATACTTGACATATTAGCTGCACAAACATAGCTATGCAGTGCTTCACACTCAGTTTTCAGAAAAGCCTGAAATGATTATGGAGGTGACTCATACAAGGATCTGCTTATGGAGTCCAGAAGAAGAGGCCAGACAAAGCTAACATCAAATTGCTTCTTATTTCCCTTTATGTGGAAATAAAACAGCCTCCATTTGAAAGGCTGCATTGCTTGATTGTTGTATACAGGAAATGCTTTCTGTGTTTCGTTTAGTATTTTGATGGTTTTCATAATTATAGTATATCCTACCCCATATTGTATTGTTTAGAGTTTTAGAACAAGGTTCCTGTGGTTCTTCCATATTGTGAAAAATAGTTAATCTGTTCCTTGTTCTCTGGGCTGCAAACAGCACATGAACTGCACCAATCTTCTATAGTAGTTCCACAAACAAAAAATCTATTCCATCTGAATAGTTCAAAAGTGTTTAAACTGTCCTTGATCTGTGTAACTTCTCATTCTTAACATTCAAAAAAACAAAACAAAAACAGAATAGGTAATTACTTCAAAGAGTTTCTGTTGCGTTAAAGCACTATATGGTGTGATGCAGCCCTGAGGCTGATTCTTGTGTGTATAAACATATTCTGGGCTTTCCACAGCACATACTGTAAGCTGCCAGTCAAAGCCGTCACAGTCATTACTCAGTGCCATTCACCCTGCTGTGTTAAAACCATAATACGATTATTGATTCATAAAATCAGATTTGGTGAAAAATAATTTCTTTGTTAGGTGATAATCCTAAGTAGCTTCTGAAAGATTAGATTGAGACAGACAGTGAACCCTAACCAATGAAACACAACCCTCTATTTGGCTCCTCTCACAGCAATGGAAATATTCCAGGTGACACTTTTGAAGTCGTTTTTCCAGTCGTTGCAGCCACACAGCGTGAGTGACCTCAATATTAGTTAAACGCTCTGTCTCCTAGAATAAGCATGCATCTCAGTTACTGTATATCACAGCCCACCTGAGGATTTCTGTCTGCCGCTACAGGCATAGTCATATCCTACTGAAATATATAGGAAAAAAAACATTTTTTGCTACTTTCATTTAAACAATTTTTGTATTACTGCGGGCCTTCCCTGTGGTAAAGATTTCGCCCTGACATCCAGCTGGGGTCCTGGTGCACACTGCTGTGAGCCTGTCAGCAATAGTGAGCTTGCTGGCTCCTCTTGGTCCCAGACAACCCATTTACACAGTGTCCCTGCCAGCAGGACCCAGGCCAGCCTATTCTACAAGCCCTGACAGCCACAAAATAGAGTCCTTGACCCAGAACACTAAACAATATGACATATGGACACTGTTACTCTTTGCACTACTCTTTGTTTGGCACCTTATTGTGTTCTCTTTTTAAATTATATCTGTACATATTCAGCTACTATTTCATTTACCTCTTTTTTTGTTTTTTTGTTTTTCTTTTAAATTATTTTGTATTTCATTTTGTATTTTGTACACATGTAGCTGCTGTTTCTTTTACTATATATATATATATATATATATAAATGTGTGAAGGGAGAGTGGCAAAAAAAAGCATTTCATTGCATAGTGTGAACAGCTGCTTTGTACTGTGCATATGACAATAAACTCTTTTGAATCTTGAAAGGGGTAGATGGAGCAGAGGAGAAACAGATCTTACAGTACAGTGATGTGTGGGTTGAGAATGTACAGGTCCCAGCTATGTAACTACAACTGTGGTACAGATCTCAGCTCAAGTGTCACTCCAAAAGCTATAATGGGTTCTGGGTGGAAAATCATAAGTGAAAACTCATTCAAATCAAATGTTTATTTTCGTCTTGCCACATGCCTTTGTTTCTTTATTTGTAATGATGCAATGTATTAATCTCATGTACAGAGGCAGTTTTGCTTTCACATATGTGGGAAATTTCACATGTTCAGGCCTGAAAACCAACACATGGTAAAAAAGCACGTGTTTTGGATTAATGTGAGTTCTCCTGTGAGTTAGCATGTACTAGCCTTTACTACCCTTGTCCTTATTAAACATATATGTTTGGTACTGCATGAAACCTGGAGAGAAAGAACTCAAGGATCATTCCTGTTGTATTTAATGAGGAATTCTGAATAAATGTGTGTGTGTTCAGAGGGAAGCTCATACACTCCCCTGTTCCCCTCTTTTGTACTACAGTCGGTTTGTCACTCCAGCTGTGCTGTGTCCATGTAAAACGTCAGGTGGTCGCGATATTTTTCTTTTTTTTCCCACTTTCTCCTGCAGCTGAGAGTGATTAGATCATAATGCTGTCCTTCTGTTGAGACCGGGATGTCAAGTGATCTGATCGGTCAGCATGCTGGGGCCGGGGGAAGACTGCAAACTGATGACATCAGGAGTCTGGGAAACAAGATCACTACTACACAAAATCCTCATCATGGTGAGTCAGTCTGGGAGAGGTAGCCCGCACACCAACACACCACAGCTATCTTTGCCCCCAACAGTGCCCTCGACCCTCCAGCCCCACCAACTGCAGCCCCTGCCCTTCTCCATGTGCACTCAACATAATCATGTTATGAAATAATACATGCCTTTCGACAAAGGTTTGGTGAAGGGAGAATGACTCACTTAGCCTACTCTTCTGTATACAAAGGAGTTTGTGGAAGCACTGAGGGTTTTTTGGAATTTAGAAAGGGTTTTGGGACTCCTTAGTGTGTGGCATATATTATGTGACATTGGTATCCAGGCTACACTACACTACACCTCTGTTGACTTCTTCCTCCTCCTCTCCTCAATCTGGGGTCTGATTAATTTGGTCTCTGGCATGAAGTCTATTGTTGCCATTCCACAGAGAGCCAGAGAATCTGGGAAGCATTCTGATTTTGTTGGGACCCGCTGACAGCTGCTGTACTACTTGGGCAGAGTCCAGACCCCTATCTTGTGGTCTGTGAAAGCTTCTCCAAAGCCCTAATTGCTCTTCAGATGTTGAGCGTTGTTTTTGCTTTGCTCTCACCCAACATAAACTTGCCCAGGACCATCCCAAAAGCCCATTTACAGAATCACCCCCCTGCCCTCCCTCCCTGGTAAAGCTCTCAGCGACTGATGTCTGCTTCACCAATTAAAAGAGTAAGGGCATGTGACATAGCTTGATGTTTGAACATGTGTGCCCATCTGTAAGTGTTGGTGTATGCCTGCAGGTTTAAGAGAGCCATGCATCTGTGTGTCTCTGGATGTTTACCCAATTGCTACAAGTCCAAGTGGTCCCATGCTGAAAGACGTGATAAGTGTGCAGCCACATAAATCATACTTTGTCTCCCAGGAAAACATTTGCTGCAGGACTCACATGTTACAATGGCAAGTATTATGTACAGGCAAAGACATCCAAAGTGATCTGCAACAGATAAGGAAACCTCCTCATCGTGGTGATAGAGAGTTTTGTTACAAAATAATCAGCGCACTGTAATAAAATGCAGACAACTTAGTTGTTCAACTTGTTGTGCACAGAGAACAAACGCTCTAAGGTATTTTATTTTAGGCAAAGGTTTTTTTCATTTCAGAAATCAGGAACAAAATTGTGCACATGAAATCACAAGGATTTTATAAAACGTATCAAGCCAAGATATGTCTTGCAAAAAAATACCCTAGATTTGTGTTGCTTTTTCACAAAATCTATGAAAATGACATTAGTATTATAGCTTAGCAAAACACATGACATTCACAGTGTACATGATGAGTTTTCTTTCTTTCTCTGCTGTAGCAGCAGCAATTCCCTCTGTTGTCCCTTGTTTGCGATTAAAATGCAACTTCTTGTTTCAGGTATATACTTTACTTTAGTTTTCCTTTTCAGTGATTTTACCATTCTTTTCATAGTGTCCATCATTTACTCTTCATCATGTGTCGTACAACACCGCAACACAAATGGCTAAATGGTCTGTACATTATAACAATACAGTACTTTTGCTTCCTTTCCAACTCACTGCACATGGATAATGCCTTGTCATGAAGACAAGTTCAGTGGTCCAAGAAAGTCTTTTGGGGTGGGGGCTGAGGGAGAGACAGAGTAAAATGAGATTCTGAAAGCTCCACAATTAAAGTGTGTCTCTTTGAAACCCCAGGCCAGGCTTGGCTACTTCATTCAAGCTTTCCCCTCCCTATCGGCCCATGATCTGTTCTGGAGAGGAAGTGAAGTTTACTCTACTGATAGCTGCTCTGAACGATGTTGCCTGCGCACAGCTCAGGAAGGGTGACTCTGATGACCTCAATGCCCATTCAGTGAGAACACACACACAAACACACACCCACGGCTGTAGTGACTGCTCCATTGAGAAACATCGAAAAAGGTCAGTTCCACACACTGCAGTTTAAGGTGGGGAAGTAGCTTTTTAAAGTGTTCTCTCTGCCACATGTTGGCACTGCATGGAGTCAAATGGCCATTCATTGAGAAACCTGAAATAGTTATTCTTAGTTTGAAATGAGGGGTGCCTGTAACAACTATACAGCAACTATGACAACACATTAAAGAGTAAACTGCACTAAAAGTTGTGGGTGCTGCAAATCATAACACAGCCAAGGGGTAATTTCTCCCTACTGTTTTTACTTACCTGTGACCCATCTGCAGTAAAAATGTTTTATGGAGACTTCTGAGAAAAGGGACTAATTGTGAATGAAAGGTTGTATTTAAAGGGGCTTGTGACCCACAGCTGCCTGTGTTGATGTTTTAGGCTCTACCCGGAGGAAGGGTTTCCAAATAACAAGAGGAGCATAAAAAGAAAACCAGCTCCTGTGCAAACATTAGCAGATTTGGGAGTTCTTCTAAGTGATTGTGTGGCCTGTTCTGAGTACCTCAAGTGTATGTAATTCATAACAACCTCAAATGCTAGCATTTCAGTGACCTCTGAGCATACATAATTAGTTCCATCATAAGGGAAAATGAGTGCTAACCACCTTAAAGTGCAGGGTGGCCCCATGGATGTTTGGTAACTGATGAGATTTTGTGAACAGCAAAAGTCATGATTATAAAAGCTGATGTGAAATTTATTGAAATGATGTTCCCTTTGAAAAATGATTAAGACTCTTTACAACACCACAGGCCTGCACATGTCATCACCATGATGACAGAGCCGACAGAATGTTTTGACCTGTTTTTGCTCAGTAAGGATCTTCAGGGCAGACAGAGACTCTTTATATTTTCAGAAGCTGCAGTCATTTCATATGAGCCTTTTGTTTTAGGTACACACCTGCAAATCCAAGTCAGCCTCCTTAATGACTTTACATTTTGATTGTATACAGCAAATGAGCTGTAAAGTCATGTGCCAGCTGTTAGCATTTATCACCACATAAGGTCTTGTGGGTCTGGAAACATCCACAGACGCCTGCAGTGATGTGGCTCTGAGCTATGTGACGACATGGAGGCCAATCAAGTACAACTCAGGACAGAAATGATGGTGATGTTTATGCACTGCAAAAATATTATTTAATCCCTTTAGTTCCAGTCTTTTCAGTCTCTCTTTCTGGGATCACTAACAGATTTTAAGACAATTTTTGAATCAAATTCTTTTCTGGAAGATTATTTATAATTTGTTATAACAAGACCTTATGACAAAACTTAAAAGTAAATCTTTTGCTGTAGAACACCAGAGAACGTATACCAGTGTATTATGGATGTGTTCTATGTCATAACTTTACATATATCTGAATTTTGCCACCTCTCAGTTGTCAGTTGTAAAAGAATGTTTTGGCTACATGCTATCATTAAGAACAGTACATTTTTGTGAGCAATGTTTTCTTCACATTTCTCAGACTGTGAGTTTAAGAACATGTCCAATCTTATCCTTAAGATGATACTCACAGTGTGTTCACTATGGTGTTCTCTTAATGTGTTAGTATTATGTCCATTCAGTCATACAGTACTTTCAGACCCACTTCTTGCAGACTATGCCAGCGTGCACTTTTTAGATGGTGGGGAGGCAGATTTGAAACCGCTGCCATGTGGTTACCATTACCTGCCTTGCACTGTTATAGTGTCACACAATAGATATGTCTGTGTAGGTCCATGTCATTCATTCAGACAGCACAACATCCATCCAGAGTTAATTATCCACTTGCCCACTCTTCCAAGACGTGTCTTCTTGAGCAAATCGCATGTTCACATGTTTGTACATTGGTAGTGAGTAAATGTTTGAACCACTGTATACTGAACTACAAGACTGGAAAGACTGAAGCAGTAAAATTAGTTGCAGTATATAGTAGGCCCACTGCTGATGTAGGGGCATAGTGTAATACTGCAATATGGCTTCCGACCACTAGTGGCAGCACTGACCACGACACTCCTGAGCAGCACTTCAGCGAGTGAGAAAGAAAACATCCCGCACCATCTTTGATTTAACGTCAGTTGTATTTGCGTAAATATGAATCAGTCATTTCATGGGTTAACTCTCTGTCAAAGTGAGCCCATGGTTTTTTTTTTCTGACTTTACGCCTGCTTTACATTTTTTTTTCTTCTTATAAATCGCTTGTAAAACTGCCTACACTCTGGTGAGTTAGTATTTTTGTCTTTCTGTAACAAATAAGTAGCTGAAATTTGTTTACTCAGTGAGACAGAGCATATTAGGATTTTTCTGAGTCAGGTCTAAGTTGACTGTAACTGTTGCTAGGCTAAACATTTGCTACCTGTTTGTCTCCAGTAAGCCAATCCCCAAAACTGTTGTTAGTGTCAAGTTTACCACTCATGACTTTTATGCTGCCTTATCCTGCAAGTTTAGCTGCCATGGTGGAAATTTGTTCCCACAATTCGAGCGTGGTTAACGCTATAGCAGAACTGGAAGAAGATGGCTAACCCCTAAAGACAATATGATATTGCTAACAGTCAGAATAAAATGTATGTGTTGAGTTTTACAACCAAGGGGAACGGACTGACAAACAGGACTAAGCTGTCTCAGCATAAGAGATTTATGCTTTTTAAACAATATCTTTTACTTTTAAGAGCCTTTAAGGATGAAAACTATTTCACCAGTGTCTGTAAGGTAAACTTCAAAAACCTTACCAAACACCCACATTCACTTATTGATGCTCTTTGAAGTGTTAAAATAGAAATCTGCTTTTTTATTAAAAGTACAGGTGCAATTAATTACAGTAATTACTGGCTGTTCCAGGGTCCAGGCATTGTGAATGGTCAGTCACTAGCCTGGCTTACTGAGGCACTGAATAGGAAAAGAGATGTGGTAACGGTATTAGTTGCACATGTGCATTTCTTGCTATGACATGACTAAATGTCTGCTGTGAACTGGCCTATTATTCCAGGACATAACTCAGTTTAATAAGTCATATTTCATTTGTTCCCTGGTACTATAATGGATATTAACACTGTATTTTTGAAGCTGATTCTGATATCGTTACTTGAGTGTTTGACAAATCTAATAATTTTTTTTTTATTTATACAACCCCTATGAGGATCTTGTTATTATTTATTTATTTATTTATTGGTTGTGCTAAGTATGTACTCCACGGGGACATTTTTAAGTTTAAACATAGACCTGTCAGTGCTCTCTGGACAAACCATTTAATGGCAGCACCTTTTTTAACTAGCTCCGACCTGGTCTGTGTGAATCAAAGTTTCCTGATACTTATCTTGGCTGAGCTAATATCAGATGATTTATTGGTCTCATTCTGCTGGGTATACCTATTTGGAATATGTTAAAAGTTGACAGAATAAGTTGTGTATTCTGTCTGTAGTGTCTGTGTGTGTGTTTGGGGGGTTTGCGTGCATGGGGCCACGAAGCAGACTGGATAGCCCACTCTTTGATCCTCCCCATAACAAAGGCACCTACAAAGGCTTCCATACAGCCTGTAGCATTGTTCTGCTGAGGAGAGTATATCTCATAAAACCATTACCATTATCCCCACATAATACCTTTTACAGCACCTACTTAAGACCTCAGATCACTACTGTATATGGCTACGCTGCGTTGCCAGTTTGCATTTTGTCACTCTGTGATCCCATGAACTTCTAAGTATACAATCATGCTAAGATTATCTGGCTTCTGGCCTCAGGGCAGGCATTTCCTATATGGGCCCCACCTCACTGTCATGGTCACCAAACTTCCCACCCCTCTAAAACTTTATTAACCCAAATCTATTGAAAGTAGACAAGTATATCAAACTGCATACCAGTGCAAATAAATCATCCCATAGATCTAAGTCAGGTGAGACACTTTGTGGTCATTGAGTAGAGATCCAGCACTGGTTGGTGTTAACTTAGTCACCGATCATATCACATCATCCAAAGTAGACATAAGTAAGCACCCTTGTCACTACAGTATATAACGGGAGTGGCTTCACTGTAGCACCCTTCACTGTAGTACCTTTCCTGCCTGATCCCGCCCCTAGTCGGGGAGAGAGCTGGTGCACAGCGGCGCCCATCGCAGTTGACTGTTTGAGCAGCAGTATGCATGTTCGCCAGGGACTCCACGAAGCGCTCATGTCCCAGCAGTGTATTTCACCGCCCAGAGACCATCTAGTCAAGAGTCGAGGATAATAAAAATTGGATGAGGCAGGCGGACCGGAGGCGGAAAGCCCGGAGTGACCGGAGGAATACAGTATTACTACAGGACTGCAGGCTGCCGCACTCCTCTGAACGTGGACAATCATGCATGTGCTCTTCTGGGGCTTGGGGTTCCTGCTATTCCCTGATTTCTTGAATGTAGTCGCATCTACAGGGAGATTGCCTTTGAATTCAAGTACAGGTAAAGTATGCCGCTCTGACAACCCCCGCATTTTTCCCTCATGGAGTTATTTTCTAACACGGAGGGCGCAGAATGAATGAGTTTTCAGTTCAGCCATGCACATGACCTGCAGCGCTGTCTAGATACATAAAGTGGCTATCATTTCCTTGCAATGCTTTTAAAACTGATTTTTCTTTTCTTTTTTTCAAGAAAGAAGACATTGATATCTAATTCACAATCTTTCGATTAACACATCTGGGCTCTTTGATTTGTACTAATGCTTCTGGACTGAACTTTAATTGCCATATCATTATTATTATTATGACTTTATTCCACAGTAAAAGAGGAGGTCGGTGCTTATGAGATAGTAACACCGGTGCGAGTGAATGAAGCCGGTGACAAATTTCCCACCAGTGTCCACTTCAAGAGGAAAAGACGGAGTTTGGACGAGAGCACCGGCAATATCACGGATCACTGGGCCTCGCCAAATATCCACTACAGGATATCTGCTTTCGGACAGAACTATCACCTCAACCTCACGCTGGACTCGGGATTTATCGCACCTTTCTACACTGTGACAATACTTGGAGTACCCCGAGGAGATAACATAACGGATTTTGCAACAGATGGGGAGGTGGAGGAGGAGGAGGAGGAGGACACGGAGTTAAGGCACTGCTTCTATAAAGGACATGTAAATGCACAAGCAGAACACGCCGCGGTCATCAGTTTGTGCTCCGGACTGGTGAGTTTTTACGCACGGTTAGAGCAGCCGTGCATGTGATGACTTTACGGCTGGGTGTTTTACTTTTCCACCAGGGGTATGTATGTAGGGTCCATTATTGCTTACACAAGACTTGAAAAGCTGCCTTAACATTGCCTTTAAAAAAAAAAAAAAGTGCAAACTTGCGCGCCACCTGCTTTTTGTATTGATTGTGCAAACCGGTCACACATTGCACTTTTTAAAACATGTTTGCCTACAGAACTCCGCCTACCTTAGAATAAGAAAAAAATTGTTATTTTGGACAAAGTTAAGGGAAGCTGCTTTTGAAAACAATTTAGGAAAAATACACGACACTGCATGACTTGTTAAAGTTTATATTTGTGGTAGGATCCTGTTCTGGGGCGCGTCCATAGACTAAAGAACTCTCCAAACAGCGAACAACTGTGCTGAGCTGAGCTGCGAGGATGCCAAGTCCACTGCCTTGAGTCAAGTTTAATGAACACTACATCTTACTTCCATGCCTCTCTGTCTGTGGTCTCCCGGTAGTCTGTAACGTCTTTACGCAGGCTAGTACAGTGGGAGTACGGGTGGTGCTGACGTCATCACGACCCCCAAACCCCCCTTCCCTGTCTTGCTGAAGCGTGAGATTTGGAGTGGAGCAAAAGTGACTTTATACATAGAAACCACAAGTAACAGTGATGAGGAAAGGCTGAGTTCATTATCAGATGACAAATCAAATTAAAACGTTTTAAAGCCTTTGCTTTAGGGAGTCGAGCTGACATTTTTGTGTTTTTCTAATGATAATTTTTGTCATATTGTGTAATCAGGGATTGTAAATGTGACTTGTGCCAAATATAATTGTGCCAACCTTGTATCAGCCCCCAGGGCTGCCATGATAGTTCTCCACAGCTGATGAGCAATAAGTAAAATGTGCTTTGCTTGGCATGTAACTTATCTGGAACATCGCAGACCTCCAAATAAGCCATTCACACTAAACGTACCATGTAAAATACGTATAGTAAGGCTGTCAACATGCTTGCCAAGAACATGCAGTCTCACCGTTTTTTCCTGATAGGCATCACAGATATCACTATTATCCTTTTTCTCCGGTTTTGGGCCCAGCTCTTAGATGCATGCAAATTCACTTATTTCACCTTTTTTATAAAAGCCCTTGGGTCTCAGCATTGCTTATTTTCTCTAATGAGCAGTAAATGGGCCACATTCCACTGTTGCTTGCTATAAATATTTTTTAAGTAAAACATACATTTCATCAGGGAGGTATGGCAGCTCACTGAGTTAGAAAAAGAACTGTATATATCTTTGAACCATATATTCCCCTTGGTCCTGTCTGTGTGGGTTTTGCAAGTTCTCTCCCTGTTTGCTTATGTTGATTCCTAAAAAGGAATAAGCATTTCCAGAAAATAGATGGATGGATGAAGACTAACTGCTATGCATTTTTTTTTCTGCTGTCCAGCTTGGCACTTTCAGGTCTCAAGAAGGGGAGTATTTTGTGGAGCCCCTACACAGCTATCAAGGAGAACACTATGAAGAGGAACACACAAAACCTCATATTGTTTACAGGAAGAGTGCACCCAAGAAACAGACATCTGGGGAGAACTCAGCTTGTGACACTTCAGGTATGGTGTGTTACATGATACGTATGCATGCAATTTGCACAGACAAAGTCCTTACAAATATACACGCACATATAGAACACAAGCATATATAGATGTAACCTTGATACCTCCACACATAAGCTTGTAAACAGTATTGATTCAGACCACATCACTGAGGTGCTCCAGTCAGCTGACATGAATATCTGCTCCAGTCAACCCTCACCCAGTGTCCTCTTTAACCAGCACACTGCTGCTTCTCCTTGATGGTTGGTTCATGTGCATGTAAGTGGTTGAATGTTTACTTGAGATACATGTCGGTTGTCAGTAGGCAGTTTGCTCTGTGTGCATCTGTATGTGCATGAGTTAGGTGACCTTTAAATTGGTTCCCACAGACGTAATCATTGCATCACCCCAAAGTCTCCGCTATCAGTTATAACAGGAACAGATTATGTAATAGTAACTGAGCTTATTACAGTAATTGTGCTGTTGTACTGTGGAGTCATTTGTAGCTTATCTGGTTAAAACAACCAAAGCCTTTGAGTGTGTTTGATATTGTAGATTTTGAAAGACAAAGATTAAAAAGAAGAAAATGTGTCTTCATAGCCGTATTCTTTACTTTAAAATAACAGAAAAATGTAGACTAAAAACTATGAAGAAATCTTTAATGGAAAAATTGTAGTTGTGATATGGTAATAAAATGTCAACAAACAGATATGTAATTGAATTAAAGTGAACGACTGATGTGAAACTATCTCAGCTCACATATCATGTGGTAGCCTGCACCGCCCAGTACGTACAACTGCAGCACAGTAGTGAGGAAGCTTTCCAACTCTTACACAGGAAAAATCATTTGGAAGTATACCCTCGTATCATCTTATCTCAGTTTACTGGCTGAACTTCCTGTTGACTCTTGTACTTCCTCTGCTTCTTTGATAAGAAAGCTGGGCAGACCCACTGCCGTGAACATGCAGTGTAAACTGTATAATAGCAAAGTGATGCCAACTTAAACCTGTCAAATAATCAAAACTAAGAAAACAGTGATGCACTGCTGGTGGTCCAGAGAGGGTGATCTGTATGTGCTGAGAAAACAAAAAAAAGACCAGCTTTCAGCAGTTTTGTTGCCATGTCATGATTAAAATCAGTCTTCATTTCCCTCAGTGTTGAGAAGTTTTTCTGCCCATTTCTTGGGCTGCCTTCTTTTGGTATGTGTGCTACACTTTTTTTTATGGCTGAGTGCCAGGTTTACCTAGCCTGAACTCTTTGCCCTCCTCTCTCCCCTCTTCTGAAGAAGGAGGGAGAGAAGGAGGCAACAACAGATATTAACAATACCCACTTCCAGACAGCCAACTCACCTCATATTCTGAGACAACTTTAGCTTAATTGTAAACACATCCTCATGGCAAACATTGATTTATGCCTTGTCTGTTTTTCTGAGTGATTGTATTTCCCACCAGCCCTACATCTTTGTATATTTACACATGCTCCATTCCCTCTGGCTTTTTCTCCCTAGGACACAAACACAGACATAAGAGGCACAAGTTGAAGAGAAGGACAGCGGCTGGGGTGACCACTGTGTCCAATGCAGCCCCTGTGGTCAGCGCTGGTATATTCAATGACTTGGAGTCATTGAGTTCTCGCCTGGACGGCAATGCTTTACTCAGATCAGAGAGCAACAGTGCTAGCGCTAGACCATCAAATGATAGCAGTGGCGACTCAGGACCTCACAGGAGATCAAAACGCTTCCTCTCTTACCCGCGCTTTGTTGAAGTCATGCTGGTGGCCGACAGCAAAATGGTGGAGCATCATGGCAGCAACCTACAGCACTACATACTCACATTAATGTCTATAGTAAGTTTTGCTCTGTCAAATAGCTTCATTGCTGTTATGGCAGAGATTGTTTGGTTGGTGGAGGTGGTCTGCTGGGAGGTGGAAGTGTGCTTCCAAGTGTGTAAGTCTTTATTCCTGCTCACACGTGAGCAAAGTGTAGCTGTGTACATGCATTGGTGCACTAAATGTATGTACCTGTTCTGCTTTGCTGTTCGTAGTGCAAGTTAGGCAGCCTTTGGAGGCAGGCCATGGGAGGGAAAAGGGCAACCTAGGGCAGGGGTAAACACCACTTTCAAACGGCCGGGGGGAAGAGAGGGCAGCTTGAGGGAGAGCCTGTCTGACAGCTTTGATGAAAGTAAAAAAATAAGCTCAGGTATGTCACATAGACCGCATACTCTCTGCCACTTCAAATACCAGCTTCCGCAGGCGTCTGGGGCTGACAGTCCTCAGGGGGAGGCTGAGATGACCTATATTCTGTTCTTGGCAAAGGCTGCCTTCTCTGCAGGGGCTTAGGCCATTATCAACTTGATCTCCAATCAACCAAATTCCCCAGTACTCGCTTGCAAGTGCAGAAAGGTAGTCCATATTAGAGTTAGGAAAAAATATACTGTGTCACATTTCAGCTGGGTGAAGTTAATGAAAATATTGTAACAAATTAAAACTAGTCCTGTCTTCAAAATGCTTTCATTCAGAGGTTTGAGGTTGTGTTTTGTTTCCTTTATTCAGGTCTCTTCCATCTACAAAGACCCCAGCATTGGCAACCTGATTAACATTGTGATTGTAAAGTTAGTTATAATAAACAACGAGCTGGTGAGAATCCTACATTTGATTTAATCTCCATACTTACAAGCAAGTGTGTGATGTGCGTGCTCATTAATCAACACCTGTTATTACTTCTTTTTGTATGTTTCTTAGGATGGTCCGGTCATTTCATTTAATGCACAGACCACTTTGAAGAACTTCTGCATTTGGCAGCAGAGCCAGAACATCCTGGATGATAATCACCATTCCCATCACGACACGGCCATCCTCATCACCAGGTGCAAGAAAAATAATAAACTATAGTAAGGATAGAAATTCTGGGTGAATCGGTTGCATCAAAGGCTTGGATCAAATGGGGTCCAGATGCCTGATGAATGGAATGGCTGTTTAAAAATTAACCTAAATGAGAATGACCTGAAGGCTGGTTTAAGTGTTCTTCTTTTGTTCAGTGCCATTGATCATGACCCATTATCTATACCTTCACCACAGGCAGGACATCTGCAGAGCAAGGGATAAGTGTGATACCTTAGGTGAGTGGATTTTTTTAAATAAATGGGTTGATAGACTTATAACCAAAAACATGTTGATGGTAACAATGATTCTGATGGAAAATGATGATGGTGGTAATGAGGAAGACTGAAGTGAGCCTGTTGTTGTTTAGGACTTGCAGAGCTGGGCACAGTGTGTGATCCTTACAGGAGCTGCAGCATCAGCGAGGATAATGGACTCAGCACTGCGTTCACTATTGCCCATGAACTTGGCCATGTGTAAGTAGAGCATGTCTTCACTGATTGTTTACCTCAAGTACTGTCATCACTCCTCCTAAGTGAAAGTTTTGGCTTCAGTGACACAGTGGTAGAGCTTCAAAGGTCTTTCTAAGAATCCACAGATGCCTCTTGCATACCGGTGGTCCACACACCGCCTGTGCAATCCTTCCTCTTTTCTCAGTAATTTCTGACACTTTTACTTGTGTCTTATCACTTCTCTCATTATTTTGTCTGTCCTTCATTTTGAGAAGGAAAGAAAACAGAGTCTCTAAGTCAGTTCTCAGAATTTAAGTAAAACCACTGGTTGACCTCTGACCTTCAGCAAACTCTATGTAGCGAGAAGTCATGAGCCAACCAGAGCTGAGGGGGGCTTGGCTTGTTACAGACCTTAACAGCCCTCATCATTTCTAACAAATCATTTTTTCTAACTACTAAACACAGTAGCACTGTTAAATCCTGTGTTTATTCACATCAGGTGATGACAACATGCTTGACAACTGCTTAGCCCCAGTGTTATGTGGTACCTGTACCTGTGGTGGGGGGGCTGAGCAGTCAAAGGGAGGTCTGTGGGCAGTGTGTTGCTGTCCCTGTCTACCACCTACTGGGATCATATTTGTTCACCCTGCAGGAGCTTGGATGCTTCCCTTATACTCACTGTGCTCTGCTTTTCACATCTAAAAATTTCTGCTCTATCTATTGGCCAGTATTCATGTAATTTAATATTGTGCTAGTGTCTTTACACACTCTCCAAAGGCAGACAGTACAGACACATTAAAAAAAAAAAAAAAAAAGTTCAAGCAAATGAAATACATTGAGCACAAAAGCTACTATCTTTAATTTTTGGAGTCTTGTCCATGTTGGTTAGACATAACGTATTAAAACAGAAACACTATCTCCGCCAAACAGTGGTTTTACTGACCTGTGCATCTGTGTCACATAAACTACAGCCAACAGAATTATAATGAGAAAAAGTATAGAAAAGCATTTTTTCAACCCTCCCAGCTTCTGTGTCAGTGTGATATTTTGTGTGATACTGGAGCATGTTTTTCTGTTTTCTCCACTAGGTTTAACATGCCTCATGACGACAGTACCAAGTGTAAGGAGGATGGAGTTAAGATTCAGCAGCACGTGATGGCTCCCACGCTGAACTACAACACAAACCCTTGGATGTGGTCCAAGTGTAGCAGGAAGTACATCACAGAGTTCCTCGAGTATGCCATACTCTTTGCTTCAGCATTGTTCCAAACATGCATGGGGATTAGATTTAGATGATGTTTATCTGCTCTTATGGAGAAATCACTGAACAGCTCGAACAGCCCAGAATGAAATATGATAAACAGTAAGATCAAGTAAACATGACCTTGAAGGCCAAATAACCTTTAAAGATGCTATATTTAAAAACCGTATTAAAGAGATATCACAACATGTTTCCTCAAACACACACACACACAGAGTGGAGTTCATGCACACTGTACGCAATTTTTCCACTTTTGGTAGCAACAGCCAAATTTTCAAATCATAAATGCAAATAAATTGGCATCATTTCTCAGGGCTGTTGCAGCCTCAGTTTTCTTTTCTCCCAAAGTCTCCTCAACCCATTGAATAAAAACAGAGAACAACTTGTGTAGGAAAGAGTATCGGGACTGGCCAAGAGTATCTGGCCGTTATCTATCTATCAAAGTTCTACCCGTATCGCCCAACTCCTGACATCAAAACCACTCACTGCCTATAGCAGACTGAATATAAACAGAAACCTGTCAAGACACAGTGCAAGCAGTGTGTACAGTAGGGGTTCTAGTTATGTACAGAAAAATGACCTCTCCGGCTGTACTGAGTGTGTTTTCTGTCTGTGTCTCTTGTTTTTCTCCTTTTTCTTTAAGTCATTTTATTTTTATTTCTTAATAGCACAGGATATGGTGAATGCTTGCTCGACGAGCCTGTTTCTAGGCCGTACAGTCTCTCGCAGCAGCTCCCTGGACGGATATACAATGTCAATAAACAGTGTGAATTGATATTTGGGCCGGGAACGCAGGTGTGCCCTTATATGGTAAGTGGAGTCGGTGTGTGCGAAGCTACACTGTCATGTTGCACATGTGGGTCGCTGAGGGAAGCCTGTTGTGTTATGTGCTGCAGAGGTCCTCAGCTGACTTTGAAGCCTTTAAAGTCAGTCACTGTATTTAACAACATACCGACAATTCTCCCTGAGATGCAAGCAAACAAAAATATATGAAATGAACATGTAAGATATGATATCTCAGCACCTATAAATTCTGTTCCCAACTCCTGAAAACATGAAAAAGAATATGAGACACCTGGCACTGTGAAATAGTTTTCCTGGCTCAGGTTTTCTGCCCAGACTGAAAGGTCATGCAAGCGACTGGCTGAGAAACACCTGGCAAATGAGATGGCTGATGCAGCAAATTTAGTCTATGGACTCACCTTCTGGCATAATGTTTGATAATGTGTGATAAATTGGATGTCTGCCAACTTAAGTCCATGTATTAACAGAGTTGTCTACAGTGAGGTTATCTAACATGACATTTATGTGCCATGGCTTGTTCTGATTGTTTGTTTGTGTGTGTGTTATTTTATTTTTGTTTTTTTTAGACTCAGTGTCGTAGACTGTGGTGCACCAGTCCAGAAGGTGCCCAGCAGGGATGCAGAACCCAGCATATGCCTTGGGCAGACGGCACCGACTGCTCCCCTGGAAAGGTAAGTATCATGTAGATATGAACACTAGCAAAGGTTTAGGGATGAACGTGTAAAGGGAAAAACTTGTGAAGTGTCTTAACACTCTATGGGAATGCCACATTTTTATCTGTTACATTATGGTTTACACTCATATGGTTCTGTGTTATGATCTGACAATCCTCAGCGCAGTTCCTTGTTTTGATCTTTCAACTTTTTCCACTGACTCATGACCATAAAATTGTTCACAGGCGTTTTAATCTGAAGTGCAAAACGACAAAAGAAAACAAGTTTCTAAACATTTGCCAAAAATCAGCTTGCCATTGACACGTGTGTAAACTTTAGTTATTGCACATGGCTGGCATGTAAGTAGATGGCGTGAAGTTGTGAATGATAGTTGCTTTCTAGGCAACGGTCTTAGTGTAGCTTTTAATTAGGACTTTCTCACTAAACCCTCGCTTCCTGCCACTAAGACTGAGAGGACATGAAAGCAACTAAGTCCAAAGATACACACACACACACTGAAACCTTTTCGTGTTTACACCAGCCTCTCATCCCATGCCATGCCAGAGTGCACCACAGTAAAAACACTTAAGCTTGAGGCTGTTTGTTGAACAGTGTAAGATTATCCTCCTGTTATAAGCTGAGAAATATTTATTGACTTTGTGTGTGACGTTTTCTTGTCTCCCGTCCAGCCAGTTGCAGCCGTGAAATGACTTTTGCGGTTACTTTTTTCCATTTGCTCCACTTTATAATTTCTCCCAGCTTAGCATCAAAGCACAGGAGAGCAGATAGATGTGTTGCCAGTTTCATGGATAAGATTTCATGTGTTCACTGTCTGTACCTTTTTTTTTTTACTTTTTATCTTACTCTTTAATTTTTCGTTCTTTCACTTGCCTCAATCTCATCTCTCCTTCTGCTCCTATTCATGCTGTCTTCATTCATCTGTTTTCTCTCTTCTCCCTTACTCTCCCATTGCAGCACTGCAAACATGGCCTCTGTATAGCCAAAGAGCATGATGCCACACCTGTGGAGGGGGCATGGGGAGTTTGGAGCCCTTTTGGTACCTGTTCGCGGACATGCGGCGGGGGCATCAAGATAGCTGTGCGAGAATGCAACCGACCCGTGTGAGCAGTCACTCTCTTTGTAGTCATGCATGCCCAGTGGACCTTGTCTCCATCTTAGCTGCTAAAGTCAATGTTCCATAGATCAATCTTCCTTAAGGCCATTCTTTCCATAGCTTGTGTTCATCAAGACAGGCTCTTAGATGGCAGACTTACTGGGCTGTTTCCTGGTAAATACAGAGATCACTGAGTCTTCTTGAATGTTGCCTTTCATCCTGGTTTAATGGACAGATAGAAAATAATGGGGCATGATGAAAATGAATCTCTACAAGTAGGCAGTAGGGGAAGAATTCTCACTAAAAGCATCTACTTAAAATATTTCTTAACTTAAACCAATGATTGTCCACTCACTTCTATGGTTTCATTCCCAGGCCCAGGAATGGAGGAAAGTATTGTGTTGGTCGCCGGATGAAGTTTCGTTCCTGTAACTCTGAGCCCTGCTCCAAGCAGAAGAAGGACTTCAGGGAGGAGCAATGTGCTGCTTTTGATGGCAGGCACTTCAACATCAACGGTCTACCTCCTAATGTTCGCTGGGTGCCCAAATACAGCGGAAGTGAGAGTCTTTTTTTATTCATTCATTTATTTATTTAGTTTTTAGTGAGTGGTATTGTGCTAGCTCCTACTGTCAGCCCCTTTTAGCTAATGATTAATAGACATAATGTGAGCTTTGCATTGTTTTCTATAGGTATTAAGTATTTGTCTCTCTCTTTCCCCCTCTGTCAGTCTTAATGAAGGACAGGTGTAAGCTGTTCTGTAGGGTGGCGGGCAGCACGGCCTACTATCAGCTCAGGGACCGGGTCATTGATGGCACGCCGTGTGGACCTGATACCAACGACATCTGTGTCCAGGGCCTGTGCAGGGTGAGCTTCTTAGCGTTCATTAACTTTAAAACATTAGGCTACATGGCTCAAAATCACATGCACAGCTAATTTTGATACCACACATACAGTTTCTAACGGTGACCGTTTTTGTGCAGTGACCCTTTGGTGTGGATATAATCATTTCTGCATCCTTAAAGCAAATATATTCAAAAAGTAATTCAATCCTTTGCCAAACCAGGCTGTGTTTATGTCCCTCACCCCTTTGATAGACAGGTTTTTAGTTTGAAAGCTTGATTACTAACATGCCAAACACATCAATGTTCTTCTTGAAAGAAACAGTGGGTTGCTCTGTGTACACTTTGAACCACACACAGTGTTTTGGTTAGATTGTGGTTCAGTAAATTCCCCTTCTGGCTTTGGCAAGTGGATTCTGATCCATGGTGCTGCACTAAAATTAAGCTCTTCATCCTTGATAGAAAATAAAAAATGTCTATTGCTACAACCAATTATAAACACAACAGCTCATGCCATTTCTAGTGTGGTTTTTTGAAGGAAATTTATTTCAGATGGGTGTAACTCAATAAGTCCTTATGTAACTTTAAGGGTCAGTGGGTTTGATTCTTTCTTTCATAATCAGAATTTCATCAAGAAATAAGTCATGGGCAAGTGGAAGACCATTTATGTCACATGTTAATACTGCGGTGTTGAGCTTTTGCCAAGAAACTGAAACTAAGGAGTGTTAGCTGAAGCGAGTCTTTTACTTAGCCTGACCTCCCTGTTTTTTCAGCCTTTCAGTGTATTGTCAGATAATTTATTCTGCATTTTGTCCCCCTCCTCTTTCTCACCGTTATCCTCCACCTGATCTTTCTTTTCTTTCTTTTTGAGCTTTCCCTCTTTTTCTCCCTTTCCTACTACTACTATTGATATTACTGCTGTCATTTTCTTACTTTATATTTCATCTACCCCTTGCGTTGCATCACCTCTTCACTGAGCAGCAAGCGGGCTGTGACCATGTATTGAACTCTAAAGCCAGGAGGGACAAATGTGGCGTGTGCGGAGGTGACAACTCTTCTTGCAAAACTGTGGCAGGCACCTTCAATATTGTCCGCTATGGTGAGTTACAGCCTCTTTTATTACACTCTCATTTCACTTTCAGCAAATGTTACATTGCCTCAGCACATAAATAGCACTGACAGTGTAGGCACAGAGCTTGGTACATTAATGATTTAAACACACTTCTCATGCCATTTGCAGGCTATAATGAAGTAGTGCGAATACCTAGTGGTGCTACAAACATAGATGTGCGTCAACACAGCAACTCAGGGAAACCAGAGGATGACAACTACCTCGGTAAGACACCCAACCTTTTAGTTTAAAGAAACTGCTGTTTTGCAGTGTGCTGTTGAAAACGCTTCTTCTTTGCCCTGCATGTTTGATCTCTGCCTGCCTTTCTATGTGAATGACTCAGTGCTCAGATTTTAATGTAAAGCCATGTACTGCTGAGGAGCTGGTATGTAGTGTGCATGCTAATACATTAATGTGCCAGGCCTGCGGGTACCATTCCAACAAGGTCTGTTAGTTTATAAGCTTTTATGTTTTGTGTGTGTACATACAGTAGATGTGTATTTTCCTTGGTTCCTTAAATGTGTGTCTTTTAAGGAACCAATACTTTCTGTAAAGTATGCCTGTCTGTCATTTTTGGAAGTGGATGCTTTGTCAGCTATTAGTGTACAAGTCTTATTGCCATGAGCATGCTAATACTTGAGCTCAGCTAGCCCTCTGGGTACCATTCCATCAAGGTCAACAAGTGTGTGTCTTCATGCCTTGTTATTGTTGTTTTTCTTTCATTCTCTGTGTGTGTTCTCTGTTGTTTGTCCGTATGCTTGATTATATGCCACTAATCAAATGTCTGAACATAGTGTTTCAGTTTCATCCTTTATTGTGTATGTGTGTGTATTTGTATGTATTTGTGTACGGGCATAGTCATTAGGGGCCCAGACTACGGACGATTTTGCCAGAATGAGGGCCGCTCTCCACGGCCATATTAGTGTAATGTGTGAAATGGCGAGGAAAGTAAAGGCAGGAAATTAGCTCCATAATCGCATTAGGGTGAATGAGTGCAGCAGACTGGCTGTTGAACAGAACAGGATGCCCCTGGATGGGACTTCTCCAGGAACAGAGGATTATTTTACCCCAATAAGGTTTTACTGCTGCATTCTGCACGTGCCTTACTGTAAATGAAAATCTTAGCCAGAGTTACTAAGCTGCCGTGTCACTTGCAAAAATTAGATATTTTTTTTGTTTTTATTAGCTACTTTGTGTCATAAGATCAGTAATTTTCAAAAAAAAACTTTTCACATTTTTTCATTTTTCTCAGCAGTTTGTAGTTTTGTACTAATTAAGCAAAGATGGTTTTATCTTAGGTCAAATACTGCCCATTCTGATCCTGTATTTCAATGGGATCAAGCACAGTAAGTGACTGCAGTGTTGTTTTTTGTCTCCCTGCAGCCATATCAAATAGCCGTGGAGAGTTCCTGCTTAATGGAGAGTTTGTGGTCAGCATGTTCAAAAGGGAAATCAAAGTAGGAAATGCCGTCATCGAGTACAGTGGCTCTGACCATGTTACTGAGAGGATCAACTGTACCGACCGTATCGAAGAGGAGATCATTGTCCAGGTAAACTGTCATGATTGCTTAGGATGCCATGCAGGAAATACAAAGTTAAACTAGCTTAGAGGCAGTGGCATAAGTGAAACTTATTGTATGAGACTTAAAAGACAACTTGCAGGATATTTTGAATGCAGGAACTTAAATGCTTCTACAGCCTCGCCCTCCAAAAGTACTTTTACTCTGGAAGATGTGAACAATCAATATCACATTCCTTTCATTTTCCTCAGGTGCTGTCTGTTGGGAACCTTTACAACCCAAATGTCAGGTATTCTTTTAACATCCCTATAGAGGACAAACCTCAGCAGTTCTTCTGGGATGCCTATGGGCCCTGGCAGGAGTGCAGCCGCGTGTGCCAAGGTGAGGGGGAGGCACAAGGGGTTGGCAGGGTGAGGTGATGGGAGTGGTCAATGATAAATGGAGTGGTGGGTGCAAGGATGAGATGGAACAGAGAGAGGAGACGTGGGAAACACTGAGGCAGAGGCACAGGGGAAACCAGATTGTCTGGCTAAACTTGACAGGCATATGCTAGACATATAGGTTTGGAACAAGTGATTAAAGTTCTGCTTCATAGTAGAATCTGCTGTGGCAGATTACCGTCTTTGGCATGACTGTGGATATGCCAGAGTGTGTGGGTGTGCAGAGGTGGATTGCAGGTAAACTCGAAAACCTGTCATGTGTTATGGCTCGAACACTTTGTTTGAGAATCTCTTTCTCCACTTTTTAACACTGGCCTGCTTGAACAACTAACAATAAAATCCGAAAAGAAACCAATGAGTTCACACAGCAAACATGTAGAGCCCTCAGCACCTTTGATTCTCAGATTTATATGGCTTTTCTGCCAGTCTGAGACACACTAAGCTCTCATAGCACTGAGCTGCCAAACTTCCTGAAGCCACATGAGGTTTAAATCTCTCTTCCCTACTGTATAGTAGGTTCACTGTAATTGAGTGCTGGGATGTCAACAGAGCCATGGTGAAGCACACACACATCTATATTGTGCTAGAGCAAGCTGTAGCATTGACTCAGATAACTAATTGCAGGGTCTTACAGAAGCTAAGATCAGACAGAGGAAGGTGGTGGAGTTTCATTGGAGTCTGAAGTTATGAAACCCTAGATTGCAACCCTACTCAGGAATTTATGTATACTCCCTTGTAAATTTCATACAAAGAACAACATACAAAGGGAGAAAAGTCAGTTTTCTTTACTTAAAAGCCTAAATGTGGGTGCAGTTGTTCAGTTTTGTTTGACATTTTGTGCTTAAGAATTTCAAGGGATACTTTGACTTTTCAAATTCAGCCCAAACCCTTCGTCATTGTGTCTTAATAGGAGAGCGAAAGCGGAAGATTCTCTGTAGCAGAGAGTCGGACAGGGTGGTGGTGTCAGACCAGAGGTGTCACGGTACAGCCAGACCTGCCGTCATCACTGAACCCTGCAACACTGAATGTGAACTCAGGTTTGTATTACCATTTTAACCAACTTTTAGTCCTTGGATGAACCAAACAACAAGTCATCATTCTTGTCATTCAGAAATACTGACAAGAATTTGCCCCATCACCCTTGATGCAGGTGGCACGTGGCCCGTAAGAGTGAGTGCACAGCTCAGTGTGGTCTGGGATATCGTACCCTGGAAATATACTGTGCCAAGATCAGCCATGCAGATGGCAAGAACCAGAAGGTTGATGACCGCTACTGTAGTGGTCAGCGCAAACCTGATGACAAGGAAGGTTGCCATGGAGACTGTAACCCGGGTGGCTGGGAGTACTCGCCTTGGTCAGAGGTAAGATTGTTGCGAGAAGAACCGTGGGGGCTGTGTGAGAGCACACATGCGAGCGTGTTTGTCAAAGTTTATCATGGGTTGTATACATATGTTTACGCTTGCTGATGTTCAAATGTTTGTGCCGCAGTGCTCCAAGAGCTGTGGTGGGGGCACCCGCCGTAGAGGGGCAGTGTGTCGAAAGGCAGCTGAGGCTGGTGGTGATGAGAGCAAATGCAGTCAAAGGGACAAGCTGACCGTCCAACCCTGCAATGAATTCCTCTGTCCACAATGGAAGACTGGTGACTGGTCTGAGGTCAGTTCAGTTCTTATTGTATTGTCTTTGCCCTTAATGGAAGACCAGTCTGATATCTAATAGTTACATATAGTGATCCGTACAAAGAAAGTGGATAGATTGTGGAGATGATGATTAGCACATACACTGCATGTTTACATTATGATGTTTGCACTTTAAATTCATACAAAGAAAAAACACTTGAGAGAAATGATAACTGTTTCATCTGAGTTTCTGTTAAGACGCTTGGTTACATAAAGCTTATGCATATATATTTATCTGTGAGGAAGACTTCCTCACACTGGTGTTTATGTAGCTCGGTTAACTCAGTAAGAGAAACAGACTCTAGTGTAAGTACTGTAGTTCTGAGCCAGCAATGATCTGGGTCAAATGTAAAATCCCAGTATTGTGCATGTCTCAGCTTTGGGAGAGTTACTCCCCTCCTTACACTACAGAGAATGTTAGGAAATTTGCAATTGCAGGGTAAGATTGTACTTAACTGCTGTACAGGTTACACATCGTAGAGCAAGAAGCTTGCAAAGCTTTGGGCTGCATTCCAGGAATATTTGTAGTCTCCCATGTGGTGCAGCTAAATACAGTATACACTTTACTGTATACATACTGTGTGCACTGTACTCACACATAAATAAACACACTTTTTTGGTCCCTCGCAGCCGCCATTTATTTTGAAATCTGCATAGCATGCTGTACACAACACCAAGCGGTCTTTCTCTGTCATAAACTTATATTCCACTGGCTGATAACAACAAGTGTTCATGTAATCTACTATACACACATCTAACTGTAAAACCTGAAATATTTACCCATCAGTGCCTCGTGACATGCGGGAAAGGCTACAAGCATCGTCAGACGTGGTGTCAGTTTGGTGAGGACCGCCTAGACGATCGCTTTTGTGGCTCGTCTAAACCTGAGTCAGTGCAGACGTGCCAGCAGCAGGAGTGTGCCTCTTGGCAGGTCGGACCCTGGGGACAGGTGAGTCACCTCCTTGTATACACTGTTGTACCCTTTGTTCAAAGCTGTCAAGAATTGCTGCAGCAAGATCATTTGTGGGGTTGGTGCAGGCACAGTAGAACAGATGATGTTAAATAATTTATTTATGTCCCAGAACAGGTGAAACAGTACGTCACTGTATCAGAAAACGTGTGTATATTGACTGGCTGACGTACTTCTCTGATGAATTCTCCCTAGACATAAACCAAGGGGAGGACACAGATAAGCTAAGCTCCTCATTTATGACTGCCCTTTTTTTTTTTTTGAGCACGTTCTGCAAAAATAAATATTCAAATTCTATGGATGATATGGGTAGGCCTGTTCTTCTACAAAGCTTTATATGGGTTTATGCACACAGTACATGGTGTCTGTGTCTGTCTGTGTGCATGCTCGGCTTCATTCGTGCATGTGCACAGAGAATTGGAGGCCCAAAAATGTGAGAGATTTTTGTGGGGGAGGGGGGGGGGGGGGGG
>JBBMJY010000018.1:8072903-8088712 GCA_037833715.1 Toxotes lorentzi
TTTTTTTTCCCCCCCCCCCCCCCCCCCCCCTCCAGAGGATGTGCGCATGTTAAGGTATATTTGAAGTTGTTTAATGAAGCGTGGTCAAATGGTAGTTGAAGTTGCCGCCACACAAGTTTGACCCTGTTTCACTGGAGGCAATGAGGCAGAAGAGAACGCGGGGTAGTACCCTCTGACTTGGCTACAGTGGAAAAAGGACAATGCAATGTATATGAGCAAGGGCTCTTCATGAATTAGAGTTTTGAGACCGTTATCTGCTTGAACCTTGGATCTTGGGATGTTTGTCAGGGGAGTAGAGGGGTAAAATAAGCCTTTTTATTCGCTGAACCAGGTTTACAGTTTTCTTTTTAAATTGTTTGTGTTTGGAGTTTGCTTTGATGGCTCAGATGAGCTGTCTGTTTTTGCTTGCCTTCCTTGTCTTCTTCTTGGTTTGGTCTTTGGATCACTGTTGCTTATATTCCCCCACCACTCCTTTTTTTTCCCTCTTTGAACCCAGTGCACTACCTCGTGTGGGCCAGGCTACCAGATGCGAGCGGTGAAGTGTGTGGTTGGCTCTTATGGTGCTGTCATGGATGACACCGAATGTAACGCTGCCACCCGACCCACCGACACCCAGGTAAGGAGAGCATTATCTTCTGTCCTTTGCATCTTTTCCCCCTCCAGCCAAGATCCTTGGTCAACTTCCCACAGACTCTTTATCTCTTCTTTGCTGCAACCGCAACAATTGTTCCCTGGTTGAGTCTCAAACAGATTTGTACTGCATGGAGAGGAGAAAGCATCCACTTTCATGCACAGTGACTCTCAAAACAGACACAGTTAAATGCACACATTTTATTTCCACCTGGTCTCAATAAAGCTATGCTGTCTGATCTAGTCTGGTCTAGAGGGAAAGACAGAGGGGAAGGTTATACCAGCCTCAACATCCTCACACAGCCATCAGACAGAATCCCTCAAAGCCCAAATGTTGCAGGATGACCTTACAGAGTTTACATTCAATAGATGTTCTTTGAATTGCTAATTGCAAATATGTAAAGCAGGTTAGTTGAAAAAATATGCTATAGTTTGAAACATTTGGTCCTGCAGCTGGAGAAAGTGCGACGCTTCGTTCAGGTCTGTGTATGTAATTTTTATGTGTTGTCTAAATCTGTTTGTGTGCCTCACAAGTGTTCCACACAAACACAAAGAGACACAGAAAAACCAAGGAAACCTATTTTGAGCTGAATGAGAGTTTTGTTTGGTCAGCATGGGGCGTACACCCATTTCAGAGGGCTGAGCATGCAAACTCAGGATGAGGCCCCCCTCTAGTCGAAGCGGCTCTTAATTCCGGTGCCTGGGCCGGCAGAGCCAGTGACCCTGAAGCAGTCGCCCCACCTTGTTGTGATTCTAACCAGCCAGCCATGAAGTGGGCCACCAGGCCGCCTGTCCCACCACCACAGGCCACCAGGCAAGGCTTAGAAAATGAGGGACACATAGATGGATGGAAGTCTGTCTGAGTACAACGAGGAAAGAGGTGGAAAGAGGAGGTGTTTTTTTTTTTTTTGGATACTTTCTCACATAGATTGGAGAAAGGCTGAACAGTTTTGAACACTGCCTGGGCCTGTTATATACTCTGTAAAAGCTCTGAAGCTCTAGTATACACACTTAGAAACTCACATGATCATCACAATATCAGTCATATTTTATCAATTGATACATTTGAAATGTTACTAACATGAAATGTGTGTAGAGCTACTTTTACCCGGTGCCATGAGGCCTATTTGTTTCTGTTAGATGGCAGAGTGTGGAATGTGGAGCCTGCTCAGATCCTGTGCGACCTGATTAAGGCCCTTATTCCTAGAGACTGGGGGTCAGAGGGCACCAGAGGGCATGAGGGGGAAAAAGAGGAAAGGGCGGAAGGTGAGGGACGAGGGGGTGGATTAGGGGTGGAGTTTACAACCACGCCAGCATGGGCATTGGAGCCCTGAATACCACTCCACTATGACCTGTTATGACAGGGATCAGGGCTTTATGCTGAGTGGCTTACTGCCACAATCCATAGTTTGAACTGACGGGGCGGACCCTGTTAATGTTGTTTTGGTAAGGTGGGGGGAAAGGGTTGATGGGAAACACAACTGCCCCCAAACGTAGAGCTGAAGGAATATAGTTTAAGTTGTAAATGACTGTCCCATGTCAGAGGAGCTATCTCTGATATTCATGGTATTTTGTGGTCAGGGACAGATGTTGTTACAGTATATTCATTTTGTTAATCACTGCATGAACGGGTGTATGTGTCCTTCCTTCCACAGGACTGTGAACTGGCTCAGTGTCCCAGCAGCCACCCTGTTCCCCCAGGGACCAAAGTCCCCTCCCACCAAGGCCACAAAACCCAGTGGCGGTTTGGTTCCTGGACCCAGGTTGGTTGCCCTTGCATGTTATCATTCCATTTGTCTTTTCGTTGGTTTCCAGCTTCTTAAACTTTTTCTCCTTCACACCAGTGTACTGCCAGCTGTGGCAAAGGGACACGGATGCGCTATGTGAGTTGCCGTGACAACCAGGGCGGTGTGGCAGAGGAGTCAGCATGCGCCCACCTACCAAAACCCCCTGCCAGAGAAGTGTGCTCAGCAGTGGCCTGCGGACAGTGGAAAGTGCTGGAGTGGACAGTGGTAAGAAAACCACCTGTCATCCTCATTCATTCATCTGTAGCTGACCCATTTGTCATATATCACCTCAAAATTACATTGTCAACCTGCTGTGCCTAAATGTATGTAATCTCACCCAGTGTTTAACCTAAATAGTGTCATCAATATTGCCATCCAGATGTTTGTCTTCCTGCAAGGTTTATTTATTTCAGTGTACTCTAAATTATTTTTCACCTACGCTGACAATTAGAGCACTATGCAGATGTTTGTGTGAGCAGGGATGTGGACACAGGGTGGCAGCTGGAAGGCAAGTGTGTATCAATGTCTGGAGGAAGTCTGGAATGAGGCTAGAGAGGCAGTACATGCCTTTCTATGGTTTTGTAGATATTTTTTTGGGCTGTTTGGTTTTACAGTTAAGGTTACAATTAGATTTAGGTCAGGGTTAGGGTAAGGAATTAGAGAACGCATTATGTCAACAAGTGTCCTCACAACTACAGAAAGACCAGTGTGTGTGTGTGTGTGTGAGAGAGAGAGAGAATTGGAGTGAGCACAAGTTTCTGGAGCTGGGAGATGCAAGGGGCTGCAGTGAGGGGCTCCAGTCTTGTTTACAGATGTTTCTCATCAGGGTCCTGGTGATACAGTACAGCCAGACTGCAGGTCTGGTCACCATACACACACACACGCATACACCACCAAGCCAAAGACACTCATTGACCCCCAAAAAGGAAATAGTTCATCCCAAGGCCAAAAAAGATTTCAGCGGCATATCCCAGCCACAAATAGACACACACAAACACGCACACACACACACTCCATTTACTAACCTAAAGGAAAATAGCAGCTTTCTTTATCTTGCAGCGTCAGAACACTCCAATATGACAGATTTTTGTTATTGTTCTCAGGGTCTGCACAACCCACAGTATGTTATTCAGCAGCTCCATTTAATGCCACATCATACACACTGACTTTATGTATGTAAGACCTTCTTACAGTATCTAGAATCATGTGAAATCCATAACATTGTGACAGAGCAGTGTAAACCTCTGGACAGTGTAATCCCAGGCAAGGTTTTAGAGTAGTTGGCTGTTGCATAAGTATAATAGATCATCTTATGCAAGACAGAGAGTGGACTCTGCTAGGGAGGAGCCGAGTGAGACACCATTAGTGCTTGGTGGAAGATCTGCCTTGAGTTATTTTCCTAAAAAGAAAGGAGTGTACTTTTACTAATAATGATAATAATAATAATTATTATAAACTTTACTTGTATGGCACGTTTCTTAACAAAGTTAAAAGGTGCTTTAAGGAGATGCTGCATTGTCAGCCAATACCAAAGCCATGGCAATTTGCTGCATGCCATGTTTAAGTGGAATATCGGCATCACCAAGTCAAACTTGTGCCTTGCCATTGTTTCTTATCTGTAAAATTTCTGGGCAGTTTTCAAAGCTGAGCAGAGGGGTGGAGCATTTTGATTTAAGTGGCATCAGAGTCCATCTGTATACAGTTAACATAGTTCTGCTGGTTGCCTCGGGTTTTGGCCTTCAACAAGCTGTGGGGTGGTTTTTCATTTGAGTGTCAGACAGCTGGAACTACGGTCAACACCTCTGTGTCTGAGGCAATAGGAAACAGGTCACCAAATTGGGAGTGAGTTTCTCCTGTAAGGTCCTTCAACAAGGAATAAAGAGATAAAGATAAATAGAAAAAGATAAAACGTATGTTTGTTTACATTCAAATATGTACTTGCATGCATTTACACTGATTACTGACATCTTTATCCACTGTATGTGTGTGTACGTGTGTGTTTTCAGTGCTCAGTAACCTGTGGTCAGGGGAAGACGACACGGCAGGTACTGTGCGTCATCAACGACCAAGAAGTGAATGCTAGCGAGTGTGACCCAGATGATCGTCCTACCACAGAGCAGGACTGTGCTATGTCTCAATGCCCGTCCCGCTCCAGTGACTCCCGACCTTTGCCGTCCTCACCAAACTCCAGCGCCAGGAACAACCTGCCCCGTAGCCTATCACACCAATGGCGGACTGGACCGTGGGGCGCGGTGAGGCATTTTACTGTACACACACAGCAGCATCACGGATGGTCAACAGCCATTTCTCTGGTACCTAATATATGCAATAATGTGCTGAATCTAGTGCAGCTAAACCCTACTCAAACATTAGACAAGGTTGAAGAAAATTTTAGTAAGTGGTAAAATGAGACAGCTGCTGAGCTGAGATGACTGAAAAAACGCTAGTCCACATCAGAACTATTCTGATATGGGATTCAAGTCCGTTCTCATCTCAAGCGCAATTGTACCATGTCAGTTTTCTTTTGTTAGTCAGCTAAAAATCGTAATTTTCTTTATGGCATTGCACCAGTTGAACCATCTGATTAAAGGAATAAGATATATTGGGAGATATGTCTCTTCATGACGAGAGTTAGATAAGAAGATTGAGAACAGTTTCATGTCCGGATGGTAAATATGAAGCTACAGCCAGTAGCTGCTTACTTTTGGTAACAGATTGAAACAAACATAACATTAATAGGAATGTTAACTTGTGAGCTTTAGAAGTCTCTGTACACTGATTTTGAGATGTTTAGACAGAGCCAAGTCAGCTCCTTGACCCATTTCCAGTCTGTGTGCTAAGCTAAGCTAGCTTCTGGCTGTAGCTTCATATTTCCTGTACACACATGAGAGAGGTGTAGACATTCGTCTAGCTCACAGCAAGGAAGTGAATAAGCATAGTTCCAAAAATGTTAAACTATCCCTTTAAGGTGTCCTGCTCAAGATACCAAGTATTCTCTGCGTTCCTTGTGTTTTAGGAACTTAGCGTAGTTGAAACAGTAATGTAAATGGCCAAGTAATTTTAACAGTTTAACAGTTTGTTAACCAGATATTTTCTTCATATACTGCGTTTTGTAGCCGATGCACACACTGACGCTCATGAAGTAAGGCTCAGTCCTCCAAGCCCTGTAACCTTTTTTAAGACGAGGCCTTCGCATTGTGATGTAACACCACAGGACAGCATGACCCAAGAGCCTCTGCCTCCTCCTTCCTGTGGATCTCTGTCTCTGTATTGTTCAGCTGTTTTTTAAAAACTGGGTCAGTGATAATGTCTGTCCAAAAGTAACTTTGACCTTTAAATAATTCTGGGAAATAATCAAAGCTATTTCTGGTGACTCTTCCTTCCTCTGTCCTGAGGATATATATTTTAATATCACAGCAGACATTGTTACTCATTTGACATGAGATGTCTCTTACTATTGTCTGAATTATTTGTTGTGTGCACACAGTATATACTGTGTACTATGTTTATTCCTCAAAATGTGTACTGTGTGCATTTAACCTACCAGTGATTTTCCTATGTACACAAAGACGCATTGATTTAATACTTTACAGATGGGAGTTTTACTTTGGTGTGTGATTATACGTCATCATGTCTAAGTGAAATGTAAATAATATACAGTATTTCCCTCTGGGACTCATTTACACCTATGCCCTGAGCATCTGTTTGTGAGAACCATCTACTTGACAGTGCACAATGTGCTCTCTCTGTAACAACAGTGCTCCAGCACATGTGCAGGAGGTTTCCAGCGGCGTGTAGTAGTGTGCCAGGATGAGAATGGCTACCATGCCAACAGCTGTGAGGATCGCAGCCGCCCCAGTGAGCAACGATCCTGTGAGTCAGGGCCATGTCCACAGTGGATCTATGGCAACTGGGGAGAGGTAAGACAGACAGATTACAGCCTACCATGGCTCTTTAACCTCCCAGACAGATGCTTGTTTAGCTCATAGAGTAAACTGTAGACTCTGGGATGCTTTTTTGTGTCTGAATAATTACTTTGACTAATGCAGAAGTTGCTCTGTGTAGAGGTTTGAAAATGCATTCGATATCAGCTAAGACTCAGACTTGCTTTCTCCATCCTTCACACAAAACACATCTATTTTCTTGTGGGGAAAAAAATGCCCCTGTTTTTTCTTCACACTTTTCCTCATACCCATCTGTAAAACACGACCTCTCCTATTGTCTTCAGTGCACCAAGCCATGTGGAGGCGGGATAAAGACGAGGCTGGTGGTGTGTCAGCGTCCAAATGGCGAGCGTTTCAATGATCTGAGCTGCGAGATCCATGACAAGCCACCAGATCGTGAGCAGTGCAATACTCAGCCATGCCCATCTAGCCCCCACTGGAGCACAGATCCATGGAGCTCGGTACGCTCATAAAAAATACTCTATATCTTGTTTTTTAACCTCACATTTTTTTTCAAATTCCTGTAGTCTTCCTCTTTCACAAAACAGTCTTAAAGGGGCCTCCTGCTTCTCTAATTTTACTTTTAATCTCCTCCACTTCCTGCCCCTCTGGTGCCTGTGATTGGTCAAAGTTTCCTCAAGATATTCGGAAAGTTAATTTCTGTTGCACTTAGATGGCAAAGATACGTTCACTTTCAATATGCCAAAAAAGTACAACATTACAAAATGCTTCAGTGACAGCTGTGACCATAAGAACATTTTTTTTTGTCAGTTCTAGTTACCATAAAACTGTTGATGAGCCTTGTACTAGTATTTGAAAAATTCAGGATCACTTTGTATCACAATCAAAGTTAGTTTTGTAAAATATTGTTTTTAAAGATAATTTATTAAGATATTTTTTTCCTTTTTATCTTTTGTATATAGCATTAACTTTAAAAAGTGATTTATTTTGTGTCTTAGCTCTTTGTATTCGCACATTTAGCCAATCGTTGTTCATATGCAAATACTGATGAATGTTTTTGTATATCAGGAATATACAGTGCGATGCCTTCTTCTTTTATTATCCAAAGAAAGGCCCATAATCTCCAAATATGTGGTGCTACGCAAAATAGCTTGGTGTTCTGTTATGAACACTAAAAGCACCAACTTACATAGAACTGTGTCTGGGCTGTGTACGATATATACACATCTTTGTACTACATACATCTTTGAAATGGCTATTGTATTACGAATTCAATTTGTCTCAAGGCACATGTGGTTTTATAGAGAAGTTACTAATCTTATTTAGACACTTTATTTTACAGTTTATGCATTCACCCTCTGTTATGAAACCAGCAGCGGTGTTTCCCCATAATGACATTGATATTGAAGCATGAAAATGTTGACTCAAAGAGTTCCTGAAACGTCCAGTATCAGTAGTAAACACCAACAAACAGCAGCTGTACTAGTACTGTAAAATAAAGTGTCTCACAGAGTTTGTGGTAATTAGAACTAATAGCCATTGTATTCCAGTTTGGCAGAGGGTTTTGGCCCAGATTTCTTTAGTGGGGCCAAAACAATAGGTTTAAAGCTCTCTGCTCCAAAGGTGCTTGATATGAGTGTATTTATATTTTGTTAGTTAATGTTTGCTTTGTACAGTAAGTACTTGGAGTTGCTAAATATGCTATGCTCAACAATACCTCACTTGGAACAAAACACAACTCAACTAGCCATTAAACTATGATAACCTACACTACAGTGGTGCTTTGGCCAAACAAGGGAGATATAAGATATAAATATCAAAAATGAACCATCACATTTTTGGTTGGTTAGGTGTTTAGTGTGGAGCATTGCTTTTTGATGCTGCCTTCTCTGTATGTTTTATTTCTTTCCATGAGCAGTCAGTGGGCTGATCCGATTGATCAGCTCAAGCAAAGTGTATCACAGATTTGATTAAATAATGTTGAATTATCTTTGAATGTCCATCAAACGACTTGCTTAACCTTTAAGAGAATGGGCTGTTAAAATGTCGTATTTTGAACACGTGACACCTGTGACCACAGGGGAAGTTAACAGTGTTTTGTATCCAGAGCTCTTACTCTGAGCCAACCTAATGTGTCTACCTCAGTCTCTGTTATGATTGCCCCCCTGCCGTATCTTTCTCTCCCTTGCACTGGAGGGATTTTGGCTGGCTAAGATTAAGCATGAGTTGTTGAGGCTAACCAGTGCAGTTGATAGCCCTAAACACAGATCCATGGTGTGTGTCATCTCCCACCTTGTTGCTTACCATTCTTTGGAGGAAAACAGTGAAAACTGATCCAGAATCTGTGGTTAGGGGCAAATTTGGCTGCAGCCCACCCAGTTGATTCTTCCTGGTCATAAATGTCTGTACTGACATCACACCTTATTTTAAGGGCCTGTTAACACGGTAGTGAATGCATTTTTACCACACATCATTTGCTAATGAGAGCTATCACTTGTAATGACTCCCACATGTGCGATCGTAAGGCAGCATAAAATGAAATCTAGGCTGAATCAGTGAAAGTAGAACACAGTATTAACATAGCACATCCTATTATTAGTTTCATTTTTCCGTCTTAGCAGTTGTAACTCCTTGTGGTCAACCTCATCATGCAAATAGCAGTACAAACACCATATCAACAGGCTCTTGAAATAAGCACATTGTATGTCTCTTATTCACAAATGGCAGTATTAGTCTGTGTTTCAAGAAGATTTCTGTATATTTATGTAATTACTTGTATTTATTGTTACTTCATTATAATGTTATGTCAATATTTAATTTTTTTATGGATTTGTTGGATTTCTGTTCATTTTCAGAAAAGGTTACGATTAAAGTGAAGTAGAGGTACCATCAAAGGCTTTTTTTCATTCTTATTTGAACAAAACATTTTTGTGCCACTGTCACAGCAAACTAAGAAAAAAGAGAAGAAAAAAAAAAACAGCTGGCAACTGGTTTTCAAAAAACCTGTAACATTCATCCTATACTGAAATGCTTAACTAAAGATTACCAGCTCCAGCTTTATGGTAATTACAGTGTGTTTGCGGAAGAGGAAATGTCCTATATTATTTAGCGTTTTACCTTTGACTTCAGCTAAAAGGTTTAGAAAGGGATGCCTGGCAAACAGCTTAGAAAGCATTCCTCCCCGCCAGTCTTTTCAATGGGGTGTTTTTCCTGAATGAAAATGCACAAATCACTGAGCAATATCCTTGTTATTTTATGTGGTCAGGGCCTCTACTGACCTCTTTGAGCGACCCTGCTCATACCGTCTGTGTCAGGAGTTCAAAGCTCTTTCCATCAAGGTAAATCTTTTTCCTGGGTGACCAAGACTCAGTATAGCACCCATCTCATTTACTGTGTTCATCCACTCTTAATGCCTGCTCTGGTGGCTTTTTCTGGGATGCCTGGTGACGCATGCTTGGCAATGAAGTTGCCAGTGCCCTTTGCCCCTTTCTGTCAGGCCCCTCTACTCTGGTCTAATGCGAGTTGATGACAGTGTATCAATGTGGGGGCCAGTGACACTGACTCGAAAGAGGGGGGGTTTTCAGCAAGACAATACAGTGGTGTATTGGCGGGTCAAGGGTCCCGTTTGATCTGGGTAGGGGCCCCTTCCTGGTTCATCCCGTCAGCACAGACAGACTTCTGGGAAATTGCCTGTGATCCAGGGATAAAAAAAAAAACAAAACAAAAGAGGAGCCCAATACGATTCCCAAACACTGCACCAACAATGGATAGTGGTGTATTTGGCGGGGGTGAGGTTTAATTTCAGTAAAGACCAAAACTTTGCCTCCCTGGATTGTTGTAAATAAAGTTGTATTTGAATTTTGCATCTTAAACTCCAAGGGTTGCAGTCATCCTCTGATTTTCAAACATCAGATTGGTGATTGACATTGTCAATATTGCGTACAGCGTTATAGGATGTAAATAAAATGATACTTTTCATTACACGAAGTCAGAAATGTTAAGGTCAAGTGTGTGCAGGCACTGGTGTTTGTATTAGTGCACTTCTCTGGATAATTACAGAACCCAAGAGAACTTGTGGGCAAAGTTAACGAACCCTGTGTGTGGGGGTTCATGTACTGATAAAACACATGGTGTTTTAATTTGGCTCACTTGTACTGATTCCCAGGGTATTCTGAGGGCATCTCAGCACAGTGCAACAGCAGGAAAGCCCTTTTAAAAACGTATATAAAACTTTTGAGGAATGACCCGATGCCAAAAAAAGTCTTAGGGCTGCGTTGGACCTTTATTGATTTGAACCTTTACTGGAAAGCCCAGATTCCCCTGTGATGACACACTGTGTTACCGTATAGTGTCTTCATGTCAGGTCCCTGTTGTTACAATCAATGATGGTCTTTGATATTTTTGTTATAAGGAGAACAGTCACCATATAACCATGCAGGTAGTCTGCCATTCACATGATGTCATGCTATGATGTCATGGAAAGTGCCACCTCACTTTTCACAGAGGAAGCATATATGAAACAGTCATTATGATTTTTATTCATATTTAATATCTGCACAAGAATCACACAGTGTTCATATGAGTAATTTTCCTTTATTTTTTGGCAAAAAAATAAAACTGAATCATATCTTTTGTTTATTGGTTGAATAAATGGACAATCCACTGACAACACAAGAAATTCTAATAAATAAACTGTATTACAGAACAAATAGGAATGTAAAGGGCCTGGATTTAAAAAGGGAAATGAGCATTTTATTAGACCCCCTCCTTTCACGACCCTTCCTCCTCCCTGAATGAGGTGAGAGGTCACGGCGTGTTCCTGTCCATTACAGTCCCTTGCTGGTCAGGACAGCACCACACACTGGGCCACGTACTCGTTCAACTCTGAGCCTGTCGCTTCCCATCCATCCCCACATGCAACGCCCCCTTTGATTATCCGAGCACAGTCCAGCCCTACTCCACTCCCTCCTGTAATGCTGCTGTGTGTGTGTCTGCCTGTCACATTGAGTTAGACATTCTGTAACTCGGTGAACCCGGAGGTGAAACAAACTGCTGCCGGGGTTATCGGGCACGCTTTGCCATTGGACTAGCTACCCACGTGGACCTAGTTCTCTCTTTTCATTTTCTTCCACAAAATGATCAACATTCACCTGTTCAATAACTAACTTGTTTTTAATTACATCTGTGCTGTCAGCTTTTTTTCTCACAGATTTTAATTCAATTAAGCCTGTCATTTAACAAATCATGTGCATTATGAACCCCATTAATGCTGTTTCACTCAAATAATGATTACCAAAACCAAAAAAACAAACCAAAAAAAACAAAACAAAAAACATTCACTCACTGAATTTTATTCGTATACAGTTTTTTTAAACAACGTACCTTTCTATTTAACTCCGTCTTTCCTCTGGCATCTTGCAGTGCTCAGCATCCTGTGGAAAAGGATTCAAGTCCCGTAAGGTGAGCTGCGTGACCGGGTCCGGCCGCCCAGTACCAGAGGAAAACTGCCAGCACCTGTCCCCCAAACCCAACAAGCAGAGGCACTGCCGAGGAGGACGATGCCCCAAGTGGAAGACTGGCAACTGGGGAGAGGTAGGACTCTCTGACCCTGCTATAAAACACTCCACCACCACTCTTGTTCTCATACTGCCAGCCTGTTTTTTTCTCTCTCTTTAATGCTTATCAGCTTGCAGGCACGTATGTGCATATGTGTGAAAACATCTGCAGCTAAATCTGACTGTGTTTATGCCAGGCCACTAACTAAGGCAGGGAGCTTTTACACATCACGTAGTGGTTTGCTGGGTTGCAGCACAGGCCTGGGTCGGCTGCAGAGAGAGGCCTGAGGTACTGTAATGCTGGGACTGTGACACCACAGTAGGACAACAGGAGGGACATGGACCTCTCTTTGATCTCAGGTCCAGCCAGTGTAAATCTACCCCTCTCATCTCTATATTTTCTCTTCCTCTGGCCCTTACTTTTCTCTCCTTTCTTTCCCTTTTATCCTTCCTCTCCATGCTCTTTTCCCCTCTGATCACATTTTCTTTCAAGCCCTCTTTCCCTCCTTCACTTTTTTCTCTCTATCTTCTGCCTGTCCGATGGAAACCACATGTTGGTCTTGTCTTTGAAAGCCTTACTAAAGCACCAATTCACTAACGTCATCATTGCCACTCACATAGTGCACCTGGGCTGCTGGAGAGCCTGCCTTGTGCTTATTCCCTTCTTCTTTCCCTCAATTTACTTGATACGTGTCTGTTTTTTTCCCCTCACTCTCTCTATTTTCTTGTGTCCTCTTTCTCTGAATTTATCCCAATGGCCAAGAGTCGGAGCCCAGATCCACATCTGTGCTCCATGCGTCAGAGAGGATATGCGTCTGCTCTAAACAGCTGTGCAGTGGGACACACGCCAGGAGAAAATTGTACTCGACATGAGGCTCTTAGTGAAGTACAGCAATGATTACCCATGGCGCAACAGGCTGCCTAGCGGTCCATCTGAAGATGCCAGGACAGATAATATACAGCAAAATATGTTGCACTGTGTCACACATTTAAGGACAGGTTGTAAATTCCTGAAACAGATTGATGTGCACATAGATTCAGGTAGAAATCTTAAGGTATGGCTCCAGTCCAGTCATCTGATCTCACCACTGCTTGATCATCTGGATGTGTTTATCATTTCCTGCTCCTTAACCCTGAAAAAAACATGAGCAGTCGCTGTTTGATGGTGGTCTTATTCAAGGTCATGTACACATAAAAACACAGTATCACTTTTAGTCTTTGTCACAATGTATCTCAAACCCCGACACTTCAAATCTGTATTAATTTACCAATAATCTGTATGTATTATGTAATGTGCTTGTTATGTAGATCGGCAGCAATGATCAACGGCCCCTCTGTTTGAAAAAACAAAAAACAAAAAAACAAAACAAGGGAAAAGACAAAAATAAGTTACTGGAAAATATCATTCTCAAAAGCAGTAATACAAAACGTGCATGCTTTGGTTATATCCTGTGATTGTCTCCCTCATGGGTTAACCTAACCGATGAGCAGGAGCGGCAGAAAACAAAGCAGGTTCTTCATCCCTCTCTCATTCTTTGTGTTCCCTGTAGAAATGTGTTCTCTGTTACAGAGGGAAAAACACACTTTCATGAAAAACACTGCTGCTGCAGCTTAGACACAGACTGAGAAAACTATTTACTTCCTATACCGTTTAGGCTCCGGCTTCATATTCCTTCACTTTTCCGTAAATAATAATAGAAACTTCTGGTTTAATATCAACCATATAAGTTAAATAAGACTATGGTGGCTTGGTTGGATTTCTTTAAACGTCATATATCCTCGATAATACCCTATAATATGCATGTGTTGTAAGTTATTCATCATTTAAAAAGCTGTGAGAAGCAAAAATAGAGAAACATAAATATTTCATTTAGATAAACCTGAGCATATTTTCTTACTAAGTTCCACATAAAAAAGTAAAATTACACAAAGTAAATCAATGGTCAAAATAAATGACAGCAGATCAGAATGAAACTCATTAGTTAGTTAACTATATTCACTTTTAAATGAGAAAGTGAATTTCCGCACCACATAAATACTACAGATAGATAAAAAGGTCGAAATAACGTAACCATCGCTCTCGAGCCATGTTGTGTATCGCGATGGTTAGGGGAATATAACGGTGACTCTCCTGTTTAATATACAGTAATACAACATAATTAAACGTGTATTAAAGGTGGAATAAATTCCATTAAACTCTTACCTTCTCCTGCTTTCAGTGTTCAGCATCATGTGGCGATGGCGTCCAGCGACGGGAGGTGTTCTGTCGGAGCCCACTGGAGACCGGCTGTTCCCAGCGCTCCAGACCGGCTTCCAGCCAAAGCTGCCGCGTCGCTGACTGTCCCTCCCGGTACCGGTGGAAAGAAGGAGACTGGCAGGCGGTAAGCTGAGGAAGCCCAGAGAACTATGCAACGTGTGTGCCGAGACGAGTCTGTGTGAACCGGGCGAAAGGATGAGTTTGCTCTGTCATATCTGGTGAAGTATGAGTTGATGCCTCAGTCGGAGGCACTGCTGTCATGAGGCCAGAGGGGAGGAGAGGAGGCGAGGTGCCGCATGCCCCTGATGAAAATCAGATGATCGGGCATTTTTTTTCTCCTCAAACTAAACCGAAACTTCATCGTAAACATGGATAAGTGTTTGTTTTTTGAAGTGGGCAGGTCTCAGTTAGAAATATTTGATGCCATGTAAGTCCATGCAGCAATCAGGATTTAGCAACATTCAAATCCGAATGAGAGTTGTTGGGTTGCCTGCTCGTGTTGCCAGGCCACTGTCAATCAAATCTGATCAAGCCATGCCCCAAAAGTCCTGATGAAGCACATTAGCTGAGCTTTTTATTTAAAGCTCTTACTGTAAGAAGGCCTGGATGAATATTATCTATTATCTGCTTTGATTCTGGCAGGAGTTAAACCTTCATATAAGGTTGCAGGCATACCTAGGCTAAGTTTAATGGGTGCATTCCTGTTGAGAAATATTCAGTAATTTTCTGTAGGCCAGAGGCTACAGATCCTTGTTGAGAGTCGGGATTATTAGAGCAGGCAGCTGCAGAAGGACTTTCTTCTTGACTGTGTTCAAGTGATGTTGAATCTGGGTCACTGATCAGCATGAAATGTCTTTTCTGAAAGGAGAGTCTAATTAGTCTGGAGAAGTGTTTGGAGCTCCCTGCCTGGGTGTCCCAATTAACAGCTGGAGGTAATTACAGCAGTTCACCTTGCAGGAGTTAACGTGCCTATGTGTTTTATGGACTTACACTGACTCCACAAATCAGAAATAATGTCTTACATCAACATTTTTTTTTTGCAGCATAGCTTGTTGCTACAGGCATAACCTGTCCATAAAGTGAAATATATTACTTTTAAGTACAAATATACATAACTTTGTCTACTATCGGTATTACTAAAACATTGAAACTTGAGTACCCGCCATGCAGGGTAGGTTCATTCCTCTATTGTACAGCAGCACAGGACAACTCATAATAGCAGTTCCAGGTATTTCAAATGTTTGACAGTGTTCAGTGTTGTGATGAAGACCAGCTTGAATCAGCTGTAGTTGTAACACCATCCAGTGTCTCTGACGCAAGTGGAAGCCTCGCTGAGCCCTTCCTGAAATGCTCAGCACAAAGGTGGCTTTAGTGACTCGGGAACCTTGCGTGTATGGGCCATCCTGAATTCTTATACTAACACTTTTAAAGGAATAGTTCAACTTTGTGGAAAATATGTTCATTGCTACCATTCTCATACTTGTTAGTATGAAGCTAGAGCCTGGAGGCGATCAACTTAGCATAAAGATGGGAAGTGGGGGGGGGGGGGGGGGGGGAAACCCCCCCCCTCTGAACCGTTTTTTCCAACCTTTTTTTCCCCAGCTTTTCCTTTCCCTTCCACCACCCCCCCCCTTTTTTTCCCCCCCCCCCCCCCCCCCAAAAAGGAAACTCCAAA
>JBBMJY010000018.1:8088812-8103078 GCA_037833715.1 Toxotes lorentzi
CCCCCCCCCCCCCCCCCCCCCCCCCCCCCCCCCCCCCCCCCCCCCCCCCCCCCCCCCCCCCCCCCCCCCCCAACCAACATACCAGCATCTCTAAAGCATCTCTAGCTGTTTCCCCCTGCTTCCCCTCTTTATGCTAAGCTAAGGTAAGCTATGCTAATCTAACTGTCTCTTATGTTCCTACTTAACAGACAGACAGATAATGTTGAATTATCCTTTTAAATCAAACCCCTTCTGTATCTTCTGGTTGGCATAAGGAAACACTGGAGCTCACTGGTAAAACAATAAGTCAACGTTCTCACGGTTTTACTCTTTGCCTCCTCTTTTACTTCTCCTGTAGTAATGTGCAGTGGCTAGTTTCCAATCTGGGTGAAAAATGGATCTGACATGGGTCATTGTAATTGTTTAATGGCAGCTGGATTATTATTATTACCTTATATTCGAAATCTGCTGGCAACTCCCAACTGCCGCAACCATAAATTCAGCTCTTTCCAGTGACAGAAATATTAGTCTAGGGCCCAGGCTGTTGTGTCCTTTCAACAGGGAGCTCTGTCTTACAAATATACAGTATTTATTTATTTGGTCTGGTCTTTTATTGATAAAACAATAAGATGGTGGATGTCTGCCACCAAGTAATTTTGTTAGTGATATTCTTTTGGGGAACAGTCTGGATGCTGAGACTTAAGGAAGTTGCTTTCTGCCAGTGAATCTCAGCTCTGACCTTTCATCAGACACACTCTTTGGACTGTAAACAGTTTCAGGAGTTAGGAGTTGTGTAATCTCTTGTCGGGTCTTGGCAGTGTCCTTAGTTTAGGTTCTTCTACTTAACAGCACAGTGCTTCCCTCCCAACTCTTATCTATTGTTTTGACATCTTTCCTCCATGTGGCGAAGGTTCCGGCTTAACAAGAAGACACAAATCTCAGACCCCTCATCCTTGCTATTCCTTGCACTGATACCTTTTCATAAATGAATAAGGAGGCTTCAGTTCAAGCCAAGGAGGGATTGGCTTGAACTGAAGCCTCCTTGTTGCATGTGCATCTACATATGTTCATACATAATTGGGTCCACTTTAATCAAAGGAACCAATCTTCTTTTAACACCAACTACGTTCTGTCTGTAATATAGGAGCATCCTACTGTTTCTCCTAATCCCACACAGATATGATTTGGCATCTTTGTAAAACACCGGCCTCTATCTTGTCTCCACTACAGTGCAGTAAGTCATGTGGATCGGGCCATAGAAGACGAGCCTTGCAGTGTGTGGACCACAACCAGCATGAGGTCCACGAGATGTACTGTGTGAACCAGATCAGACCGCCAGACACAGAGAGCTGCAATACCCACGTCTGTGAATTCATCTGGATCACAGGGGAATGGACTGAGGTGAGAAGAGGCTGTGTGTCATATATCTGACATAGACCTTAATTGTAAAAAGTCAGTTTGCTCTGAAAAAGCAAAACTTTTCTCTCCAAAAGGATCATTCATGTAAATCACCATTTTTGAATCCAGTGATGCGGAAATGACAGAAATCACCTGTGTTTCCTGTGAGGAATACCGTTCATGCCAGTGATTTATTCTCTCTTCCAGTGCTCAGCCAGCTGTGGCCAGGGCTACCGCCAGCGTCTGATCTCCTGCAGCGAGGTGCATGTGGAGAATGACAACTATGAGTACGGCCATCAGTCTTTGTCCAACTGTCCTGGGACCCCTCCTGAGAGCTACATGCCTTGTAATCTGGACCCGTGCCCGCCACCACAGGAGTGGAGGGTTGGAATCTGGGGACCGGTGAGTGAGTCTGTGCTTCTAAATGCTGTCCAGTCATTTATCATCCATCCATCCATTTTCTACCGCTTAATCCGTCAGGGTCGCGAGGGAGCTGGAGCCTATCCCAGCTGACTATGAGCGAGAGGTGGGGTTCACCCTGGACTGGTCGCCAGTCAATCGCACCTATGGGCAATTTAGAGTAGCCAATTAACCTAACCCGTGCATGTTTTTGTGATTGTGGGAGGAAGCCGGAGTACCCGGAGAGAACCCACGCAAGCACAGAAGAGCCCAGACTGGTGTTCGAACCTGTGTGAGGCGATAGTGCTAACCACTGCACCACCGTGCCGCTCAGTCATTTGTCAGTATTTCATAAAGATGGGGCAAGCATGTCTTTAGTCTGTTTCCTAAAATCTAAAAAAAACTTCTCCAGTTTTTGTAGCAATGAATAATATTGAAATAGTATTGAACAGTAATTGCTAAAATTGATTTAACAGCCTCTAATCTCATACAACTCAACAAACACTGATTATAATTTATTCATTTATGCACAGTATTTTTATACATGAGGTTTTGTGGTTTTGCATAGAGGCCAGTTTGCCTGGCTGCACTTTTGGCTTCAGCGTTGGTCTAAACCAAATGAGTCTTGAAAGGACAAAAATGTACGCGGACATAAAATTTCTCGAAATGGCCTCTTTGAAGATGAAAACTGCTGACAGACCGTCACCCGCAAGTTTCATTTTCACACTGTCACGGTTCTCTTCCTGCCCTCCAGTGTTCAGCGAACTGTGGTGACGGAGTAATGGAGAGGACGGTGCAGTGTGTGTCAGCAGATGGTCAGGAAAGCCATAGGTGTTCCCTAGACGCCAAGCCAGAAGCCAGAACAGTCTGCAGAAATCCAAGCTGTGAGTACTGCGAGAAAACTGCTGCTCTTTAACAAAGATCAAGTCTACCGGGGTTACATACAGGCCAACTGAATGCACCTCAGATTCCAGCGTTAGATATGACTCGACTTTATCCAGTCCTCTCTGAGATTCGGCCTTTAGTGAAATATTTATGATCCTAGGCAAACATCAAAGATTTACTGTCCAGTGTATTTATTTCCCTATGGTAGCATGGGGCATCAAAGACTGAGTGGCTTTTCCTTTTCTTTGATTCGATGCAGCGATTTGCCACTCTTGACTTAACTGCCGAAATGTGTGTTTGCAATGCGTGCACGTGTTGTGTGTATACAGTCTGAGTGCCTCCTCTGTGGTAAATCTTTGCATAATACACTAGAGTACTTATTTGTCCTTTTTTTTATTGTTTTCCAGGCCATTTGCCTTCCAGCTGTCAGGAGGTCCAGAGCAAGAATGGCCCCCTCCCAGACAGCGAACATTTTCTCAGTATTCAAGGAAAAGCACTCAAGGTGAGATTATATGATTTTATTACCTCACAAACGCACAAAGCACAGTTTATGAAGCCACAACAGGTTTTATCGATCAGGGAAGAAGAGAAAAGTAAGTCTTCTCACTTGAAATTTCAAATGACTTAGATACTGACAGAGGGTTTTGCTGCAGTGTGTGACAGTGCGTGTCTGCAATACAGTGCAAACTGCTTAGAATCCATCTCCACTAGCCTGGGTTGAGGCATATTTTTGGCTCGGTGGACACAGTGGCAGACACATCTCATAAAGCACAGTCAATGGAAATTCTTTGACTTTGGTTAAAGTGACTTTGAAGGACCGACCAGCTAAGGTTATTTTTAGGGATTTACACTCTAATATGGGGGTGGGTTTTTTAGAGCTTGTACTTGCCATCACAGCATCTTCTGTTTTGCTCCTTTTCCTCCTCACCACTTCCTTTCTGAATATGCACTTCCTCCATGCTTTTGCCATTTTTTTTCTCACCACTGTCCCATTTCCTTCACCCCTGCTTCCCCACTCCTCCTTGGTCTGATCTCCCCACCTCTTCTTCCACTGTTACTCCTCCTCTGCCTTTTTTCCCTCAGGTCTACTGTGCAGGAATGCAGACAGAGACTCCACAGGAGTACATCACCTTGATAATGGGAGAAAGGGAGAATTTTTCTGAGATCTTTGGATTCAGGTGAACAGCTTACAGGATAAAAACGAGAACAGCCTGTTTCATCACAAAAATCTGAGTGACTCTCTGCTTTTTTGTCTTTAAATGAAGAAATTCCATGGAAGTGTAAAGTTGAGCTAAGGTATCTTGTGTGTGTGTGATTTCCAGGCTAAATGATCCCACTCAGTGCCCAGCCAATGGCTCCAGAAGAGAGGACTGTGACTGTCGGAGAGACTACACCTCTGCCGGCATCACCACCTTCTCCAAAGTTCGTCTGGACATAAGCAAGATGAGCATCATCAGTAAGTGGCCCATACACATGCAGGCAGCAGTTGACATGCACGAACACACACACACACACACACACACACACACACACACACACACACACACACACATACAGTAACATCCTGTGCCAGTGTTAACTCTACATTACTCTCAAATAAGAACTTCCTTTGCCATTTAATTACGTTCGTGCTCATGAGGGTTAATGGGATCAAGATGTCTCCTAGGTTTATTTAAGCAGCACACAATTACAAGGCCTGAGGGGATTAAGTGAAACTTCTCTAAGTAGATAGAATTATACTGATATCACCATTAGACTGACCCTAAAACTGAGGCCAGATTTAGTGCAGGTTAAATGACATAAGACTTGGTCATGATGCCAGATGTAAGCTATCATGATGCAAGTTCATCTAAGGTCTTACATCAACACATTTCAAGGTACAAACCAAGAACAGCTGCCACAGCATACTTGATTTGCCTGTTGCTTTGTCTTATTAGCTACAGACTGGCAGTTTGCTTTCACCCGTGAAGGCAAAGGTGTTCCATTTGCCACAGCTGGAGACTGCTACAGCGCCGCCCATTGTCCACAGGTGAGACTGACAACTGCTGTTAATTATACGACAGAGAGAGAAACTAAACTTCTTCATAGCAGACCTGTCATAGCAGGACAGGCACAAGTCATTAACTATAATGGCTCAGTCCTCTTAAGTGTCCTAATAAGACATGACATTGAGCCAACATGCACAATACCAAGGCCTTGGAGGCCTATAAGTGTTACTGATGACACGTGTGCTTTTCCTGCTACAGTGTGACAAATAAAATGTCTGCCTTTATTACCATCCATCCTTATAGAACCAGTTACTGTCTCTTTTCTTTGAATATTTACCATGCCAGTTCCCAAAAAACACCACACTTTGTTTGCTCTTAATCGATTTTAAATGATAAAAAAAAAATCTATTTTTCTTGATGTTTTCATGTATTCTGTGACATGTATGATCTGGGTGCTACATACATAGATAGTTCTACCAAGCTAATAAAGTTATATGAAACTGATATTGCAACCACAAATTTGATACTGGATTGAACCTTATTCTCAATATTTTAAATATATTTACTGTTTGTGTTCCTGATAAACACATTTAAAGCATCCCCACTCATAAATTGTATTATTACAGTTGATAATTTTGTGTTAATCTGCTGCTGACTGTAATTGAGTTTGCACTTACTGTGCATTGAAAACCCTCTGAAGGAAATATTTGTAGTGAGCTTATTTCCTTCTCTATATAGCATTAAAGCATTAAAGGATCCTTTAATGCTTTATGTTCTTCTTTCTGCTGCTTGTGGTAAATCAGACACTTAAAAGTGTCCTTATCTAAGTCATTTTTAATGCACTTTAAACTGTGATTTCTTTTTTGTATTTTTTCTCTCTTATTTTAGGGTCGGTTCAGGATCAACCTCACAGGAACAGGCTTTAAGGTGGCTGAAGACACCTCCTGGATCTCCCAGGGCAACTATGCAGTGGCTCTTGTACAAAAATCACAGGTACTAGCAACTTATGACATACTGTACGTATGCTGGGAAAACTCCCAAAATGACAGGAAACACTGACTGCACAGTGCACACAATTTAGAAATTTGAAAAATATTTAAAAACATAAAAGAATAATTACTTTATCTCTTATCCATGATGATATTTGGTGAGCTACTGGACACCTAGATAGTTAAATAATTCATAGTAATACTGAGCTTAATGGTAACATCCTTATTTTATTATTTGGGTTTCTTCAGTGACTCTTTTACATAGTACTTTTATACCTGCTTGTCTCTTCTTGCTCTTCTCTCTTCTCTGTTCTGTTATGATACTCATTCCATCCCTTCCTCTTCTCTTTCTCCTTTCTGCATGTCCATGGCTTCAGAGCTGCAAGTGGGCATAGTCCCAAGTGGTTTCTGTATTCCCAGCTCCACTTCTCCTCATAAACTTGCTGAGAAAGGACCTTTATTGGGCAGCTGCTCTCTCAAGTGTCCCCAGTCCCCCACCCCCACCCCACCCTCTGCTTTTGAAATGGAGATCAAGCTGGAGAGTGCTTTTTGGCAGGACGAAAACAGGAGGCAGAAGAAGATGCCAAAAAAGCGTTCACAGTCTGATAACCATAGCCAGTCAGTCCACTCTGGGCTCTCCGGGCAGTTTAAATAAAGCCAGGTTGTGACAGTGGGATGGGGAGCGCACTCCAGAGGAGATCAGACACTGCACGCTGTGGCTTTCATGTCGTGGGATAGTGCTTGTGGTGTGCTCGTCTGATGCAATTTCCTTTTCGTTTGTATGAAACTGCCCATTATGCAGCATGCAGATTGTGCCAGTGAAGTGCTAGAGATTAATTAGCCTGTATTTCCCAGCTTGTTGCTGAAAGTGATTACCCAATTCATACCTGACGACAACTCGCCTGGTGGGCCTCAGTTTCTGTGCACCTCTTTAGCAGATTTCAGTGGCGCCAAAACAATCGTGCCACAGACACCTTTCAAAGTGGTGAAATTCTCAGACCACTTGAAGTACCATAACCCATTCCTGCACTGTCGAGGCTTTTTTTTTCTTTACAGATCCTTTAAACCGGCAGCTGCTTTACACAGATCAGATTAGAGGCAGGTGAAAAAAATGCTTCAAGACAAGTTGTCTTCATCACAGGACAAAAACAAAACAAAACAAAAAAACATCATGCAAGCTGTGTTTCTGACAAAGCCTCTCATATGATCACTATATTGCAAAACTTATTGATGTTCTCCTCAGCAACAGCACAGTCATGTATAACTCTTATACAAGAGTTATTCCTCTTGTGTCCACAGGATGGTAGCAGAGTGTCAGGAATATGTGGAGGCTACTGTGGTAAATGTACACCCTCCTCTGGATCCAGTCTGCCTGTAACAGTGGAATAGACCTAATGCCATCAAACAGGTTTGGGATGCATTATAAATTAACAATAAATAAAATTTCACTTTCACTTTCACGTGAGCAGAACCTGCTGTAACTCGTGAGGCCTTTTTCAGATGTTCACAAACTAATAACTAAATCCGTTATTTATGTTATTTCATGTTATGTTCTTTTTATTTTGATGCTCACAAAGAATAGTTCACATCAGTACTGTTTGTAAAGAAAGGAATAAATCAGGCTTATATTTTCTGTCTACTAAAAATGATGATGGTGAAACTTTTATGGTTTAACATTACTGATTGGGTCTTTTCCAGACACAGCAGTCAGTTGAATATCAGGGAGTTTATAATATAAAAAATATGGTTTATGAGCTTTTAAAGAGTAGCTGACCTAGTGTCAACATCTTTTTTCAGCGTCTCTTCCCATTCCTCTCAGCAGTCCTCTTCAGGTGCTTGTGGCGTCAGCACATCCCTCTTCTTTGGTGCTACAGCCAACAGCCAGCAACTCAGACCCATCCTTCACACAACCTCTTTTACTCCTATGTGTGTATAATGTAAATTAATCTGGTGTAAGTACTGTACATAGCAGGATAAAAATGCCTTATTTATTATACTCTCCATTTATTTTTGTATTGTAATGTAATTTAACTGTTTTGTTGTCAACAGCACACTTACCATTTATTAGATTTTTTTTTTTTTTGCCAGAATGTGCCTTCCATTTTGGATATTTGCCATTTGGACTTTGTAGTGTTGTCGTTAAACCAGAGCGCATGTGTTATAGTCATATGTTCCTTTTTGGACCAATTCATTAAATTTAATCTAATAATGTTATAGTTGTGATCATGAGCAGTTGTATTGTTCATATGCAGTGAGGTGTCTCCAATCAGTGGGTGTTTTTTTTTTTTTTTTTTTAAATTCTCACTTCAGGCAAGATTTCTGGACATAGGCACAGGTGCTAGAATCCTGTACTACACTGTGCTCTGTTGAGCAGCTCTTTTCTAAGACTTTTTCAGTTCAGTTTTTTTTTTTAACTTTGAATGTATTACTTAGTCAGATGTTGCCAGTCCAGAGATCTTTGCAGTCACAAGTGGGCCTCCATAAGCTGTGAGCAACTGTTGCTGTGACTTTATCCAGCCTGTCGGTCCAGCTACAGAGTTTGGTGCCTACAGTGCCGGTGGCCAGTGCCACCTGCACGCTTCTCATCTCGGTTTACTCCTGAGGTGTTGTATTTGTAGCCGATCACTTTCAAACCCGGGTATCACAAACGCACTGGACTGTGTCCCGGATGCTCCATCTGCATCGCTCCAGCTGTTAACTGCAGCTGCAGATCCTCGTCCAGCTGGATGGGAGAGAGGAGAGTGTCTGCTTGTGAACTGTAGCACATTCTCGTTAACTGGGTTGTACTCCGGTCAGCGGAGACAATAACACGCTGCAGGAAAAAGCCAGGTGTTGCTTCCATGACAACCGCACCTGCCAAGCAATTTGAAATAGTTTTACTGACATAGTATGCACATTGAACTGTGTTTTCAGTAAAGCCTGTTCCATACATGAGCATTAGAATCAGTTTAAATATGTTTAGATTTTGAAGATGTCAACTTCACTGCAGTGGGAAGGCAGCAGATACAGGTGTGTGTGTGTGTGTGTGTGTGTATGCGTGTGTGTGCGTGTGTGCACGCGCTACTTTTATCTTTCTTAGGACAAGTAAGATCTAGGAAGGAATTTTACCCATACACAAACATACTGAGACATAACAAACAAATGTACACACACACACACACACACATTACTGGCTCACAAGGAGAAGGTTGTAGGTTACAAGAACCGTAGAGATTATGCTGCCAGACATCAGAGAGACCCAAATTCCTCTGTATATCTCTCAGGTAGCGTGCAGTGACCAGGGAGAGCCATTAGCCTTTTAGCTTTTACCGAGAGGCAGGTTATCTTATCTGGAGCAGCTTGAAAGAATTCAGAAAACAGAGACTTCACCTCAGGCCAGAAAAATTCCAGTAGACGCTCCGGAGGTATGATGCACTGGTCCGGCCCTGGAGACACCTCTCAAACCCCTGAGCTCACAGGCCCCGCGGTGTGATTTCTGTCCAGATGCTGCCTTTAAACCATTGCCTCCTGTACCTCACATTCTTCTTGTTTGTTTTTAAGAGTCTGTCCAGTCTGTACATACTAATATTCTCCTGTTTAGATTATTCTGACTTCTTGTTCTTTGTGACAATATCAGGGTACTTTTGTATTTTGTGTATATGTATGTTTTTGCATCTCTTTAACCAGTGTTATGCAGTTGTGTGAGCTGTTTTTTTTTCTTTTTTTGAAAGACACATTAAGAATAGAGAAAACCTAGAAGAAGATACAACAAGAACTTATTCTGTACATTCTTTAAGCCTTAACTATGTGTATAGTAGGTATGTGGGGTACATACTAAATGTACCACTGATTAAGAAGCCATGTTTTCTTTTACAAGCTACAAGCTTATGGTGCTATTTCAGTGCACACTTCAGCCAAAGGGAATTTCACACAGTTTTAATCTGCCACTACACAAGTTTGTAGCTTTCTAAAAACATGGGGAAGTAAACATTATGTGTCTCAGTGACAGTCGCAAAGGAAGAAAGCACTTCGCTCATTGTGAATGTCACAATATAGTTCAGTCCACAGAGTTCTCAGGTGTCACAGTAAATGAAGGGATTACTATGATATTTAAGTGTATTTATCTTATTTTACATATTTGCCACATGTTTATCAGGTAAATGAACATGTATTATTGAAGTTCAACTATGTAAAGCATTATTTTATATGCAGTATTTATTTTACCTTTTCTTTGTGTGAATGTACATAGCCTTTGACCATAAATGAATTATGAATACTATGAATTATCATGCAGTATTGCCATAAATGAACCATCTGGCAACACAATCCCAGTTTTGTGAATGCATTTATTTATAGCTTTCATATCTTGGTGTTGCCATATAAAAAAAAACCTGATTTATGTATGAGATCTGATAAGGCAATAATAAGAAGGAAATAAAAGGCCTGAATCATGCCATGCTCCCCTGTCTGCTCCTCGCTCTAATATATAATTTTACCTCCAGTTTGTCCTTGATGTATCATTCAACTGTAATAATGGCTGTAAAAATTAGGAATATACGATATAGTCTGGTTAATGCTCAAACCATAAAATCCTTGTGCTATAGAGCTTCCTCTTAATGATGACTACGCACCTTCCACCATCATAACATGATGGCTTGTGAGCTGACAAATGTGTTTTATGGAACTAATCTAGTCTCTGTCTGTGTCCATAATGGTAAATTATCAGGCCATCTACCAGGTGTCAGCACTGGTCCTCTTAAATGAATACAATTCACTGCTGAGCAGTTTTCAGAAAAAAAAAACAAGCAGATCATTATCATTATCGGTGGCAGACCTATGAATTTGTTCCAAACCTGCGGAAATGACTGCATTTAAGTAGCTCTGACTAAGTTACACAATCTGTATTTCTATCTGTATTTTGTTTTTGTAATCTCAGGTGAACCACATAGCAATAAGCGAGTCATTTAGGGACTGATTCCTCAAATGTCTGTCAACAGTTTGAGTAAGCTGCAGTTTAAAGAGTGGGTGTTACACAGGGGATAAGCACAAGTGTGAAAAGGAATGAGAGGGAAGGAGGGTTGGCGAGGCGACAAGCTTTCAACAGCTTCAGAGGGCTTGTCTAAACTTAGGAACGTGATTCAGTAGTAGATTTGCAAACATCCCAGGGGTCAGTTTGTAGAGGAACGCTCTTTTCCTTTTTTATTATTCTTCTGCTTGTATGAAAACTGTGAGATATCTGTTGAGTAGACAGATGACAGTGGTGTGTCAGCTGCTTTGTATTACATCAGATATTCCTGAAAAAGAAATGGCAGACATACTTGGAAATGAGCAGATGTAACCAAAATGTGATCTGACTCAGGGAGTAATTTATTTGTTCCATCTGATATATCTCCTTTATTTTTTCAATCCACATATTATATGTTGGAGGGTCAGACTTTAACCATCTAACTGTAATGCATTTAATTGCTGTTGCTAGTAGTATTTGTAGGAGATATTTTTTACCTCTTCCTTCTATGCTTTTTGGTAATAGACCCAGTAGAACCACTGTTTGTCTCCACCAAATATGTCTTTTAATGTTTCAAACACATCTTTGCAGAATGTTTCCAATTTCAGACATAACCAAAATATGTGGATCTGGTTACCAATGTGTGGGCCACAATTTCTCCAGCATTTATTTGAGTGTATTGTACCAAATTTAGCCATAATTTCAGGTGTGCAAAAGAACCTCATGATAACCTTCCATTTAAATTCCCTCCGCACATTCGAATTAGTTTCCAAATATTTGGTAACAATAGCTTATAAATTTCTTATCCCAATTCTTTGTTTGTACTTCAATGAAGAATTCTTCAGTTAGCGTAGGCATAATAGTCCATTCCTTATGTTTTATTAAGAAATCCCTTAACTGTAAGTACCTGAAAGAATCTGTGTTTGGTAGCTTAAAACCCTCCAGTAGCTGTGCAAATGATTTAAACTTGCCAGCATCATGGAGTTGATGTAAGTTGATGAGTCCGTACTTTGACCATTTTTTGAAACCTACATCTATTTTAGATGGCACAAAGTCACCTATAAATCCAATATTTGTGGGTGCTGAAATTGTTTTAGGCAGGTCAAATTTCAATTTTATCGTCTTCCATATTTTTAATATAACTTTAGTCCATTCACCCATATTTATTTCATGTGGGTGGACTTCTAGGAATGGCAAGGCCTGCAGAGGTATTTCACATAAACTCTTATATACTGAGCCAGCGTGTATATGATAGGTCCTGAATCCATATTGTTAATGGTTTTAATTGTGCTGCCCAAAAATAATATCTCAAATATGGAAGTTTGAGCCCACCTTTTGCTTTAGGCAGTTGTAACATTTTTAATCTAATTCTTGGTCGCTTTCTTTGACAAAGGAATGTTGAGATTAGTTTGTCTAACTTGTCAAATGTCATTTTGGGAGTGTCAATAGGTAACATTTGAAACAAATATAGTAATTTAGGCAACACATTCATGCGAACACTTTCATTGTGACCCAATAGCGATAAGGGAAGAATTGACCACCGGTCTAGATCCTTACTAATACTCTGGATAAGGCATTTGTAATTAACATCATACTGTTTTTCTAGTGTGAATATAGTTTTTAAAGTGTGGGTAATTCAAAATTTACATACATGACATAGATTTAGGAATTTAGATCCCACAAATTCAGACAGGTGTTTTTCAAAGTAAAATACTTCAGTGCATTAAATTCAGTAGAATTATGATTCAATTATTGATTTCCTAAGTAAGAGGAACGATCTCAGAATTTTGAGACAGTTTGCTTATCATGAAATTGTGATCTCATAATGATGAAATGGTTTTCTTGTAATTACGTTTTCTGGATCTCATAATATGCTGTGATATACTGTCGCATAATTACAAGAGATATTATGACATATGGAAGTCGTGATTATGAGACAAGGTCTCCCTTTCTGTTTCTTTGGTAAATGGTTTCATAGAACACTGACTATTCAGTAGTAATTCAATTTCACAATATTAATATAATATTATAATAAACATTAGGTTGATTATAAGATTCAAATCTCAATGGGCTTTGTTTGCTCTTGTTTAGAGTTTCACTGCTATATGTGAGATTTGCACACATATAGCAGTGTATAAATAGGTCATACAATGATGTATGATCTCTCACCAACATCCACTCAGTCTGTAGCACTGGCTAAATGAGTAGATTCAGTTTTTATGGGCACAGTGCAGAGAAAGTGTTTTGCCTCCAGCTGCTGCAGTGCAATCAAAGCAGCATCCTTGCTGCTTTTCTTCCTGGGCCTGCAGTTTTTCCTCTGGTTGTCTGATCACTGTCCTTAACAGTGATCTTCAGCTAAATGGCACCAACCACTGCCAACATTTTACCTCAACTAAGTGTGGTCTAAAACACACTGTGTGTCTGTACTGTTATTGCTGACAGAAGAATGGGGGGGTGGACTCGGAATTATGCAGCTAATGCTTTTAATGGTGCAAGAGACTGCTTTTCTCTAAATGTCTTTGGGATTGTGAATAAGGCACAGAGGGCCGGGTGTGGACAGAGAACAGGGGATATTTGACACCAGTTCCCGAAACAAAAGGGCTGCAAACTGAGACAGGAGATCAGGAGACATCCAATTTTTCCATTGTGAGGAAAATGATGAATCATTTTCTTTTTGCTACAAACAAACACATGCACATACTCATACAAACAACTGGAGTCTCCTTCTGTGTGTGCCTCCCTGTCTGCATCATGGTGAATACAGCATGCAGGTTTTTCTGAGACTTTCCCACAAGGATTAGACCAGTGACCTAAGCAGCTGTAGACTTCAGGCTGTACAAGACATTCCCAACACTTCTAAACGCCACGTCCACCACTTTGCAAGCAACTGCTCATTGAACCCAAATCAGCCCTGACAGACTTCTGCAGGTCTAAAGTTCACTGGCAAGATATTTGAGTTGCAAAGTAAAATACACAGTATTAGAAATCCTGGATCAAGCTTTTATGAAGACAGTTTTTTTCCCACAATGGCAGCAGCAGCTGACTGCACTCTGCAACCAAAAAAGGAGCTTTTCATGGCTTCCAACTATTTTTTGCATTGCATGAAAGCTGTCTTTGATTCTGCCAACAGTGTTTAGACACTTAACTCAAGACTTAATGAGGGGAGTTTTAAAGTCATGCGTCCCCAGGGTCAGCTCCCCCTACCATCATTATCATCATCATTCCTCAAGGTAATCTAGGTTGACTTTGAACTGAGGTTTTGTAGTAAGTAAGCCTCAGGCCCGCGTGCACACACAAATAGTTTGGTTACCCAGATACAGTTTGTGTTTATCTGAGTGTTGGAAAGGGACTGTGCGCTGCAAGTGAATGAATGAATTTGTGCAGGGTGCTGATGTGTGACAAGAATGTTTTCTTTTTTTCCTTTATCCACCAGAGCGTCTCGAGTGTCTCAAGGTTGCCAGTCCTTGAGACAAAGCAGAGTCCTTCTCACAGGCCCTCAGTTTCTTTTTCTCAGTTCAGTAAAGTGTAGAATCATTTTGTTTTGACACAGCAACACCTACTCTACTGACTTTCTTTCTTTCTTTCTTTCTTTCTTTCTTTCTTTCTTTCTTTCTTTCTTTCTTTCTTTCTTTCTTTCTTTCTTT
>JBBMJY010000018.1:8103273-8115104 GCA_037833715.1 Toxotes lorentzi
TTCTTTCTTTCTTTCTTTCTTTCTTTCTTTCTTTCTTTCTTTCTTTCTTTCTTTCTTTCTTTCTTTCTTTCTTTTTCACTATAGAAAAGTCATAGAACATGAAAGAAGAATAGAGAGCAGAGAAAACTGAACAGGGACTTAAATGGATTGATTGAGTTAAGTTTTGAAGCTATTCAACTGTTACAAGTGCTAAAACTACTACAACAACCACAACTTCTGCTACTAATAATGATAATTTGAGTGTTTGCCAATGATTTTTGACATCAACCCTTTGAAAAATATTTCACTGCAAATCACTGTGATGTCTCTGCAGAATAGGTGGAAGCTGACGTGTAACCTCATTTATACAATTCAAACACCCAGCACATTTTAGTTAGGCTACTCAGAGACCTCCACCTTTAAAGCCAGGAAGTGTCTCAGCTGTGTGGGTTATCCAGGCAGCTATGACATCCAAGCAAACGCAGTGCCGCTCCATTTAAAACAGGAAAGAAAAGAAAACAGTCTGTGTCCATTTGAGAGAAATCTAAAATAACATCCACATATGCGCATGACAACCGTCCAACAGTATTGTGAACTTGAGGCTGACGGAGCTGAATAATGGGTATAGAACAAAGCCTTGAGCAGAATGTGTGTCTAGAAGTAATAATATAGCATAAGAACATCTTGCTGAAAAGTGCCTCTGAGTCAGAGCACTCTGACAAAACCTTTTCTCTGCTGATAAACAGTATTCACTTTCCAGAGAGAGTCGACACCGTCAGACCACTGGAAAGAAAAACGCCCCGTGGGGCACGTGGCAGATGTTCCTGGTGAGAGGAATCGAGGTGAAGAATTAATCTTTTCTGAACAAATGTGAATTAAGAGATGCTGAAAGTGAGAGTAGGTACAGGGGAGTGAGGGCATGAATGTCTGTGAGCTGTGAGTGGGAACAGAAAGGAAGAATACTCTGTTGTCCCTGAGTCAAGGTTGCATTAGTGTTATAGTGTTATACTGTGACTCAAGTGTGAAAATATTTTTGCAGTTTATCTACAATTTCAAACGGTTATAAATCTTTTGATATGGCGCATTTAGCATATTTCACAGAGGGAAATGCAAAACTAGTGCAAGTTATAAAAAGACAGGGTGTTTGAGGGAGAATACAAGCATTAAACATTTATTTCCTCTATGATTACAGGGTCTGTTATTTGGCTTCAGATGTTCTCAGACTGGATGTCAGAACTCATCCACACTGTCATTTAACACAGCATCACAGCTTTGTATCCAACAGTAATTATAGTTTTTCCTTCTTTAAAGTATTTTTTTCTAGCCTTCCATTGGCTGCGAGGAAACAGGGTGGAGCTGCTATTCCGGAAAACGCAGCTCCATTCATTAATGAAGGTGGTTAATAGGATAGGAGTCCAGCTGGGGGCTCCGTGCGTTTGGAACAGTCGTGTGGGATTTTTTTTTTTTTTTTTTTAACGAAAGCGCACTCATCTCCTCCTCCTCATTTCCTCCGTGCGGCATTTGTGTCTGTAGTAGACGACTGTGCCTTTGCTGCCCTGGGATCATCCTGTCATGTTCAGTCGCAGTTACAAGAGGAGAGATTCCACCAGATCGGTAGGTTGGCAAGACAAAGTTGTTGGTTTGGCAGTTTCCAAAGCGTGTCTCGACTTGTTTCTGCGCTCTAATTAAACAATAGCGACTTCTTCTTATTTGTTGTGAAGTTTTTCCCCGTTTCTGTTCTCTCCTGTTGCTAAGAGCATCATGTTACATCTGCTGTGTTATGATAACGCACTGTCACAACCCTCATTACCAACACAAAGCCAAGGGTGATGAAAGATATATGATTTCTCTGTTTCAACTAGCAGGCTTTAAAAGTTACATGAAGAACTCCATTTTAAACGTGGAAAATTGGCACATTGTTACTGTATGTTGTGTTTTGCTTTGACAAAGTATTTAGCAACAACAAAGTTTTGTAGGGTTACTCTAGGTGAAGTAACTCAGAGAAGAAGCCACCACTGAGACTCTGACGTGCAGAGCTCCAGGCAGTGTTGTGGAAATGAACACAAGTACTCTATCTGCAACTTCGAACTGTGACCCATCGTCTTCTGTCTGTGTTTGTCCCAAGCTGATTCCTGCCGATGAGCCACAGAGAGGACAGCCCTGTATCCCCTGTGGAGAACAGTGTCCTGGCTTTGCCCTGCATAAATGGAGGTAACAGCATCGCTTCACTCCAGTGAACTAATATTCACTCTGATGCCCACTCAGTCGCTTTCCCCTCTAATGTGCAGACAATTCCATCCCATCTATAAGACACTGGTCAATATCAAGCCGTTGTTGTCGTCTAGAAATCTGGTGACCACTCTGCACTGTGATATACAATATATAAAAGAACTCTTAGCTTTCTTCTTCAAGTAGAGCAGCATTCAGGAGGAAACCTCTCAGACCCTTGGTATTTTGAATAGAATCAGCCGTGCATACTGCTGTGAAGGAACCATTGTTCTGCCCTTGTGTGCTCAAAGATGATAGTTTTTACTGTAAAGACCTTTCTTCCAGCAGGGAGGATTCACGCCACTCTGTCACAACTGGGAGGATGGAAAATAGCTTATAATGTGAAACAAACTGTGTATTGCCAAAAAAAAGGTGTCCCTACCATGAAGCACGGGCGGTTTGGGTTAGTGTGTGAAAGAGTGTGGCAAATGTGTTCAAGGAATGCAAAACACAAGGCATCACATAAGGAAAGCACTGAACACTGTTAGTTTATAAGGATCAGATGATTCTCATAGCCACCAATCACTCAGTAACAAAGTCACATTTTTAGCAGCACTGAGTTAATGGAGATGTTTTGAGCTATACCACTGTCTCTTTGCTGTTTAGTAGCTGCAGTAGCAGCTACAATCCTACATAGTAATCGTGGGACACAATAAGCTGCTCGACTTAGAAGATTAGTTGGTGTGGAAAGGTCCAAAATTAAAACCTGTACTAAACTGAACAGTGTGAAGAGACTGTAACAGTTTGATTCAGGGTGTGACTTTATTCTGTAGTACCCCACAATTATTACTCATAAACACAGAAAAATCACATAAAACTTCAGTATTTTGGCAAAAGAAAAGTCTACCAGGTTGGAGCCAGCTTATTCAAAGTTAACATGGCGACCAGTTTTCTCTTCTGACAGGGCTCCACAATAGAAGGGGAGGGTCTGTACCGTAAAGACCATCCAGCATCCTTTGCTGTAAAGTAAACTTGTGCAGGGGCAACCGCAGGCTCAGGAATGCAGCCTTTAAATGCCAGCCTTTGCAGTCTCACAATAAAAAGTAAACTTTTCCCCCTCCAACAAACTGGAATAAAACGTCGTCAGTGGACACAGAGTAAAGGAGCCCGACTTTCTGTGTGGAGGCAAGAGGCTGTTTTATTGCTCCAAACAGTCTTTGTTCCTCAGACGATAACTTGCCAATTTCACAAAGAATTTCCTGCTTCTTTCTCAGGCAGAAATAAAAAGTGTTTTCATGCTAATTTTACAAGGTGTGGTAGTAATGGTTTGTTTTGGAATGTGGTGGACTTGAAGTGACCCGTAGGTTAGCGATAGGGAGATGTAGACGGCAGGTGTGCCGGCCCCTACATCCTGTCTCCTCTGGTAATATACCAGATGATGTTTGTCTGTTTCGCTTTAGCCAAAGCAAAACAGTAGTTTCAAATAGATTTGGTTTGCTGATGTAAATACATATACAGAGTCCTTATGGTGAATGCGGATCGATTCGTTCTTAAACTCACCTTCACTCTACCGGGCACAATTTATCTTTCGTCTTTGACAACTGGAGATTTGAAACTGGCAGCAGCAGTGTATTTAGCCATGCTAGCGGCGTGGCTCTATAGGGGTGGCAGCGTCCATCTGTTGATCCATCACTTTGGTCCTGACTGAACTATCTGAACAGCCTTTATGGTTGCCATGGAATTTGATGCAGACATTAAAACCAACAGTAGTGCTAATTAACAACTGTTAGCATCCTAACATGTTAAACAAAGTTGGCAAACATGCTAAACATTAAACCTGCCGAACATCCACATATTAGCGTTGGCGTTGTATGGTATGCATGAAACATTGCTAGGGTTAGCATTTAGCTCAAAGCACCACTGTGCTTAAGTATGGGCTCACAGAGCTGCTAGCATGACTGTACACTCTTGGTCTTGACCTTTTCCACTTGTGAGCCCTTAAAAACAACCAGTGTCTACTTCTGTCATTTTACCACAGATTACAGTGTGAACATGAGCTTTTTGTAGTTCAACCAAAGTTTAATTTTCCTTTCTCTGATTGAATTATTTGAAGGGGTTTTAGAGACTGTAAAGAAAATTCTGGAAAAATCTACATTAAACATAACTTTTATCTTGGGGGCCCTCTGAGTAATCTTGGGACTCCTTGTCTTGTGAAGTAGATCCTATTGTGACATTTTTTTGTACTTTGAGTGGTGTTTAGTTTATTAGTTTCAGACCACCATATGTATTTCTTCTCTCACATGGAGTTCACGCAAGTTGGTAAACGTGTTGTTCGCGAGAGGCACCGTCAGGAGAGTTGATCTCTCTTAGAGTGAATATGCAGTAGTGAATGGGGCTGGGCTACATCACATTCAATACCATTCTCCACACTTTTAACATGTGTTTGTCTCAGAATTCACTGAAATATTGATGATTCTCTAAATATTCAGTAGATGAATGTACAGTACTGGCACTGTTTTTCTTTCTCCCTTTCTTCTTCTGTATTGCATCTCTATAAGATGTTTCCACTAAGCTAATCTCCTGGGGATGTTTCGGACTGGTCTTTTATAGTAAGTTGGCTGAGTGTGTTGAAGCATTTCCCATTCAGAGAGTGAAGAGAGGAGCCAGTCTGGTGTTGGGTATTTAAAATCACCCAGGCCTACCAAGACATTACCCTCAAGAATTTTGGTAGATCTTGTTTGACTCAAATGTGAGCGATAAACCAAATAGACTTTGTTGGCAAACTTTGAAATACAAAAAAAAAATCTCTTCTTGTGACTATAAGAGCATGATTACAGAAACAAGTAGCTGAAGTAAGGATTGTTTATAGGGTTTCCGGCCTCATCCTGTGTGACAGGAATTTGCTATAGAGTGGCTGCTTCTTTAAACTGAGAGAACCCAGTTCACGGTTCATGCATCTGGATGGTTGCCCTTTGGTCACTACCCTTTGGAAGTGTGCATGGCATGACTGGCTTGGTCAGAAGCCTGTTAGGAGACCCAGGACACTATTCTGCTCTCAGCTCATCTTGAGATCTGAGGTTGAAATTGCTGTAGAAGACGGCTCACTGTGCTCACCCTGTTCCCTCTGCGACCTCGATGTGTGTAGAAAATGGATGGATGACGTTACCTGGCTGCTTGTGTATCAGTGTGCCTGTGTAACCCAGTACGCTGGGTTGACTGCTGTGGGCAGGTTAGGGATAGGAGTAGATTCTCCTTGCACAACATGCTTCTTCTGAATTTTTAATGCTCGCCTTTGGCTTTATAGATTTTTCTTGTGCTAATGAGACTCATTACCAGGCTTATTAACATGTGCCCTGAGTGTGAATGTGCTATCTGATCCTGATCACATGACCCTCTTCTGCATGATGCATGTGTGTTTTAGAGCTGCGCTTAAAAGGTTACACTTGACCTGCTGGGTAGGGTTAGATCAGTACAGACGTGAATCAGACTACAAAGGAGGATTTATGCCATGAGATCTTGCCAGTTGCTATTTCTTCATTTCCTCCGGCCAAGAGCACAACATAAAACTTCATTTAAAGCAGCAGGTTTAGTTCAGGTTTTGCCAGAGCTGGACAAAGCCGGCCCTTGTGTGCAACTGGGCCTTAGCTGAAACTTTAGCTGGCTAAAAACAGCGGTGAGGGAGCAGAAGAGGTGGAAAACAGAGGAGGATGGTTTGAGTAGAACAAGAGGACCTGAGGTTGAGTTTTAACCCGGTCCTGAATGGCTTGCTGACGTCTGTCCCCTCGGTAACCCAGTCTGATCTGCATAACACAGGCCGGCCCCGCTATTCACTGTGTTAACAAGACGGCCTGGCAAATAAAACTGTCAGGGTGACCAGGCATATGAATGGGTGCTGGCTATTTTGGCAGAGAAGGATAAGATTTGAGGTGAGGGGGGAGAAAGAAAGAAGAAGCCATTGGTGGTCAGTGTCACACAATAGAGACCTGAGCAGATTTATCACTAAAGCTGTGTCTCTGTATTGGCATGGAGATGGTAATCCTCCTCGCTTGACAGTTTCCAGGGATGAAAACACTCCCTGTCCTGCTGTCTTCTCTCCCTCCCTGGGCTTGTTTTGGTGCAGAAAGCAGCTGTGGTAGCACTCACTTGGGTCAGGAGGCAAACGACTTGTTAAGCTGGGCTTTTTATTGTGTAAATGCCATGTTTAGTCTTTGTCATTTAGAGGAGATTTATTTTGAGAGGGTTATATTTTGATAGGGCTGCAGGGTCATGTGATATATGAGTGATGTTCACAGATAATGCAAACCCAGGGAGCTGTGAAAACCTGAAATAAATCATAGTTTGACCTTTGGTTGCTCAGACAGTGTTGGGCTGAATTTGTCCCTTCCCATTTATTTCTTTTCTTTCTCTGTTGTTTTCATCTCTCCTTTTCTCTAGCTCTTTGTCTCTTCTTCCTGTCTGCCATTTCTCCTTGTTTTTCCCTCATCTCATGCAACCCCTATCACCACATACTACACAGAGATAAATACACGAAACACAACATTTGAACTGACTGTAATGATTCAGACTCCTTGTGTATTATGCATTGCGGTCACGGCAGCAATGATGGTCTACGCACGGAAGGCGGCTCAGCTCTCGAGGGGCCTGTCGGTCAGCTGCTGAATTCCAATGAAATCCCAGCATCAAAATTCAGGAGCTGGCTGATGTGACACAAAAACACACACAGAGGTCACAGATAGAGAAAAGACTACGGCTGGATTCTTGTAGTATTCCTCATTTCCTCTCTCCGTGTGGGGGTTTTGAGAATGAGCACAGGTAAAGAAACATTTGTTGAAAGCAAGCACACAGTCCCAGGGTACTGCCTCATTTGTATTTCTGAAAGCACAGTTTTTCAGAGCCCTTAGCAAGAGAATATACTGTGATTCCTAGATATAATTTTATTAGATATTTTGAACATATTCACAAGAATTGATAACAACCCAGTTTATTGCTTTTTTCGGGCAGAATACTTTACGCCTCTCCTGTTTGATTTGGTGCGATAGCTGCATTGTGCTGGAGATTTTATTGACTCGAAGAGGAAGTGATCTCTCTCATCTGGTGCAGATACATCTTGTAATTATGCATTGCATGACCCCTTGGGAGCAGATGCTGGGTCCAAAGAGACAAAGAGAGCGTGCATGTGTGTTTGTGAGACTGTTTCTCTTTGTGTATCCTGATATATTTGCATCCACTTAGATCAGTGTATGTAGTGCATTTCCCAGTAGAGCTGGTGAGCTATAAGGTATGACAGTGGGTAATGTCATCTTTTCCACCAGGTGGGTTCTGGATGTGTGTAACAGGAGATGCTGTGAGGTGTTGGGTTGCTTTAGTGCTCAATGCTTGTAATTGCTTTTGTATCTTGCTGTAGCTCCTGTATCATTAGTATTAGTCTTTCTAGTAGCAGCATAATGAAGGTTTATCGACCAGGTTTATTAATCATTTAACCCTCAGGTGAAATTAAACAGGAGAAAGTAACGCAGTGTAATGATGTGGCTCGCTCAGTGGAAAATAGTTCAATTATTTTTTGATCTGTAGAAGAAGCAGCCACTTGTGTTGTGCCTGAAAAACAGCATTGCATGATTTAAAGGGATGGAGAGAGACAGCTGAGCGGTCACCTGTCCTCCAGCTCCTCAGACAGACATTTTGACTTCACCCTCACGACTGTGACTCCACTTTTTAATGCTACTCAAGCTTAGATATTCAAAGGTCACTGTGGCAGCACAGCAGTGTAATTCGTGTCATTTGGACTCTGACAGTTATGTCAGACTATATTGGCTTTCCATTTGCCTGTTGCCTCTCTGTGTGATCTCCAGTCTGTACTATGACTTATCCAGTGTATAGTGCATAGATATGAAGAGAGAAGCCTTGGCATTTCCAGTGAAGCACTGTGAATTGATTGGCTGTTATTATTAGGTTGAATAGTTTCATTTAATTTTAGCTTCTAAACAGGTTCTTTAGTATTATAAATTCTCCAAACAGTTTTTCTTTCACAGATCTGATATAATAATCAGATCTAATAATCTTCTCTCCCCGCATCTTAATAAAGTAAATTAGATATTAATTTATCAAGTTAAGACAGTAACAGACCCTCACAAGCTGTTTCAAGGGGGCTGAAACCATCAAGAGGTAAACACGCACAACTTGGACACACTGAACTCCAAAACCAGCTTTATTTGCAACAAGGTCATCCAGTTATTCCAAGGGCTGGGCTCAGCTGCTACATAGAAGACAAGAAATCTAATTTGATTTGGTTCGGTTTTTGGTGTGGTGATGGTAACAGCGCAACAATGACTATAGGGTACAGTCTGTGATGGAGGAAAGGAGATATGTCAAATAAGTAAGTGAATAAATAGCTGCCTTGACATAGTAAATAGAAACACATAAAGGCTCACCTCTCTTTCATTTCAGTTGTGGCAACAAGGCTACTAACACATTTGTCAAGGGCTCCACAATGTAGGAATGAAGTTAACCATACTGAGAATCATAAGTCTGTGTAAGTCTCTGTAATGTTTGCTGGCAGCGTCTGCAACAAAGTCAGCAGCACAACTGATCCACAGTATTTTCTGTGCTTCTCTTATCAAGGTCATCTCGAACAGGTGCTCATGCATTTGGATTAAGAGCGATAGGCATCAGAAAAGTCCTTTTAGTCCCTCACAAGATGGTGTGTGTGTTTTTAATATATTGTCATTCACAGAGATAAACTCGACAGAGAGTGTTATTGTATCTCTCTCTTTTACTGTCTATCTGTGAAATCAGTTCATTAAGTCTGACTTATTTAAAGCCATTCAAAACTTGTATTCAAAAGGTATTCATGCAGGTCAGTGCCATCATTTAATGTGCTGTTTTCTTTCATGCTTAACTAAATATTTCTGTACATGCCAGCCATTGAGCATGGATGAGAGGTGTTGGTGATGGCGGACAGGGCTTTTATCTGGGGAATGAGGGGATCAAGCACAGACAGAAGGTGGTACCGAAGTAAATCCCAGTGTGAAAAGTAGTGTTGTTGTCTGTGAAATAGGAGAAGAGTTTCTGTACAAGCAACACCGTCCCTGGTGAAATGATGAAAAGCTTATATTTACCTTATGCATCCCTATCAGAGAGGGGAAAAAGCATTGCTGAAAGAACTGCATCAAAACACCATACAACATAACTGAAATTAAGTGTCAGAATGATCTGCATCTGAATTTAAATGCCAACTGTTTTGCACAACTGTGGTGTGCTCGGCTGTTGCTGTAAATTAGCGCAGCATGCTTTGTACCACTTGTAGCTAGATTTCACCCATCTCACATTAGCAAACCTCAGTAATTCCCCCTGACTTGTGCGCCAGCGATGGTAATTCACCCCGATTTTTGCCCTGGTGCTGATCCATGCCTTAATGAGGACTTAGTGTGCTAAGCTGCCTTTGAACTGTCACTGGAAATAAAGAGAGGCAGGCTCACCGCTGTCATACGCACAGCAAGTTAGCATTTACTGTGCTCAGACCTTCAAATTCCGCCCCGCCCACCCCGGTTAGAGAGTTAATTCATGTCATCCACCGTTTCTCCTGGTTTGTTACTCCATGCTCTTTGGCTCTTGGATGCTCGGCTTCTGACTTTAGCCCTGTGATATCATTGCCCTGTAAAGTTACAAATGAATTTTGGTCTTTGTGCTTCGAGCAGAAGCATATCTTTGATCAATTCTGTAGTTCAGGACTTCATCTACTGTATGTTCCCTTTAAGCATTTGTTGCAATCAGTGGTAACACACACAATCACCCCTCCACCTCCTTTTCTGTCTCTGTCACCCACATACACACACAGTGACAACGAAAGGTCAGAGGTTTTCATTTTATGTCAGAACACACACGCACACCTGCTCACCTGCATTCTCATTCACAGAGCTCATTCACATCATGTTGTGTAAGTACCATGGTCTCTCACTAGGTGCACAAGCCCTCAGCAGCTGAACAGCTGCATGCCAAATCCCGGGTTGCTTGAAAACACTTAGTGGATTAAGTTTGTCTTGGAATCATTAAAATCTGCAGATGTAGCATGCTTGTCTGTTGGTAGTAGTGTTAATGTAGAGTTGGAGGAAATGGTTGTGGGGCAGCAACTAACAATTGTTTTCATTGCTGATGAAGAATTTAAACAATAAAATGTCATAAAATAGTATAAAATGATTGGACACTTATCAGAACTGTTAATGATGAAACCTCTCTTTGCTCTGTCATAAAATCAGAGCTCATTCCTTTTCATTCTGCCGTGCCCTCTGTATCTCTGCGTCTACCTCACCCCCTCGACTCTTCTCTGCCTGCATCCATCTAAGCATCTCCTCATCTAACCAGGATAAAGTCTGCCACCCCAGCGCAGTGAGGTTTAAGCAGTGCACCACTTCAAAGACCTCTTTGATTCTCTCCTCCTCTTGTTTTATCTCCCCTCGTTCTCTGTCCACCTGTTCCCATCTGGTGTGTGTGTGTGTGTGTGTGTGTGTGTGTGTGTGTGTGTGTGTGTGTGTGTGTGTAAGAGACAATCCTTGATCAGCGAGGTTTGAGAGCACATGGGGACAGTGCAAGATGTATTTCATGTATTTGGAGGAATTTTTCAGCTGTGGTGGTTTTGGAAAAAGGGTGCCCTGTGCCCTGTTTTCCAGTAGAGGTCAGCATCCTACAGCAGCAGAGTAGCATCTTAACCTGGTTGTCATCCTTGTATCATGGGCTCATGCATAAACTGGAATACCTGATTATCAGTTAATAGATATGAGTAATCTCAAATGCTCAGCCCTACAGTGCTGTATGATGCTGGATAAAGATCATCACTTTGTTTATTAGGTTAACCTCATAAGTTAGCGCGATGCTGACTGTCACTCTTTGACTTTCCCATTACTTTAATAATGTGTCCTATTTTCATTACAGACCCCAAATCCCAGTGGAACTCAGATCTTCATTTGTCCAAATTGCAGAAGAGGAGCTTGATGACTCTGCAGTGTTAAATTATTTGATTGGTTTATTGATTCAGCCAGCCTACTGATTATTGGTTGGCTTAAGTAGCACGTTGACCCGGGAGGATTGACTGCTGTTGTCTAATATTGAAGAAAGGGCTCAGACAGCCACTCCATCAAACAGCAATGAGGAGAAAACACAAGGCTTATTTGCTGTATTGATGTTGCATTTTGGTGCCTCGTTTTGAAAAGACCAAATGTGTTAGGTGGAAAACTAATTGTAAAGTATTTGTGTACTGAATTTTGTATATGTGCTAAATTGCTATTAAACTCTTGAGCCTATAGCAGCATATAGTCACAGATTTGACCTTGTATGTACCTCCTGTCTCTGTCATCATCTCTTTCTCTCCATCCCTCCCCCTGTCCGTCTCTATCTGTGTGCGATTTGTCGTCATCTGAGGAGTGGGTGTTGTGTCGTCTTGATTCTGCTCACAGTTCTGCATGAGTCAAAGCTGTAGCTACATGTGTGTGCGTGAGTATCGATAGCAGAGAGGCTGTTAAGTGAAGGCTGTATTTCACGGATGAGAGAGTAGGCTGACTCTCGGTGCCAAGCTGTAATTCAATTCAATTCAATTCAATTCAATTCAATTCAATTCAATTCAATTTTATTTATATAGTGCCTTCCACAATCAA
>JBBMJY010000018.1:8122396-8136869 GCA_037833715.1 Toxotes lorentzi
GTGTGTGTGTGTGTGTGTGTGTGTGTGTGTGTGTGTGTGTGTGTGTGTCTGTGTCTGTGTCTGTGTCTGTGTCTGTGCTCTGCTAGCTACGTGACAGGGATCTAGAGATGGGGAGAGAGCCTTCCCCATGCATATGACTGCACATGTAGGCATCTAATCCTGAGAAGTCTGTCTTCACTGAAGTGGAAATTCACTGCAGAAGGGACAGAATCGTAACGCTGGTCGGCACCAAGCTTCACAAGTCTCTGCGGAAGCGACTGCGATAATAACTGGCTGACAGCTGCGAAGCATCCACAGAGCACACGCAGTGGATTTGGCAGGGCTGCCGGAGCGTGAGCGTGCTTGGCCTAAAAAGTTTATAGTCAGTGTTGCACAACAAAGAAGAGACATGAATGCCTACACACGCTCATGTCGAGCATCACTTATGTTGTAAGGAGCTTCTGACTCTGCTGTTGCTTGGAAGTGTCAGTTTCATAACCTGGTGTTTTTATTGTCACTGGCATAGCATTGCCACACTGGGTTATTTTTATAGTGCTCAGCTTTCTTGTCGAAACCCTTGATAGTTGCATAATACCTGAGATGAAGGGTTTATTAGTACATCTGTCAAATCAGCTTCCTTTCCCAGAAGGCTTTGTGACTCTGATAAATGTAACTGATTGTCCTTCTTCATTGAGTTTATCTGTGTGTGGGCTAACACTGACGATGCGTGATCATCAGTCAGACAGGCACATAGCTCATGTCCATTATTTAGACCGTTGTCATAACTTTGAGTGCATCATGGCATTTCAGTCTTGCACAATATGATATTTATATATGTGACTTTTAGAAAGCGTTGACTCTGTCTTCACTGTGTAACGTTTTCTGACACATCAGTTAAGCTTTGCTTTCTGGTGAGGATGAGGCATGTAAACAATGCTGTGTCAACACTGCTGGAAATAGAATTAGAAGAACAAGAAGAAGAGGCAGATCCAGCTTCTGCATAATTAGAAACAAAACAATGTTGTTGTTTTTCTTTTTTTTTTGCTTATCTTTCCTCCAACTTTTTCCAACTCAGTTAAGTAAATAACTTCAACAATGAGGCTTTTTTTTTATTATTAAAACTGTATAATCACACGCTGTGAAATGGAACATTTGTCTTCTATTTTCTGTTATCTTATTATGCTGTCCATTTCCACTAAGCTTATTTACTTTTTTTTTGTATCAGATGTTTATTGTTTATAATGTTTCAGCAGAAGATTGATTGTTGACTGTGGCTGGTTACCCAGCACCTGTTTGCATACTAAACTAAATAGTTCAGTGGGTGTAGGATTACACAAGCCGCTGCAGGTAAAGCCACTTTAAGTTGAAGTGAGTTGAAATATGGGTCTTGTATATGACACAAAAATAAGGAAGTACAGCAAATGTAGTGGCAACTTCTGTGACAGAGCTTTAATTCAAAAGTGTTTCTCCACCACGTTTAACTCAAAGTGGACTGTGACACAGTTGTATTAATCCTCTGGCTGCCATATGTTGTTTGACCTCCTCCTTATTGACACACAACCAGCGTCCACAGGTCCTGTGTGTGTGTTTCCATGCTCAATAATGCGGTGTGTTTGTTTGTGTGTGTGCAGACCATGACTGTCAGTCAGCCGTCATGGGCCAGACGAGGGAGGGTGTTTTTGGGGGGGTCATTAGCAGGACCCAGCATAGGCCTTGTTTAGGGTTAATAAGGTCAGGCTCCTGCCAAAGGTGCACATGTGGGACTTATTTCAGTCCAGAGGTTAGCCTGGCAGAGGGGGTGGGTAGTTTTGGGGTCCACTTGCTAAGTGGGCATCCGTCATGATCATATTTCAGAATGCTTTCATTCATCGAGTGAGGACTAGTATCTAAGCCATTATAATTCAGGAAGCTGATTGAAATTCAGCCCATGTATCTGAAAAAAAAAACCAGTATAGATGAATAATGAACAATTGAAAATGGATAATGAATTGCTCCCAGGGTTACACCTAAGTTTATTAGATGAAGAGTAATCATTTAGATTCATTTAGATTTTTGGCTTTGTTTGCTGTTTGGTCACACATTGACCGAGCCTCATAACTGACTTCCATTAACACAGGAGGAGAGAGGGAGAAAATCCACATCTGTCTGTGTCGAATTTGTTTGTCTCTTTGCTCTGCACTGGAGTTAAAGCTTGGTGAACGTTGGTGCATTTGTGGGATATAAACAATCTACAGAATCAACAGAAGGAGTCTACGGTTCTGGCAGTTTCACATCATTTGCTGCTCTCTTATTCTACCAGATGTCTTTTAAAAACGTACAAACCAAAGAAGGACTGTATGCTTTCGACTTTTTGGGAAATGTGTTTATTGGCTTTCTTTGCCGAGAGTGTGATGAGAAGATTGATACTACTCTAATGTCATTACAGCAAATGTAACGATACAATCAAGCAGCAGCCAGTTAGATTAGCATGAGGCCTGAAAACTGGGAAACAGCCAGCTTGCCTCTCTCCAAAGGTAATAAAGTCCACCTACAAACACCTCTAAAACTCACAGATTAACACATGATATTTTGTTTTATTGTGTATTAAAACCGAAGTGTAAAAATGAAATTGGTTTTTATGTGACTATTTAATGGCTGGGAGCGGATCCATCCAGGAGTCTTGTCGTCAGTATGAGGCTGTCAGGCAACTAGCAGAGACTCCAAGAAGTCATTACTTATGAGGAGTTTGTTACCGTTGGACAGAGCTGGGCTAGCTGTCCCCCTGTTTCCAGTCTCTGGGGCACAGGAAAGTTGACAGTGGTGCATGGAGGGAGAGGCCACATGAGGCAAAGACTGTGAGGCGACAAGCAAGTACTTTAAAACTCTCAACTTCCTCAAATTTCCACCAAAATTTATATTCCTGACACCATACAACATATTTTTTAGATTCAGTGTGACTTTTGCTCTCCGTGAACATAATTATTATAATTATCATCATGCAATACAATCAGACAGGCACCTGATCAACCTGAAGGTTCATTCTGACAAACGACCCCAAACACAGAGAAACAAAATCTTCAGAAACAAGAAGAACAAGGAGTCTTGTGACAGATGGTCTGGCCCCCATGAAGCCCTGATCTCAACAACTTTTTGAATCAGTCTGGGATAAAATGAAGAATCCACTGAAGATCTGCAAGAAGTGCACTTTGGAAAACTGGTGCTGTTTTAAAGCCAAAGGGTGGTCACAGCAGATATTGATTTGATCACAGTTTCCCTGTTTACTACACTTTGCATGAAGTAAATTGATAAATAAAAACCATTCATGGCATTATTTTTGAAAGCATCCCCATTTTACTTTTAATGCCTAAAACCTTTGCCCAGTACTGTATATATGTATATAAATGTATATATTACATAATTACATTCTCATATGCTCAGCAGGATCCTGAATAACATGACCACACTTAAAAACTGCTCCTGCTTTTTAAAGGAAGGCTGACAATTCCTTCATCTTCAGAAGTTTTGTTCTTTATCTAGATAACTGGAAAGACACAGCAGTTTATTTGGAGTTTATACATAGTTTATTTGAATGGAAAGACGACTCTGGTAGGGTGTGAGCTTAGGCCAGTAACAGGCCCTAATTTACACAAACACCTCTGGCCAGTGGGAACACAGCGTGAAACCTATGAAAGCATTTGGATTTTTTGTGCTCTGGGCTTCATCTTGACTTTAAATGTTTTGCCCAGATCCTGTATGGAGTGCTCAGTCACAGCCGGCACCATGCTGTGAGGGGGCAAGCTAACCTGATTATTAGAGGCCAGAGTTGGTAACTTTTTAAAAAAATATTGTCTCACAATCAGTCCCTCGGTCCAGTCAATGGATAATCAGAGCCATTCATCTGAAAAGGGTTTGCCAAGTTCAATCAGACTCCTTAGAGTCTTAACTTTTATAAAGACTGAGGTCAGTAGTCTTAACTAGACATGTTTGTTCTCTCCCCTGTTGTCATGCTGAAAGATGTGATTTCTTCGTGTTCTGTATTTTTACACCCTCTCCATTGCTGTTGTTAGCTCTTTTTCCACTCTTGCGTCATGGCATCAACTATTCTCAGTGATATTTCTGACGATCGTGGTGGCATGAGTCATCCCATTTCACTGCAATTTCGTCCTGAAATAGGTTTGAATTGCGACAGCACCCATTTATTCCTTTTAGGAGACAGTTTAGCTCCTTAATGGAAAAAGGTTGAAGCAGAGTTGTGGTGCTGTGGAGGCGGCATAATATGAGGTGCCGTCCTGATCTGCTGTGTGGGATGTGTGCAGTTTGTGGCTGACAGCTTCTCTTTCACAAGCTCTTGTCTTAATGTCTTCTGAAGAAATCTTTTATTATGCTCCGTCATTTGAACAAACATAGAAGAAGACGGCCAAACACCACTTTTTCGGGCTGTCTTATGAATATATTTCACTTACCAACTTTCAAAGACAGAGGTTAAAATAAAGACATCTTTCTTTCCACTTCCGAAACACTATACAGAACATCCTGCCTTGACACAATAGCACTACAGTCCTGGCAGGTATGGACAGTTCCTCTCAGCGTTGTTCAAATCCCACAGCTGGAGAAGCATCCAAGGCCACTCCTGCTCAACACACCAGACTTCTCCGTGATTTGTGTGGTGTCTAATTTGTTCTCCATATGGTCCATACACACACATGCACAGGCACATAGTACATATTGGCGAATACACACACACACGTATACACACAGCTCAACCCTCTTGACCTTTATTCCATCTCTCTTCCAAGATCTTAATGTAAACTGGGCCACATGCGCTCTACAGCTGCTTGTTAGAGTGCAGTTTTTAAGTGTAGCTGCAGGTTTGCTACGGTTGGCTGTCCTGATCAACTAGCATTAATCTACTAGATTGGATGTAATGAGCCGCATGGGATTCATCTGCCATCCAGGCCTGTCCTGAGCTCTGATCACTGAACAATTTCCTGGTTAAAATAGGAAACTCAACAGGATTGAAATGTAGGTGGGAAACCAGACAGGGTTCCTGTGGATGTCTGCTTTCTGCCAAAGCCATACGCTGTGTTAGCTTTATTAGAGAGTCACCTCGGATTAAGCCACCACAGAGCAGCGCTGGTTTTTCCGAGCAGAGCTCCTCACAGGGGTGGGGCTTTGATGTAGAGGAAATAAGACTTGACTGGGAGACAGCAGGGAGGAGAGGTCACATCATCACTGGACGAGTGTGAGAAGACGCAGAGAGGAAATTTCAGCACGCTAAACTTTTGAGAATTGCTGCTTTGTACAAATAAGATGGTGAGAAAAAGCGTGTGAGGGTGTCCGCTGGGTCCCCTGGTGCTGTAAATTGGCTGCTGACACCATCTTTGTACACTGAGACTGTGACCTGTTGCACCACCAGCAGAAGAAATGATTATTTTTCCACACACTTTGAAGTCCCTCTTTTTTCTCTTGATCTCCCGCTCTCACTTTCGCATTAATTTACATCTTCATACCTCCAACCTTTGTAGTGTAAAAGTAAAGCTCACTTTAATTTCGGCTAATGAGTGCTGAATTTGAGAGAGGGATATATTTTTTTTTTGGGATGAAGCAACCTTTTTCAGGTAAAAATTTGCAATGCAAGTGGTGTGGATAGTATCATTTGGAAAAATAGGGCAGCAAGGCACATTTAGAAGATTATTTTTGGTTTGAAGAAGCTTTTTCTTCTTCAATAACAGCACCCAGAAACAGGAAGTTTAAGACTTGGCAAAAAAAAGATGCCAATTAGAAAGTTATTGTAGTCTGACTTTACATTGAGTTAATGATCCAAGGACTTTCATGTAAAATCTTTTTTTTTTTTTTTTAATTATTTTTCTGAGAAGAGATCTGTGTGAAGAGGAATCATGACAGCAGGGACGTAGTGATTGGCCCCATTGCTATGGATGACACCATATCTCTGTATTCATTTACTCACAATGTCCACAGTGATGAGTTGACAGGTGGCTGATGTGTGTCAGCGAATGTGAAATGAAATATTCACAGGAGCATGACGAGGAAGTAAATTGTGACGAAACTGTAAATTAAACTAAATTAGATTAAATTTAAATAAGAATTAGATTGTATTACATTATTTTATAATTATATTATTAAATGTGGAGTAATTCAAATAAAAGATTAGATGCAGTAAAATTTAAATAAAACAATTAAATGAAAGGAAATTAAAATTGCATTGACTTATGAATTTGAATTTGATTTGAGAAATAAGTAACACAATTTTCCAAAAAATTGCATTAAATTATATTCACAAATTTTTTTTGTTACCTTACATTTAGTTAAAATTTAATTGCATTAAATATCATTCCTAATTTAATTACATTTTTCTATTTTTAGCCTTTGGATGTTTTGTGAATATGACCCCTGGGCTGTGTCTTCTTCGCTCACTCCATAGTCGCTTACTCCATAGTGAGACAGAAACAGAAACACGTTTATGGATTATCATCATTTTGTGTCATCACTGACAGGTGTAGAGTCTCACAACAGCGATTTTTCACAGCTATTTAATGTGGAAATAGTGTGTTGATGATATCATCAGGACTATTTTTTTGAGTAGCTCATCCAGAGCTACACAGGACCTCAGTTTTCACAGGCTATTGATCTCCTCGTGCCCAGTAAACTGTACTTTGTGTGTAAAATTGGAGTGCCCCTTTAATTATGGAATGCCTTAGTGGATTTCAGTCCTTATTAGTGTTATTAATGACACCTGTCCTGTCAAAATATCTGTTGTGTGTTTGTGCTCACTGTCATGGCTACTGAGACACTTTAGTTTCACAGGGCTGTTGTTCATGTTTTAAGATGAGCTGAGCTTTTCTTGCTCACATGTCAAAAATACCACTGAAGAAGCTTATATCAAACCTCCCTTTATGTCATACCATTGCAAAATGAACAGCTTTGTTTTTTAACTAGATCCAAAACTTGAAAGTCTAATTAACAGATTAATTGATTGCAAAATTAATAATTTGCAGACCTAATATAATTACTGCTCTCCTCTCCTCTCTCATGTGCTAATATGCAGCTTCTCATGAGATCTAATCAAGTATCCAATTTCAACCAGTGCCTCAAATCAAGCAATTAATTTAAGCTTCACTGCTTTTCAGAGACAAAAAAGAAACAATTCTCCTCATTTCCATCTTTATTTTTCACTTCAGCAAAGTAGAGTTTTCTTTTTTTTATTTTGTTCTGAGTTTCAGATGGAAGACCAATGCAGGCTTTCTGTGGTCTGATGCACTTTTCATTTCATTATTCATAATTATTTCATTATTTTACTACATATAAAGTGACAGAAACAAGAAAAACAATAATGGCAACATATTTCCATCAGCAGATTTTCATACAGTATGTTCACTTGTTTTGAGGTTTCCCAGTCTTCAGTCTTCAGTAAGCTACACCGTCCAATATACAGCTGACACAAAACAGTGTGCAGCATGGCTGCACTCCAAATTACTGGTGGGTCTTTCTGGCCATTTGTATTTTCTCTGTGTCCGAGCTCGGTTGGGGCCGAGCCGGTAGTTGACAGCAGATGATCCCTTTTTTAATGAGATTTTTTTTTCTCTCCCCTCTCTGTCTCATGGCACCTCGAGGGAATCATCATAGGCAGATAGAAGCCCTGAACCATGAACAGCAAAGCCTGGACACAGCTAGGACACCAGCACAGAGACGGACAGGGGGAGAGGAGGAGAGGGAAGGAGGGGAGGATAAAAGGAGGGATGGGGGTGACAGCGGAGAGAGAAATCATTGTCATACACTGACAGATGCCTAACTCCTCTCCTCTCTGCCTAACTAAGTGCTGATGTTCATTTCAGATTTGAATAGCAGTATGAGGTGATACAGTTTGTGCTGGTAGTGGACAAATGAAGCTCCATTTTGCAGTGCATGAGTGTTAATGTGTGATGTGTTAGACGTCATATTCAACGCCACAATCTATTTTTCGTGATTTTCAAATATATAGAAGTTTGTCACTGGGCACACAATAGTGGCTCATGAATGTGCATAATTGATGTCTTTTGTTTTAGCTCTAATTATCCTCATATGTCATGAACAGTACATTTCAGCCCAGTGGGTTGTCAAGGTGATGTTCAGAATTAATGTAAGGCATGATCTTAGATCTATGACACTTGTCATGCTTCATCCCTCCACCCTTCCATTATCCATCCATCATTGGTTGGATCAAGAGCTGTATTTTGTTCATATTTACATCCTTCATTTACCTCTACCAGCTATTCAGGTTAATGGAGCACCAGACCCAGCAAGCATCACGTAGAGAAGCAGACAGACAAACATATCCACACTCATGGACAAGTTTAGATTTACCTGTTCACTAAACCTGGATATCTTTTGAGTACCAGACCACCCAAAGAAAACCCACCCAAACATGGGGGCACACATTTGGTGTACACAATGAAATCTGATTCATCCTTACATTGCCAAAGTGGATGACTGGTTGTCTTACATGTTCCCCATCAATGAGTTATTTTATATTATTCTGTTTTATTTGCAGTTATTTGGATATGAATGAACTTTTTAATCCTTGCTGACAGCAGTACTCTTGGGAGGGTAATATTGGTCAGATGGTCTTCCACCTTTGTTCAGAATGGAATACAATCCTTTTGATGGGTTGCCATAAAATATTGAGCAAACTACTTACTTTGGTGATCCCTTGACAACTACTGGGTGGATTACCATGAAGTTAGCAGGCTGACATTAGCATTTAGCTCAAGCCACCACTATGGCTAAGTACAGCAGAGCTGCTGTACGTATTTTGTATCAATCCATTTTCTGTCTGTGTATTTCTTGTACATATAAATTTAGTAAATTGCACATGCCTTTTAAATAAATGCTTCATCCATAACATTGTCCAATGTGGCCTACCTCAAACTGCTTTTCAAGCATGCTTCAATAATCTGATCTTTCATGCATTTTTCCACTATCTAATTGGAATCTAATTACCCAGTATGCATGTTAACAGCAGATGTATAGGGGTCATTTATCTGTCCATTAAGCTAGCCATCTATCTAAGCACCATCTAGCCGTACAGCCAGCCAACCCCCTCCCTCCATTGAGACTGATGACTCCGGCTCGGCACCAACAAATCATAATGAGCCCATCTGACAACCTTTATGGTGCCTTTTAGCCTGAAAGCAAAAGCACAATGGGTAGTCTCAATGGAAAAGTGAGTAAATTCACCTCAAATTACTTTCTTTACTGTTTACCAGACCCAGTCTGGAGACAGTGGGAAGGATGAAGGAAAGGAAGGGTGGAGGTGAGGGAGGATTTTGTGAGTGTAAAAAAAGAGAAAAAGAAAAGAAAGGGAAGATGATGAAGGTTGTAGAAAGTTTGCATAATGCTGTGGTAACCACATCCTCACCATTGTTACAGTCCTACTGCGTGTGTTTATGTGTGTGCTTGCATTGTAACATGTGGGGTCTGACTTTGAGCTGCTCGCTGCCTTTCAAAAGCCTCCCAGATCATTGCTTTGTTCCTCCTTATTTTCCTCCCTGCTCCTTCCCTCCTCCCTTGCTCCCTTCCTCTCTTAGCGTGGCTTCCTCGGAGAGAGTTTGATATATGACATCTGTTTGACTGGAAATGGTTTGTGGACATCCCTAGTGGCACATGGAAACACATCTCCGGTATCTTCTCTATGCATTGTGCATCTGAAGGGAGGCAGACCGAGGTTTGGATTGAAAAAGAAATAACTAAAAGTCGACTTGCTCATTTGCCGCTGAAGTGTCTCGCCAAACCATCAGCAATCCTAGCCCAGAGAGAGACAGAAAGAGAGAACAGGGGAAAGGAGGAAGCCAGAAAAGGATGAAAAACAGAGAGTGTGAGAGAATCATTCACCGAGGAAAAAGAGGGAAAGTGAGGCTGTAAAGAGAGAGGAAGGCCAACATCAAGCCTCGTTAAAGTGACGGGCTGCTGCCAGAAAGCTTATTGTCTTGTTTCCATCCGAGTGATAGACCGTCTTAAACTCTTTTCCTCCTCCAGTATCCACTTTGACTCTGTTTCCTGTCCAAATGTACATCCACTGATAAAGTAGAGGAATTAGGCACTTTAGCAGCTTTCTGTTAAAGCCACTACACAGAAGGGATTTCCTTTGTCATGGTGAAGTTATTGACCCCCTTTTTACTTGTAGTATTCTGTTGAATGTTAAGTCAGAATACAGAGGATGTTCAGATCACATGCCTTGAAAGCCTCGCTGATGGGACAAGTGGCTTGGCTTCCTCACAGAGAGGCTGATATATGACATCTGGCTGACTGGAACTGGGTTGTACACATGAGGGGAATTCAAGGAAGAGGAGTATTAGCTACTGCTTGGGGAATTTGACATTTTCTCTGTTTTTCTGTGTACTAGGCTAATGTGCTTCACCTCCCTCTGCTAAAGGATAATAACATTTTATTACAACTTGGACATATATTTGGTACTTTTGGTCACCAGTTCTATTGGTTATGAAAACATTGTTTTCTAAAAACAAAAGTAACTGCTGAGATATGGGAACACGGTCCCATTAGGGCACATAGAAACTATGCGTGCGCTATGTAGGTCAAAGATGAACCCAAAGGGTGGTCTGTAAACTTTCACATTCAATAATTATTTTACTGTTTGCCTTTTGCTTCCATATTAGTTAAACTAACATGGGTGCTAGTCTGCCCCTCCTTGTAGTTCTGTCACCAATTTCTCATCTCAACAATTAATTGTATGACATTTCTCAGTAATAGGAATGATGCCAAAAACTATGACAATAAGTCACAAGTTGCAATTAACCAAAATGATCTTTGACATAATTATCTTAAGTTAAAAGTCATGCTAGCAGCTTTGTGAAGCTGTTTCAGGCACAGCGGTACTTTGAGCTAAATGCTAGCATCAACTTGCTAACATGCATGATGATGCTGACATGCTGATGTTTAGTTGGTAATGTTTACCATGTTGACCCCTTTAGGTTAGCATGCTAATTAACATAAACACAAAATGTAGATGAGTCTGAAGGAAAATATTAGTTTTGCAGGTATTTAGTCATAAACATCAAATAGCTGTCAAAAATCCCACATAGGCTGCATGGCTAAACACACGCAAACACACTTTGTGTTCAATATCTACACAAAAACTGCAAATTTTGTTGTTGTGGAGCAAGAATCATTATTCCACAACAGCAATCACTGGCCTTTGCCTATTTTATACTGAATAGAGATAGACATGATGGTCCAGTTAACACATCTTGTACACCACATGTGAAGTCTCCACTGGATTAAAACAGCAGGATCAGTTCAAATTAGTCTACCATCTACCCTTTGTTGTGATGAATGGCTGGGAGGCAGACTGAGTTTGGACGTCGGGTGTTTTTGTGCAGACATGCTGAGTTCAAATTATGGAGTGATGGGCTGTTAGCTGGTGCTATCTCATTTTCCATTTCATTTCCTCAACTTAAATCCCCACCCACCCCCCAAAACTCATCCTTAAACAGTGTTTGCATTATGCATGGACCAGAAAGTGTATCATAGTAGATATGAAATATGTATGAGCCTTTGTGCTATGATTCCCCTCCCCATTCCCTTATTTCTTCCCCCCAAAGGAAGGAGTCGTTTTGTGTTGTCTGATTGGGTTAGAGGCTAGGATCAATGAATTGTTCTCATGAGCATATATATGTGTGTGTGTGTTTGTGTGTGTGTGTGTGTGTGTGTGTTAGTGTGTGTGTGTGTGTGTGTGTGTGTGTGTGTGTTAGTGTGTGTGCGTGTGCCCTTCTGTGTGGTATTTTCTTCAAATGGCAACAGAAATGAAAAAAGAAAGATGGGTTTGCAGAGTGGATGGTGGTGACAGAGTGGATATGAAAGAGTGGAAAGAAAATGGAAATGGACTCAAAGGTCGGTGTGAGATTGAAAAAATGACTAAGGAACCAAAGAGCACAGGGAGCAAGGAAGAAGAGAGAGAACGACAAAAACAAGGGCGACAGATCATCAAACAGAAGGAGACTCTTCTGGGCACTGTCAATAGAAGCAATATCCATTGATTGATTGTGTCACTGTGTCACACAGAGCAGATCCCTGGAGACCTTGTGTGCGTTGGGGTGGGGTGGGGGACTCAGGGCCTCAGCTGTTGTGAGAACAGGGGGCCACGCGCCTGTTTTGGAAACAGTCCAGCAATCCCATATTGTGAAGCCACAGTCACCACAAATGGAGTGCCTCCATTTTGTGGGATTTTTTTTTCTTTGCTCCTCCACCCTGTTCTCAATTTATGATTGTATTTGTTTGGGCGCACGAGAAGGGGGAGGCGATGGCTTTTTAATGACACTTGAGAGCAAAGCATGGGTTATGTGTGTATGGTGAGAGGTTTAGCTTTGGAGTGTTACACTTGGAACCGGTTACTGGGGGAGGTTTCCACCCGTTTTTCCCCCTCTGAGGTTTGAAGAGGGAAAGGACTCGTTGTTAGGATTTACATGGCATGAGGCTTTCAGCCACAGTTCATCAGTGTGGCTGCAGTGATAAACAAAGGCAGCATCTCACCCACACAGACCCACAGCTGTACACACACACACAAAACCTGACACAGATGAGCACAAGCACAACCCTTTTATGAAGAAATTTGTAAAAAAAAAAAAAAAAAAATTGTTTTGAAATTTGTGGTCAGATCGTGAATCACAGCTGGAGCAAGAGATACCTACGTCAGTGAGACATTATTCGGAAAGTGAATGACTGTGTATGTGCATCACTATAACACGCACACACATACAAATAAGACTCCAGGTGACACAGATGATCTGAACAGGTCAGGGTTCACTCAGGTCATGGCCTAATCAGACATGGCTGGATTAGTCTCTCTCTCTCTGTGTGTGTGTGTGTGTGTGTGTGTGTGTGTGTGTGTGTGTGTGTCTGATTTCATGATACCCTCGCTCTTTATGATGAGATGGTGTGTTTAATGCCCAACATGAAAACCTACTGCAGATGGACTGTCTGCAATCACAGTCAGAGGTTGATTACTCAGCTAAGTGTTTGTGCGTGTATTTTAGTGCGTGCGCATTCGTGGGAGACTCTTTGTGTATCTTCAGGACTCCCGCTGAGGAGTTCTCGTAGATGGCTGATGATGTGATAACCCTGACTGGTATCTGATTCACCAGGCCGCTGAAAATTTTAGACAGTTCTCACAAAGAACTACAAATCTGCTTTTAGAATTTAACTGTCTAGCTTGAGAACCTTTAACAGCGTACTTGGCTGTCAAAGTACATATGTGGCTGTTTGTTCATCCATGAATTGATCTGGAAGATTTCCATCTCCAAACTGTATCTTGTATATGAAAGCACATATTTGGAAACAGCACATATTGACATCATAGATTGTAAGACGTTGAGTTTGCTGATATAAAGCATCAAATGGGGAGTGAGGATTTCAGCAGGTTCTAATTGTAACAATATGCCTTTGGACAGGGGAAATTTTGTGAAAGATGATGGAAACTGTACAGTACTTGCTAACTAATATGAGAAGAAGAAGAGAACACATTGTTTGTCTATAAATTCATTTTCATTCCCGAACTATACCAAATAGATTTGATGATTACATCTGCAAAAGTTTTGGGAGAAACTTGGACACATGCTGTAAATCGTTATATAAATAAGGAATAAAAGTGGTTCAGGGATGGACCCATGGGGCACACTACATTGTAATTATTGCTTTGTGATAATGTTGAGGCAACCAGCTTCCATTACAATTTGTGTTTTCAATGTGGTGACAAGGAAAAGACTCAGTAGAGACAGAAAAATGGAAGAAGCATCTGCTGGTATTTGATCCTTGACCAGAAGCATAACAGTTGGTTTGAGGGGTGGTACTGTATAAGACTCCAAGTATAATCTTTGGTCATCATTGCAATTTTTATTTTTATTTTGTACTACCCCGTAACTTCAGTATTCAGTAGAGGATGTGTCAGAGGAGTGACCCAGAGAAGCAGTAAATGTATTCAAATTTGTGTCTTGCGTGTTTCAGTGTCAATCAGGAATAGAGAGTAGCTGATTTACACTAATTAATTTTTCCTCTTCCTCTTTCAGATGTCAAACTGAAATCCATATAAATGATATCCGCCTTGTAAATTGTGCATAGGACGTCTTCACATTCACCACTTCAACCCTTCATTCTACATTCTCTTTAAATAAAATGCAGTAATTCTACTGAACTTGTTGCAGCAAGTCTTTATCATCAAGCAGACAGCTGCTGTTTGCTGTTTCTAATGTGTTATCTTCCTGTTTGGTTTGACTGACAGCTCTGGCAGCCACTGTGAACTGGTTATTAGCTTATGTCAAAACTGTAGACACAAGCTAATAACACGCTAATGGAGGTGGACTGGACAGTTAATAATGACACAGTGACTAACTGGGTGGACTGCTTAAATACACGTGGGAGTGTGTGAATGTCTTGTGAATGTGTGTGTGTGTGTGTGTGTGTGTGTGTGTGTGTGTGTGTGTGTGTGTGTGTGTGTGTGTGTGTGTGT
>JBBMJY010000018.1:8136969-8183570 GCA_037833715.1 Toxotes lorentzi
GTGTGTGTGTGTGTGTGTGTGTGTGTGTGTGTGTGTGTGTGTGTGTGTGTGTGTGTGTGTGTGTGTGTGTCCACTATTCCCCAGAGATTTAAGACCCATTGGGGGAATGAGAGGGAACAGACTGAAAGATGAGACAAGAGGAGAGTAGAAGGGATTAAAAGATACAGAGGAAAGAAGACCCCTTATGAACTTTATGGCTTGATCTTCCTCTGCCTTGAGCTCATTCCTCTGAGAAGTGTGTGTGTATGTGTCCGTTTGTGTGTATGTGTGTGTCCACAGCAATGCCTCTTTACTGTAAGCATGAATTTTCATGGGCTTTACTTGTGCAAGTGAAACAGCGGGGCACTGTGAAATATAAGCCCTCCTCTAAGTAGAAGGATTGGCCCTCGAGAGCTCACCGAGGACATTGTTAACTCCTGGTGTGCTTGTATGTGTGTGTGTGTGTGTGTGTGTGTTTGGAGTTAAAGGGTGATTGGCTGTCGAGTTGCTGTGAAAGTGGCAGTCAGCATCTCCTCTCCCTCCCCTCTCCTCTCTTCTTCTGTGCCTCTGTCCTTCCTTTTTATTCCCTCACTTTTCCATTCCCCTCCTCTCTTCTTGTCGGTCCACGTGAAGCACAAACAGATCGGAAACAGCTGTAAAAATTATTTTGTCTAATAAGCTCCAATCTTGCTTTCTTGGTTAGCTGCAGCGTGGTGCCCTGGACTTTGTTTTTTTTCCCCCCAAAAAAGGTCTTGAAAATCCCCTCAAAGTTTGCTGTATTTGGTTTAACTTTGCTCCCTTTGTTTGTGTATGTGTGTCTCTTTCTCTACAGGCTTACCCACGTGCAATGGATACCACAGGTTCTGCCAAAAGGCTGAGTGCCAGGTCAGAGAGAAGAGAAGAACGGGTGCAAGCTCCTTCTTCTCATCCCTCTCTATTTCAGTCTCTTGATTTCTCTCCCAACCACACAGTCCATTTATTTTCCTCTCTCCCTCCTCATCGCACCGTTTTTATTCTCCTTCAAACAAAAGCAAAAATATTTCTGTGTGTTCTTCTTCATTCTTCTACTCCTCTTTCCCTTTTTTTTTCTACCCCCCCTTTCTCTTTCCAAATCGCTCTTGGCTGAAGCTCAGCTCGTGGTCTTCGGCCTCTCCGCTCCTCTCATCACCCATCACGCTGTATGAGGGAGGAACGCAGCCAAGCTAATAAGCTGAGGGAACTGACAGCCAGAAACCATGAGATGATGAGTTCACTGGTGAGTTGCATGGACATACTGGGTCACAAGACAAATTCCAGGCCTTTTTGTGGCTACATGTGATGAGCGTGGCCTTGAAGAGTGTCTAGACGACGCACATGCACACTTTACCGATTAGCTGATTTTATTAAGCGGCCATTTCAGTTTGAGGCCTTGGTTTAAATTTGCAGTTATCTTTATCTGTTTATCCAAAATACAGATAATCTATTTGTGTCTGAGGATTTTGAGAGAAGGGTGCATTTCATCATTTCGACTCGGATCACCCTCTGCTCTATCTGTAATTAAGCCCATTTTTAACATGACATGATGTCTTCACAATTGACTGAAATAGCTGCTGCCCTCTGTGCGTGAAAACCGCTTTCTGTAGACTGCAGGTTCTCTGCACAAGGCTTCCAAAGAGAAATGTATTCACACAGGTAGGCATAGCAACTGATCATTTTTGTACCACTTTTTTCTCTGTTTCAGCATAGATTCTATCAAACTAAAGTTTTGAACAGCATCTGGCTGCCTACTGAAAATGCATTTCTGTTCTATATAGTTATACTAATGATAAATTCTACTGTTCAGACATCTGTATCGTCCCTTCAGGATATGCAGTGCATTATGTCCTCATGGTGATGTTTGATTCTAGACACATTCATATGAGTATAGGAGTACAGGACAAGTGATTGTAAATACAACACTGACATATCACTGTCTCACAAAGTTGAGATACAGGGGGCTAGCATGTTAGCAAACAGTTGCCTACATACATCTGCAGTAGACACAGAGCAACATTAGCATTTATTTGGAGTCATATTTGTGTCCAACTGACATATATTCTCTCCTTTTAGCTCTGTTTTGCTCTCCACCAATTCCTGAAGGAAATACCTGGCACTTTAGAAATGCAGTGTTCACCTTCTAGTCACCAACTGCGTCTGTCTGCTATTTGGTGCTGGAATTGCAGCTGATGTGTACAATAAGACTGAACCAAAACAGTAAAGTTGTGGGTTATAAAATCAAAACAAGGAGCTGAAGGGTGCCAACGCGTACTGTAGAACCACACAATTAGGTGATATTTTTTTATTTGGGTGGGTTAATCACTGCTAGGGGCCACTTTTGCATTAGAAATAGTCATTTAATTAGTTGCTAATATAAGAATATTGATTAGTGCAGCTTGATTAGTCCACTGAAATAATAAGCTTAGATTCACAACAAAAAACTTCTTCCAAACTTCATCCATAAAAACTTCTCAAACCAGCAAATTTCTCCACAACGTAGCTAAATAGCCTGCACTAAATCTGTGTTGTGCAACTGCCTCCTTACAGCTGTGAAGCTCCCCTCAAAGTAACATATTTAGCATTTTCTTGCTCAAGTGAGGATTGTTGGGAACATAGTGAACATGCAGATCCAGTGCTGATTTATGCTGCAGTATGGGTTTAGAAATCTCTGTAGAGGTGTTTTGCCATGACTACTGCTTCTTTAAATGTATATAAGTAACATATGCTCTACGTAGTCGAGCCTTGTTACATATGCATATTTTCTAATTGATGACCTAATGACTCTTAAAGACCAAACTAGCAATAACTGGTTCTCTTTAACACATGAATATGAATTTGTAGGAAACACTTCTTCTTTGAAATGCTGTCTCAGCAATGTGTCATTGTGTGATTTACACTTGCATACATATACAAATGAATTCAAACATATCATTGATATGTAAACTAGGTGTATGCAACATCTCTGACCACAACACACTGCAGCGGATAGTGAGGACAGCTGAGAAGATCAGCAGAGTCTCTGTTACCTCCATCACAGATATTTACACCATACGCTGCAGCCGCAAAGTCACCAGCATTATGGATGACCCCACACACCCCTCACACAAACTCTTCACCCTTTTGTCATCTGGCAAAAAGCACCAAAGCATTTGAGCACTCACTGCCAGACTGGGACAGTTTCTTCTCCAAAGCCATCCGACTCCTTAATGCCCAGTGACCAAACTAAAATCCCCCTCCCCACGCACACATACACACATATATTTGTATAGTACATTTTGGTACGGTCTTGCTCCATTTATACATGTTAGCATATACACACTTTTGTAGTGCTTGTAGTTCTGTCTAGGTCTGTGTAGTCCCTTATTTGCTCTGTGTAGCACCTTGGTCTTGGCGGAGCACGGTTTCATCTCACTGTGTACTGTATTAGCTGTATATGGTCAAAATGACAAAAAAGCAAGTCTACAGAACCATCTGTATAGTACTGTGCTGCAGTAGCCAAACAATCAGCTTGTATTCTTGCAGTGTTTTTGGCCGCCTCAGCTTTGCTCGCTGTTTGCCTCTGGCCCTCTCTTCCCTCTCTCTGTGGGACCGTGGGATTGATTGATAACTTCATTTGTTCGTGAAGGGAAGAGGGGGATCAGTACATGACTTATCCTTTCTATGTGGGGATGAGGGGGGGGCGAGGGGGCCTTTTTTTTTCTCTTCTTCTTCTCTCTTCCTGGACGCACCTCAGGCCCTTTTCACGCATGTCTTGTTTTTAAACAGTGACGAATGGTCTCATTTTTTGAAAAGCATTAGGTCGGTGATTAGGAAAGTGAGGTGTGAGGGCTTTCTCATCGCAAGAGAGCTCTTGCATGCAGCGAGGTGGTGCCCTTTTTCCTGGTCATTTCTGCTATTTTCTTCTCTACAAATGGGACCAATTGTGCTTTGCACAGCAGGGTGATTCTCAGCATATTTTGAACATGATGGTAAGCTTTTGTACCAGATTTAAGTGATGTGGACTGCAGCAGTTCAGTTTCCATAGTAGCAGGAAAGGAAACACGAGATGTTGTGGCCTCTTGCCTGTAACTGATTTAATCTGCATAAATGTTTTGAGACATTATATGTTATTGCGGCTGGTGGATGGTATTGTATGAGCATGACTGTCCTTGCCTGAGCCTCTTTTTGTTTTCTTTTGTGTTGCTTTATTTGTGTACATAGGTATCTGTGCTTGTGAAATGTAAATGGGAGGTGAATACCTGTGCATGTACTCAGCAGAAACAACACAAGTCTTTGTTGTCAGGTGTGGACATGCACACCCCCCCGCCCCCCTCTTGGCTGCAGCCCTGCTTGTTCTCCAGATATCCCTTAAGATTTACAGCTGTGAGTCTGGCTATCCCACACTCCTGAGAACAGTAGGTGCACAGTGTGAGCACCAAAGAAGAAGTGATGACAATCTGCCCACATCACACTTGCTGACAGTGCTAGAAACCTCAAACTTGGACTGCGTGGAGATAGATTGCTCTTTCCTGTGTTCACTCTCTCTCTCACCGTTTCTCTTCCTGTATTTATTTGACATATGACTGGCAGGGAGGGATGACAGTGGGGGGAACCTCCCTTCAGAGTCGGCCATTTTGGACTATGGTTAGTTTAGGATTTGGCATCCGGAGACCCATTACAAGGACACAGTCAAATTGGGCTTAAGTTATCTGTTGCTCACTGAATGTACATTAGCTCAACTTTTACAGAGGGATTATGAAAAGTACTCTAGCAGATGTTTCCATACACTTCTGCCCCTGTGGATTTGCAGGACAGAGAGAGACTGATTGACTGCTGAAGAGGGAATACTACACTAGTACTCTACTATAAACTTAAAGATCCATCATTGTACAGCTGAATACGCCTAATTTACATTAAAATTTTATTCAGTGAAACCCAGGTTTTGTTCATACACGCTGCATACTTAAACTATTTCCATGCCCTCAAAGTACATATATTGGGCTGATGTCTGGAAAAGACAGGACACAGCATCAATCACTGTTTCGCGCAATACTTCTTCTTCCAAAGTCTGCCAGCTGGATACATTCATCTGCTACCACATAAATTAGAAACATGAGGAAGATAGCCAAAGTAATTTTCTCAGGCTGTTGATGCAAGAAGATGTCAAATTTACATTCAGACATATTATTTGTCTACTGGATTTGTTTTTTCAGCGTAGTTGAGAATCCAACTCTGAACATTCAGTTGAGAATCTGAATACACATAAAAAATAGCCCAATGGAAATGCCTGATTTTTGATTAACACCTAACAAATCAAGGTGTTCCATCACACTGATGCAAAAGTCCCATGAATCCAGCATTGCCATAAAGGAGTGCTGCTCATTAAAGGCACAGTTTGACATTTTGGGAAACACTTTTTTTGCCAAGAGAAGTCGTTGCTCCTGGCCAAGAAATAGCGCGGGACATAAACCCTTGTAAAACTTCAACATGGCATTTTTACACTCAGTTTTTGTGCAGACTAAACAAACGAGATATAACATGATAATTAGAGAACTAAGGACAGAGCCTAGCTAGAGTCTATCAACAAAGGTCATTCTTCACCTTGGAAATAGAAATTTCACAAAAAATTCTGAACTCAAAGTCCACTTACTATTGTTTTCCAGATCTCTTACATCTGAGCTCTAAAAGGGCTATGGCAGTGAAGGGAGTAAGCTGACCCTTGGGTTGAGGTTGTTTTATCAAACTACAGTTTTAAAGGTCAAGAATGGACTTTTATACTTGACTTTTAAGCCAACTCTAATGGCTCATAAGTCATAAAAGTGTTATGGAGGAGATCTTAACACTTAACTCACACGAGACTGTCTCAATGACAAGCAATGAAGACCATGCCATATGGTTGAAAGCTTAAGCAAAGTTTTGTAGATGGGCTTTGATTTATGATTTTTTTTTGTCAAATTAAAAGGATTGTTGCCTCTGTAAAAATAGTGCAGGAAAATCTCTACTTGTTCGTATATGCACATCCTGCACGGTATCACTTCGCTCAGCTCTTACAGCCGACTCTGAAACCCTGGATGTCAGAGCTTTCCACGAACCTCCTCTCACATGTCTTGTAATTGTTTCCTCTCATCATATGTACAAACATTCTAATCATTTTCAAGCTTTATGCAGGAATGTTGCAGCATTTGTTCACTTTTCAGATTTGGTCAAAGATCTAACCCTTGGTCCTGATCCTGCAAATTTCCATAAAGCTTCTTATGTGTGAAGTCGACTCGGCTTCCTGTTCCCACGTGGTGTCAGCACAGAAAACTGCCAGAACATTTACGGGTTAAGTGCATGTGGGGAAGGAGCTTAGGAAAAACGCTGACTTCTGTTGAGAGGCAGTGGGAGGGGTTAATGTTGTGGACTGTTTGCCCTCTCAGCAACTGGCTTGGTGGTCACCCCGATTGCATTTGTCTGTTGAAAAACTCTGTCGTTCTCTCACTTCCTCTTGGTGTTTTACTCACACTTGCCACTCTCACCCTTCTGACCATCTGCAAGCAGGAACGCTCGTCTCCTCCTCATCACCTCAGCTCAAGGCAATCATTTCTTTTCCCTCTCCTCTCTCACACTCACTGATCTGGGAGAGATGAAAACAGACTTTTTCAATTAGGGAGAGCCGTTGAAAGTGTTTGCTTCAGGCTGCCGCACTGCTGCTGCTCTCTCTGCCCCCTCTGAGATCCTCTTGCCGTAGAGTGTGTTTCTTCCCCCCTCCACCTCATTCCCAGCACCGCCAGGGGGGGAAGCGGGAAGTGGTGAGTAACTTTGAAATATTTTCATTCAGCTGCTGATTTGTTCCTGTCTGAGGCTTCTGAGGCGCTGATTGGTGGGGAAGAGTTGTCTTTGGCAGAGTGTCAAGATTTTCCCCTGGGTGGTGTAAATTTGGCATTTTGACACATTCAGTCCGGCTGGGTAATCCCCTCATTGATCGGTTAGTTTTCTTAAGGACACTGTTGACTTATCTTGACGATTTAGACTTTATGGAATGTTTTAATTGTGGCAGGGCATACCATGACTCCTCAGGCAAATCTATGGTGCGTGTGTGTTTTTCATGTCTGCCAGCATCTGTGTGCTGAATGTGATCATAATTTCAAGTGATTGTGCCTGCGAGTTAGTGTGCATTCGCACCTCTGATTTTTACAGTGAATTACAGCTGACTAGTTACAACTGAGTAAAAGCGTCACTTGAATCTTGTCTTCCCATTCCCTTGGGTGCTGCTTTGTTGCGTTGCCAATGTAGTTGTCAGGAGTGGGTGGCTTTATCTTTAGACAAGGAGAGGAAAGATGGAAGTGAGAAAATGTGTGTGAAAATGGGAGAAAGATTAAAGAAAGATTAAAAAAATTAGAGGGATAGGGAAATAAAAAAAGCAAGTGAATGACAGAAGGGAGAAGAGGAAAAGGCAGTTGAGAGGCAGTGCCTTGTCATCTCAGCTGTTGTGATTTAAGTGGGCTGACAGCACACAAATCTCCCAGCATCTCACAGCTGTGCGACATGCCTTCCCTTTTTTATTTTTAACCCGGACATCTATATCAGGCTGCCAGGTCCAGGCAACGAGCAGACTATTGTCTCCCAAGCTCTGTATGTGTAGTTCCATGTGTTTGGGTCTGCATGTGCCAGGGGTGTGTGTGTGTGTGTTGCCTCTGTGCGTTTGTGTGACTGTGTCACTGCATGCCTATATATGTCAGTGCTATGAGTTTCACTGCCAGTACACTACCAGTATCGAGGGCTCTTTTCCCTAAAGCCTCCGGTGTGTGTTCAGCCTCAAATCACATCAGATGTGACAAGTTTAAGAACAGTTTACATGTGCAGGATCCAGCACCGGCTCAACAGTCTTTATTGACCATGTGAGTGTGTCCGTAAATTGCCACAGTGCATTCCACACAGACTTGCTGGCAGCTCTGTTGATGGCACCCTTGTGTGAGAGGCTGGTAAAACACTAATAAGGGGAGCAGGAAAAAAAGGCTTGGAGTTAAAGCACAGCGAGCCCTGCAGCTTCCTGCTCTTCCTGCACCCCATGTGGCACGCAGTGTCTCTGCACCTGGGCTGCGAGCTCCCACCCACAGCGACAACACCTACAAAAAACAGCCTCTGCGCTGACTGATTTAAACGTGTTGCTTGGGAACATATTGTGTAGTTTTGTGTGTGTGCAGGAAAATCAAATCATCAGTGGAATTATTAGATAAAATGGATTTGTTGACAGTTGTGGAAAGACCTGCCCTGTCATCCTATTACCACTTCCTTCCAGACGTCAAGACAAACATCCCTCACTTCAAAGTTTCTCGGGAGTAAAGAAGGACAAAAAAATCTGCTGAGCTCTCTAAAGCAGAAGGAAGGTGAACATTTGGAGTCAGGGAGGAAGGGGGGGGGGGATGGAAAACAGAAGGATGAATGAATTGGATTCTGTGATGTGGCGCTGGAGTCGCTCCTCAGGCAGTGAGTGTGGCAATTGATTTGGTAAGCGAGTACCCCCCCCCCCTCCCCAAAAGTCTACTGCCTAAAATCAATGTGAAGGAGCTGGCTCACAGCGGTGTATCAACTTAGAGCTACATTGATCAGTCCCATTGATTTTAATCCTAATTACATTTCATCATCTGAATCGCTAAAAGGGCTGTAGTCGTGCAGCTCATTCACTTTCTGTGCCTCAGAAAAATTGTCTTATTTCTGTGTTTCCTTTTCCTGTACAAAAGCACTATCACTGTTGCACCATGTTTTTTCTTTAGTCATACCTCTCCTTTCTTTGAGCAGTATCAAAATTATTAAATGAGTCCTTGTTTTTGTGAAGACTCAGCTTTATAATGCTTCACACCTCGGCTGTGAATTTTCACCTCCCACATTATTCTTCACATATTCAAAATGTGACGTCATCTCCCATTTTGAATGTGTCGTTTCAGCGTGGATGCAAGGAAGATTTTAAAAAACAATACTAAGAGTCTACCGCCATTTTGGTGGCTCTGTGAGGATGCACAGTCTTGTTTTGAGTTAAATGCAAACAACAGCATGGTAAAGTGCTTGCAATAACAAAGCTAACATGCTGATGTTTACCACCATCTTAATTTTATTGTTGATAATACATGAACATTTGGAAGATGACTTTGGAGGCAAGAGATACCTTCCCTTCGTCTCCCCTTCCTTACTGTATTCTATTTATGGATCATACGACAGTACAGTATCTGTACTTCGTCTCTATCCAGTGCCAGACACCATCCATTTTTGGACATTTAGCTGACAGTAAGCTCTCAGACCATGTGATAGATCAGAAGGGATGGAGTTTGAATGAAATAGCAGAGAAACTGGATAACTGGCTTGAGTCACCGTGGTGATAGAATACACGGGGGTGCTTAAACTGAAACAAAAGCTCTTTCATCCCCACTGAAGTCACTGAATGACATATGAAGGTCACTTCAATTCAAAGAATATATATCAGCATCAGGCTAATTTGAATGAAATAACAGATTGCAATTATAGTCCTTAGCCATATAATCAGACTGGCCTAGTCTCAGATGTGCTGGAATACACACGCAAAGACACACACACACACACACACACACACACACACACACACACACACACACACACACACACACACACACACACAGACAAAGCTCTGGAAACTACCAGAGGTGAAGAGTGCAGCCAGAAAAAGCAGGCTGCCACTCAACTCTGCCAAGCTCGGACGGTGATAAGGTCGACCACGGGGAGATGTCTGCACTCAGGACCTGTCTGTCAAACACAAGAGCCTGCTTCCCCCCGCTCCTTCTTCACACAAGAGTGATGGGAGTGATTAGGGAGAGGATTGTGAGAGAGGAAGGTGGAGAGGCAGGAAGACAGATATAGAGTGGCTTGGGAATAAGAGGATTGAGACAGATGAATAAAGAGAAAGGGAGTGGAAGAGGGTCAGAGGAAGAAAAAAATGGACCAGGAAAGAATCCATGAAACCATAAAAAAAAATGGTAAAATGGAGAGGAAGTGAAAAAAGAAACGAGAATGAAACTGTAGATGGAGTGAAGGGGGATCTCTACAAAGAGCGTGACCCTCTTGTCATGTGGCAGCCAAACCAACCATCTTTAGCGGCACCCCTCACTGTAACAGCGTGTCAAAAATGCTGTGTGTTGAGCTTGCCAGAACAGGGTTCTCCATTTTCTTCCACTTCAACCACAGCTTCACTCGCTGTTGTAATTTTCTTGCTGTTTCCTGCCTAAAACCTTGATTAGGTTACAGAGATTAAGTCAATTACCATAAAAATCTCACGGAAATCAAGTCATTGTCATGCTGAGACCCGGACACAACAATAGCGCTTTGTTCAGGGTTCACAGTGGTAGATGTTTTTTTGTAAACACAACCCGGATTCAAAAAAAAAAAAAAAAAACGCCTTGTAGCAGCAGTTTTTAGAGGGATGTAGGGCGGATATGCCATTATAAGGTGACTGGGTGAAGAGTGGAAGCCCTCAGTATCCTCTAGTTGAACTTTTCTGCTGACGAGGGAGGAAATGAGTTTTTGCCTGTGCCATATTTTCAACAGCGGACGGTCACATCACTCTCGAGTCATTTCTGTCCTTGATAACACACATACAGAAACAGAAATATGTTCAGACTTGCTCCATCTTTGTCCTTTTTTCCCTCATTCCTTTTCTCTCCCACGTAGAGTCATCAGCGATCAAAGGGGCCCCAGATGTTGTTCTTCACCTATCTCCTTTCACCATCTCTTGACATTGTTGTGAAAGTGGCCCAGAGTAGCGTTCATTTAGCTGAGAGGCTGCCTCCAGTCCTGTTAAGCGTTCATTACACATGAAGAGATGGATGGGAGTTTCATGGGATGCAGAGTGGCCTTAGATCTCCTGTGTGGGTTAATAAGGAAATGAGACACACAGCTGAGTCGCAATGTTAGCGACGAGCTAATTTGATTTTGTTCCACACCTCCCGTGTTTTTCCGACATGTTAGGTCAAGAACACAGTGCCCTGTAACAAACTGACACACCACCTCTGTCTGTGGAAAAAGTTTCAGGGTGGAAAATTTGGCCGTGGAAATACTTTGTTTTTGATCCATCGGCTGCATGTGCCACCCAAAACAGAGCTATTTTTGGTTTCACAGCAAGCAGAGGAAGTGCCAGCTCTCACACAGTTCATTAAAGTCCTGATGGAGGATAATTATGAACTGAATTACAGCGAGGGCAATATTTTTTGATGCACTTAGCTGAGCTGAGAGCAGTTCCTCCATGTTTGCCAACTCATTGAGGCTTTGGTCTTTATTTACTGTATGTGGTTTTCACATGGCAGGTCTAGCAAAGCATGGCCATCATTCAGGCTGTGTGAGGGCCACACTGACCTCAGCCTTCGAGCCGAGGGCCATGTGTTAATGTTTCGGTGTCATATGTCTTCAGGTCACCCTTAGCTAGTCTCAGAGGTATGACTGCTATGTGGGATAAGCATAGAGAGTGGAAAAGGTTGGAGAGGAGGGCTTTTTAGACTATATAACTGTCAGCTTGATCAGTGTCGTAGATGGCGAGAGCAAGATAGATAGAGGCACATCAGGTAATCTTCCCAGAGAGCCTTGAATTGGCTCTTTTTGAATATTTTAATGTTTTTTTGTGACATGAATACATGTAAATCATTGTGTGTGTACCTCTTCTCTTTCTTTATCTCATAAAAATGTATCTTTAGGATCAGAAATCAGCTGAAATATGATTAATGGTGAAATCAGAGCAGTATATATGTCACATTGTGGGTATTTTTGCTGGTATTTCCTTTTACAGTGCATTCAAAAAGTATTCACACCCCTTTACTTTTTCCTTTTTAATAAATACTTAATACATTTTAATCAAACATTCAGAAAAGTCTGTTTTTGCTTTGTCATTATGGGATATTGCGTGTTGATTCATGCGAGGAAAAATGAATTTAAACAATTTTAGCATAAGGCTGCAACATAAAATGTGAAAATAGTCTCTGAATGCTTTCTAAATGCACTGTAGCTGCTGTGTTGCCTGGGAACTTTTCCTCTGTCGCTATGGCGACGTGCAGAAAAATCAGACTTGTCTCTGCTCTCCTTTTATCCTTGTTTATAATGCCAAGTTGCCATAAATACAGGACTTCAGGGAGCACTTATGGCAATACACCCAGTTTGTGGGGCAACAAAAGCTTTAATTAGGCTGAATGCCAACCATATGGGACAGCAGGTAGGCTCCCCACACGTGTGGTCCAAACACACGCACACATATAGTGCATACACACATTAAGTGGGTTTGGAAAAGTACTGTAAAGGGCCAAGCACACACAGATTCTGTGCTGTGGGCTTGTCTTTTTGCTTTTTATGCCTTGGAATTGAAGCCTCCTCAAGAGATCATTCATCCACCCAGTACTACTGAGCAGCGGCTTTTCATTGATGACATGACCCTGGGAAGTCGCTGTCCCCAGTCTTTACTTGTCAAGAACTGGTTACAACAACAAATAGAGCAAGTTTATCTCAAATTAGAGGGAATGGTTTAGCAGGTTTAGCTAAGGAACATCATGTTGCCATTTTTATTGACACAGACTGGATAATCAAACTTCAGAGCTGATATTGCTCCAGGACCACTTTTGTTGATTAATAGGTTGTTTGCTGTTGATGTAGAGGTGGAACTCCTATTACCAACAAAATTAGCTTGTGCATCATTTTCCTCTCTGTGGTTTCTGTGGCTGCCATGGCTACACAGCGAGAAAATAGCCACGCATTCTTCTCTTCTTACTCTGAATAGGACCATTAGAAGTTCTGGTAGGTACATTTTGAGCTTTGAACAGCAGGCTATCTGTTTCTCCCTGCTTTCAGTCTTTACGCTAAACTAGGCTAAGCTAAGCTAAGCTAATCTAACTGGCTTCCAGCTACAGCTCCATACTTGAGGCACAGGTAAGAGATGGTAGTAATCTTCTCATCTAACTCTCAGAAAGAAAGAAAATAAGTGTGTTTTCCAAAATATCAAACTATTCCTTTAACACACACACACACACACACACACACACACACACACACACACACACACACACACACACGCACAGTGGACACCTCAGCATAGCTAATTCAGATAATCAGACTACAGATCAGTCATAGGAGGTGGAGCAGGAGGAGTAACATAAATGAAAAATGGGTTTATGGGAAGAAGGAGAGAAGAGGGAGTTAGGGAGTTAATGAAAGCCTGGGAGGGTGGGTCAAGATGGACGGCCACAGAGGATTAGAGAGTGTTAATTAAAAAAGTAGAAGAAGGTATAGAGTGAAGGTTAGACAAAGGTAAGTGAAGTAAGAGAGGGGAAATACTGGAGTGAAGCAAGCGAGCAGCTGAGCGAGAGGGAAGACCAGAAGAAAGAGGGAAAGTGCAGTGAGGGAGAGAGATGAAGTGAGGAGATGCTGGGCGACGGACCTGTGCAGCTGTAAGGAGAGAGGAGTGAGGGACGAGGTTAGAGGGAGGTGGGAGGAGGAGTAGGGGGACTGAGAGCGGTGCCAAGCTGTCCCAGGGGTGATGAATGAGGCCATAATGAAGTATCTGTGCTCCTCTGCCTCTGGCTGGAGAATAACCGCAGCCTTGGCACGGCCATGAGACCCGCTCAGTCATGCCAAGGAGAACACACACACAGCAAAGTTTGGATTATCCACACATACACACAAAGATATTTGTGACAAGCTCCTGTGTTGCAAAGCACTCACCCATATTTACACACAGGAACTTATGACAGATGATCTGTCTCTTCCTACCACCCACTGTATCCCCATCACACACACACACACTAACACACACATTTTTACCTTCATTCAGTTTCTGTCTCTCCACCCAAACCAGGCATGGCTGGAGTGTGGAGTGTGGGTTCTGTAAAACAACCTATTGTTCAGTATGACAAGCTGATAATGCACAAGACACTGTGGTTCTCCACGGACACACACACACACACACACACAGTGAGTGATGGACGTCAAGACAAATGGTAAATTCCTCCTCTGCAGTAAACAAGTCATGCTGTCCTGCGGTTTCCACCTCTGTCACCAGTACACCGAAATGTCAGCCTGCCAGTTTGTCACTGGCGCGCAAACAATACATCTTCAGTGTGCAGAGAAGACAATGGTGAACAGTACATGTGCCTCCCATTCTCACTCGCATATGACCAGACATGTCTTCATCGTCAACACCGAACAGATCAGCAGAGACCTACCAAGAAGACAATGTCTCCCACAAACTTGAAATGCAAGTAAGACATATTCACCATTCGAACTATGGTGTACATATAGTATATGTGAGTGAATGGACCTGTGACAGTCCCGCAAACAGGATCCAAAGCGAATCTTGATGCATTCTCAGAAGTGCAGACATCTGGCTGGCCAAGATGTCTGCTGGCAGTACTTAGTCCAAACCACAGTGATATGGTCCAAATGAAAAATCCAAACAGTAGTGTCAGTCAGTGATCGTCCAATAGATGAGCAAAGGATGTTTGTATGGCCTGAGTATGTGTGGATTTATGTACATGTTCAATGTAAAACTATTAAAAACTCTTGACCTCTTGACACTTCAAGTAAACGACAACTGTCATTAACATTCACACACCAGATGTTTTTGCATTTCAAGGAAAATTCTCAGTGCTTTGACTTGGACTTGAAAAGCTTGTTTCAACTGCAAATATCTGCACGTAGGTTAATGTCAACGAAGTGTAAATGCAATTCAGAGGAATATGAACGTGTCCTTTTCTACCAGCGTCTCTGCATGTGGTTGCCTGCCCCCTTGATTGTGCAACGCTCGTATCTAGATGTTAACGGCTGAAACCTTGAACTCACCCCAAAAATGTAATGATGATACACTGACACACACTTTCCTGGAGAGGAGTTACTATCTCTTCTTCTGAAAGTTATCAGTTAATTTAATCTTTTATGATAGATTTCTGTAGTGTGATGTACATATATAAGTGATTGGTAATTGATTCAGATGCTATTTTGTGCCAGCCTGTAAATCGTATAACATGGATTTCTGCCCCCCTCCATTGACAGTGTTGCAGAGGGGAAGCTTTGAATTAGGAGGAAACAGCCGTGCATGTACAGTATAGCCTGAACTTTGCTGACAGGCAGTTTTTCACTGATCCCTCCCAAAAGGCTGGAGCTGGGAGAGAGAAGGAGAACCGTGGTGGAAAGTAGGACAGGGATGTTGGATCTCTCTCTTACTCTCCTCACTTTGTGCGTGGCTATCCACAGAATCTCTTCTCTGTCTGTTCTCATGTTGTAAGGCACACACATTGTATGTGTCCTAAATGTACTTGTGTGTGCACCACGGACACCACTTGTTTAGGCAGTGATTGTAATTTATCACCTGAAATATAATTCTGTCTGCAGATAAACCCTTGTTTGAGTTAAAGGCCTTCACAGGGCTGTAACTGTCAGGTGTGTCCTGGGCTGGATGTCCAGTATTAGAATGACAACCCTTTCAATGTGTCCTAGATGTGACACTCACATAGTGACATTCCCTCGGGCACTTGTGGTGTCGGTGTAGAAAGCCATATGGACCCACAGGCAGGCTGGTGCCCAGTAACACATTGGAGCAGGTTTCAGAGCACACCATCCCTTGACACCTCATCTAGCCCCCTTGCCACCTACCCACTATGCCATCCTGGCCAGGGTGGAAGCTGCTTGTCAAGCTGTCTGGGCCCCGATACAGTACTGTATGCAGGCACAGGATCAGTGGACGGTTGCGTATCATAAAAACTGTATATCTCATATCAAGATATCATAGGTTATAGTTAGAGAATCTGACTGTAAATGGAGGAATCTCTGTCTGTCTATCTTGCTGTCTGTCTGTCATTTGACTTTCTCAACAACTGCTGATCCGATCAAGTTCAGACATGCATATTATTGAGGACCCAAGGAATTGCACCGTCGACTGTGAAGTTTTTTGGATGAGCGGTACTCGAGAAACATGCAAAGAGGAATGTGAAACGACAGACAATTAGGGCTATGGCAACACATCAGTGTAACAAATGTCATTGATTACAACAGTGTGTTGTAAAGGCGGAACTACACTACAAGGGAAGTGCAACACCTGTATAATTTACACTGAGAAGGTGCGGAACTCAACTGTGAAAATACTTTCCATGTTGTAACCCAGACACTGTCAGAGCGGAGCTGATCAGCCGACTCCAGCATTAACAAGCGACACAGAGTGATGAGTGGTGCTATTTCTGTGACATTGTACGGAGGCCTCTGGGGTCAGCTGAAAACAAAAAAGAAATCCATGCTTTCATTGTGTATTTACCACTTGCAAACCAAGTCATTGGAAGGGGAAGATTTCAGGGTAGATTTAAGGGACCCAATTATGTTATGGCAGGTGTGTTGCTCAGAACCCAGGTAAGTCCAGAGTGTGAAGTTGTTTGGATGATGCTGTCAAGAAAGCTGCAGGCTGGATTAACACAGACAAAGCAGTGAGCCCCTACCGACAGCCACATATTGAGCTGGCACAGAGCTAGTACAGTTGAATATAGGTGAATACTGCGGATGTGTTGCCTCTGTGGAATGACCTCGTTTCCCTGTATCCTATAAGCAGCAGTTCCTAGTGTGTATTCACCTTCATACCACTCACTACACTTACATGCATTTAAGAAATCAGATTCGTCCATGCTTTCTGCAGCAGCCTGATTTTTTTTTTTACATCATGTAGACTAGAAACCCTGGGTCCTGAACTGATTTCTTGACCATACGTGTTACCGGTGTGACACATGTATGTGTGACTGGTTTTCTCAAATGTCTTACAATACATGCAAATACAAAGACATCAGCACTGACAATAATAACAAACAAGCTCAAATATGCTGCTCTTCTCTTAACTATTTTTTTCTGGGAATTAACTTTCTGTTAAGTATTAAAAAAAACAAAACAAAAAAAAAAACAAAACAAATGTAAGTTTCTAAGAATTCACCCTCGTTAGCTCTGTTTGAGTCTCCACCAACTCCAGAGGCAATATTTGACTCTTTAGCTGCTAAATGCACCACTAGCTAGTTAGCTAACCACTAACTTTGTTTGCTGTTGGGTAGGTAGCATGGAGCTGAAAACAGTCTCTGCTGTGGCTGCAAACGTAAAGCTTTGGGCTGTAAAACCAAAAGAATGAGCTTAAAATGACTGTAAAGCTTTGTTGTTCTGAGGGGAACTGAAGAGTCAGGTGAGGATTTTCTTTTGGTGCATTATTACAAGCAACCCTTTTCACATTACACATAGTCATTTGATCTATCGTTTTTATAAGAAGACTGATTACAGGGACTTTAACTCATTTTATCTGGCTGTATACAGAAGACCTGATTGTAAGTAGGGCAGCATACTGGAGTCCTCTCTCTCTCTCTGTGCTGGTCCACTCTGTAGTTTGGCTGGCTCCTGCTCCACTATGGCCAGTTCATCTGCAGGAGCTTCTCTCCTGCATAACATAATGTACATCACATGCAAAGTATGTGCTAACTCACACTCACAAATGAATTTTAACACATAAACATGCACTCTTTGGCTTGTGTGTTTCCTCTCACACTCCCTTGCTCAGTTAAACACACAAATAAATACACAAAGACGCACACACAGTTAGAAGTAGAGCGTGGCCTGGCTTATCGTGTTCAGGGTGGTGGAGGTCACTGGAGTGCTGCTGGGGTGTGTGTGTGTTTCTGTGTGTACTTTGGCTCTGCTTCATACAGACAGACAGCCTGTAGATTGGTCTTGTTCCAAACAAGTCATCTTTCCAGCAAACCAGCCTACGTACTGCTCTCTGTAACTTCTCTCCTCCACTGCTGCAAGCTGCTCTTTTTCCTGCCACATATCCTCATCTTCAGGGTTTCTTTCCTCCTTTCTCTCCTTTTTGCTTTCTTTCTTGATGACTTTTTTTCAGTCTTTCTGTAATTTAGCCACTAATGGTTTAGAGATTAATTCCTGGCAGTCTGTGATCCATGTCTCCTTCTGCTGTGTTTCGCCAAATCTATACAGAAAGAAATGCCACAGAACGAAAGCACACACACATATGCATACACACACTTATAAACATACCATTTGCTGTCGTCACAGCGAATTTTTGAGGTTTTGTCATGCCGCTTTCACAATGACAGTTTGCTTGTTGGGTTGTGTTTGATTTGTGAGGCAGAAAGAGGGAGTGAGAGATAAACATCAGCTGTGATCAAATACAAAGGAATGTGGAGCAGAAGAGAGAAAATGATTGAGTTTAGTGGAGGGAAGATGAGGAGAGACTGACTTGAACAGAAATGGAGGAAGGTGCTTGTGGGTGCAGCTGAAGAAAAATGTGTATTTGTGCGTGAAACTGTTTTTAATAGTAATATTGCCTCTGTAACCTCCTGTGTGTAGATTGTGTTACTACAGTTATTATTGTTTCCACAACATATACAGGAATAGAGAGTAATAAGGGGGAAACCACACTCCATATTGCTCTCACATTACAGAAGTTAACCGCTGGTTTAGTGTTATTAGTTTATCCGTGACACACTAATGCAACACTATCGCTTCCTTTTCATTTCCTTATTCAGTTTCAATCACAGAATTCCCAGTCAGTGAGGAATCAGTCTGGAAGCCTGTTTAATAATAAGTGAATAGTGCTGCCACTGTTGTTTTTTCAGGACAGACTTTTCCTATGTGTTTATGTATGAGTGTGTGTGTGTGTGTGTATATATATGTGTGTGTGGAACCCCAGCGGAGCGAGTAACATTAATGAGAGGGCCGGAGACAGGCCTTATCACCAGCCTTCCAGTCCTGGCCAGACCTTAATTAGCTCATAAATGCTTAGCACTGACCTTGCTACGGTACTGCTGGGCCAAGCAAAGTTACACATCCACACACACGCACTTGCACACAAACATGCAGGCAAAGGACATATGAATGCATTCAGTAAACTAACACATTAACCTTATGCTGAATTCATCACCAGTGTGCAGAGGAGAATATTGGGATGACTTTCAAACCAAATCTATGTTTGTGGGTTTGTGGAGAGTCGGGTCATTGTTATTGCCATGTGGTGGCATTTGGTCTGTACAGATTGAGAGTGTGTGAGTGAGAAAAAAAGGGATTTAGTTTTGGCATTTTATATATACATAATTTGTTTGTTTGTAAAGGCACTTTGTATATGATTTTGCTCCCAGCAGGCTAGCAGCCTAGCCTATCAGTGACCTGTAGCCCTCAGCGATGGACTGTGAGCCCAATTATTACATCTCAGACTACAGATTTCACTCTTTGGAAAAACCCAGATTTTCAGACCACCCCTGAATGTTCCCACAGTCTCTAACAAAGCCCAAACTGCAGACAAGATAGCCCCAGCCCTCGCACTGGAAGGCTCTTATCTTTATATGCCCACCACTTTGTGACAGAACAGTGCGATTTGTTTTTAAAAATAAAACTCAGAATGTGGCCTCTCTGTCAGTTTTATCCTTTTCCTTCTTCCGTCTCTTTCCGTCTGCATTTTCTCACAGTTGCAGAGTTCTTGTATAGTTGTACCTCACACACAAACACACACATGTGAGCTGGTGACATCGAGGTGTAAAAGCAGTCACTGCCCTTAAACCCTAGCCCCCAACCCAGAAGTCCAAAAAAGGCCCCAATGTTTGCACCAGGTCAATGTTAGTTAGTGGAGAAAGTTTGGTTTCCCCTCCTCCTCTTCTGCCCGTCCCCCATCCTTTCTTCCATCCTTTGGTCCACCATTCAAGCCGGTGTCTACGTCCAATCCAGAGAAGACCATAGCCCTGAAAAACACACACACACACACACACACACACACACACACACACACACACACACACACACACACACACACACACACACAGTCAGAAATGTGTGTCTGTCTGCCTCTGTGTCGTAAAACAGCACGTAAAGTCAGAAGGGTTTTAGGGGGATGGGTGGTTCCTTTGAAGTTGGACAATGACCTCCAACTTGTTGCTTTCTGACAACCCCCCTTCCTCTATATTCATGCACACACACACACACACACACACACACACACACACACACACACACACACACACACATACACACACACACACACTTCCATTACACCCCACTCCTGAAAAACACCCTTGAAGGAGACGCTTTGTTGATGCACCATGTATATGTGTGCGTATGTGTGTGACTGGCTCAGCAAGAAAAAGATGAATGTGTATGAGAAGTAGTCACTGTGTTTTACTTACTTTTTTATTTTACAGCTTGCTGATCTGCAAGAGGTTGTTGCTGCAGGCTATGGGGCACCATGGAGATATTTGTTGGAGATTTATTTTTTGGTCATTAAAATGATCCCTCGTGGCTCAGGCTCTGATGTAATCAGAGCAGACCGCAACCCCCACACAGCTCTGCATGTGGCTGTGGACCCCCATCTACAAGCATACAGAGATAATAGGGAACAGATTCAGGCTATTAATTAATCTGTAGAATACAGTTAGATGCTCTGGTATGTGGTATACCGCGGCCCAATCCTAATTCACACACAAAACACACAATTGTGTGTACTCAGAGGTCCCCATTTAATCTGTCAGTTATCTGTTCCAAAGTCACTGGAGGAAAACTGTAGTGGGGACGTGCGGCTCCAGCAGAGGAAATCAGTGTTGTAAGGAACAAACACGACACCCTGGTTGAACCCCCTGCAAGACTCCCACAGAACACAGATTTCAAGTTTGGCTACAAGTCGATATATGAAGTACACTTGTCGCTTCTCTCGCTGGAGCAGCTGGAGTGTTTTGTGACAGAAAAGCTTCCCTCCATTTGTGAGTGATTATGCTCTCCCTCCCTCCTTCTCCATCTCTTTTTCTGTGTATAGATGTGTTTATCTGTGTGTGTGTGTACGTGCATGTATGTGTGCTGCTGTGCGGCAGGCGGGTGGTCTTGGGTAATGAAAGATGTAGATGGAGCCATGGGGATGTGATTCTATGCTTCTCGTCCTCTATTTATCTCGACTGTGTGACTTTATTTATCTGCCTCTCGCCCCTCGCAATTCTCACATATCCACTCACACCGAGGCCATTTCTCTCATGTGCACCTGCAGGCTCAAACATGCACATGTATCTCCGCTCCAAGCATCTTATTTAACCCAAATCTGTCACATTCCTGCACCAAACAAAGAGGCAACCACCTGGAGCTTGTTTAGATCATACAGCCTTGCACTTCAAAGTCAAAAACCAAAACCAGAACCGACATTATTACAATCCAATACCCCGCTGTGACAAACACTGCTGCTCGTAGAAGCGTTGTCCTTCACCGCCAACATTTGTTGCATCCTTCCATTAAGTTTTGTTGAATTCAGCAGGGTCCACACAACAGCACAAGCCATACTTATGTATTTCCCAATGTCTGTCAAGATATGACACATCAGCAGCTGCCTTACTGTCCACAATCCGTGCAGTGACATAGTCCAGTTCTGGTCACCGCATCTCTGTCATTCTAAAAATATTGCTGATTCCTCACAGTAATCCTGGCCTTTAGCCTTTTGTTCTGTATAGTTTGTTTCCATGTTGTTGTTGTTGTCAGTCCACCTTAGGTGCATTGAACATGGCAACACGCCAGTAAAGTGCAATTCAGACACTGTATGTGCTGAATGGTATCTAAATATACTGCAGCAAAGCATAAGTAAACCGATTTTTAAAACTAACATTATACTCACATCTGCATTTTTGTGATATCAATTTTTTGTGGTAGCACACAGTTTCTTTTTTTTGTTGTTGTTGTTGTTGCAATACCCTTGCTACCATCACCCAGATGACTAAAGCTGTGTCCCAGTTCCATTTCACATATCAAGACTAAGTGCACATTATGTTCATATTTTCCCATCAAGGTCCAACAAACGTGTGTCAGCATGTCCATGTCTGAGTATATCCAGCTGGGGACACTGTTTCTAAATGAGCTTCTAATTATCATTGCCATTTCTGGACTGCAATTTCTATGTGACCCATCATCATCACACTCTCATTTGAGTGAAAAAACAAAACCTGAAATAAATAAATTACATATTGCAGTGAGAACAGAAAGTTTTTTGGAAAACTAGAAAATAAGCAATGATGTAATCCTTTTCTTTCTTTTGTGAAATTGCTGTGGCAGTGATTGCTGTTTGATAGCTGGCACTTATATAAAACAGTAAACTATGTTATTTTTTTGTATAGTAGTTGGAAAAACTGTCAATGAGTATAGTACACACTGTTTAAACTATGCATGTAGTCTGGAATTGGGACACAGTATAACCATTCTTTCTGGGTTGTCTAATATGTCTCATGACTGTCACACTTCTGCCTCGGGTTCATTTTAATGTGTTTTTTCCCACTTGAAAAAACTAAAACAACAATATATATACCTCAGGTGTCACATGTTGGTCTGTCAGCCCAGCTCTTTGTCTGTTGATGCGGTTGTTCTCTTTGGTCACCATAATGTCTACAGTTATGTGTGTGTAACAACACAGGCTAATTACCATTAGCACTGATCAGAGTCAGCATCTGATTTAAGCTGCAGGTTTCTATTGCAGATATGATGGCTCTTTATCATAGTTTTCACATTTGAATGTGTTACATGAAGCTAGTTCTTGCTGATTTCTTTCATTAAAGAATATGTATGGTCTCAGATTCTGGTGTTTGCATTGTGACAAAGTGGTTTGGGCTGAAAGAGCTCAAGGACAGAATCAAAAATGTCTCACCTTGATGAGTATGACAGAGTTTCAGTGATCTGGCCTTCTTTTCTAAATCAGTCTCAGCTTGCTCCACTTATTCTCCTTTACCTCGACCCAGCCCACATTAATGCAAGTTCTTCCAAAAGAAAAGAGAAGTGGCAATCTTTAATCTGGCATTGGAAGGAAAAGCTTTTTTTTTTTTTTATTTAGGGCAGAGCACATCGGCTTCAAATTTACTGTAGGATATACTGTATGGTAGAGTTAGGGGTATACACACACACACACACACACACACACTGAAATACACACACCTAGTCCCTGGTTGTGTCCCCGACCTCTGAGGTTTGGCTGAACAGTAGACCACGGTGGAGCTCTAAGTGGGTGCAGGCAGACCAGATGTGGCTGTGTAACCCCACAGACCTAGCAAGTGGCTGCTTGGCCAGTAGCCTCACTGCCACTCAGATGGTTAGCATTTGACCTAGAAAGCCACTGGACACGGTAGCGAGCCTCCATTAGGGTGCTGACTCTAAACAGAGGCTGAGTGAGGTTTGCGCTGAGGTTTAGATGGGGGCTGTGCGGGACATCTTAAAGCTTCATGTTAACTAGCTTTATTAAGGCCATATCTTTATGTCTGTGTTGGTTTGCATGCTGCCAATTAGGATTTAATGTGGAAAGAAAATAATAACATTTTTCCTGCAGAGGAGCATAATGAATTACTGATGCGGTTTTTGTGCATAATGTCTTCATAAATTCTACATTAGAAATCCCACCACCCCACTATCCCTTTTTGTCCAAAGCATTCATTGTTTTCCTTACTTTTATCTAGCATAAAATCGCTAAATAGCCAAAAAAATCTCCTCATGGAAGTATTCCCACTTCTTGGCATTTATTCACCAAAAAGGCTGAACATCAATTTTGTATGGTTTCTGTGATTATTCATGCAGCAGCAGCACAACAAAAACAAAGCTATCCTCAGGTTTAAATGTGAGAGTGGATACAGTCTCCAATTGTGGTGGTGTAATGGAAAAGTAATATCATATTATTCTAGTATTGGAGATCTGAGATCAGTAGAAAAAGTAAAGGAATGCTTTTTAAAAAAAATATGTATTAAATTGTGTGCAGCATAACAGTTTTTTGAGTTAAAGGGATAGTTTGACAATTTGGGAGACATGCTAACCCTAACCCCCTGCCACCTTGCTTGACAAGAGTAAAGTGGATTTCCTAAAATGTCAAACTAGTCTTTTAAGATCCCTGTCACTTGCTATTAACCGTCTTTCAGCACTTTAAACTCATTATTTTCCTCTTGCTGCAGGTTAGTGCACTGCTGCACGCTGCAGCCACCTCACTGCCAAGTTGACGATCAGAGTTTGCAGGCCGACACAGGATCTCTAAAGTTTACCCAGCCTGCCGACCATAGGGGTGATGAATTTCACTCTTCTGCTCTAAAACAGTCATTTACAGCAGAGAATTCTGGGAGTGTGAAGAGCCTGACAATGGAGGAGCTGCGCTGACTTTGTTGGATTGTGTTTTACTTCGTTGATTTCTCATCAAGTAAAAAAGTGTCTCTGCTTCTTTATACAGCTTCTCTGCCCCCCCCCCCCCTCCTCCTCCTCCTTAACCCCCTCAGTCATTCTTTGTCAGCTCCTCTCAGAAAAACTTTGCTTACCACACTGAAGTCACAACAGACCAAACCATGAACAACAGGAATAAACTCCCATCAACAGATTACAGACTTGAGTGTGGCTTTGTTTCCAGAAATATGTAATAAATTGCACATGGGTACTAAATGTGTCCCAGATGCAAAGGAGGTTCATGTGTTGTTGGGGACGTGCTGTCTGCACCCCACGAGATCTGTGCTATGTCATCAAAAATTGCACTCTCTCATATCCGCTTCCCAACATAGGAGACATTTTTATGCCCTATTGTTTATGTCTGCACATCTATCTATTCATTTTCCAATAAGATCCAGGGAAGCTTGTGATTATTCTCTCTGCTCACCCTGCTGACTCACAGTGTATTGATTAGATAGTGTTTGTGAAAATGAAAGTCTGTCTCAATAGGATCAGTTTAAATACTCCGATTATTGATTTTTATGTGTAATCAATAGGGTTCACAATGGTGAAGCCGTGCACTGAGGAGGGATCAGTGGAGGATCAAACGGACAAGCAAGGTCAGCCACAGCAGCTAAATTCAAACAGGCTCATGATCAATAGCAATCAGTGCCAGGTTTTCTCTGGGCCTCCCTGTTAAGCGGTCAGCTTTGAGCCTGGGTACCTGCTGTTGGTCATATTGACTGAAGACTCAGAGTAACAGAGGCCCAGTCACATCAGAAAGTATCAGAGCGAACACACCATTGTGAAATTGCCGTTGCTAGAAGCTTGGTGACAGCTGGCAGCCAACCACTGAAACACTAGCCAGCAAGGAACATGCCAATATTAGGGAATCACTCCCTATTAGTAGACTTTATTTACAGTCAGCCATTTTATTTTAGTGTCCAAGACTGTGACTCTACACCCGTCAATAATAAGGCGAAATGATAATCTGCCTTATAAATGTCTTCAAACCATGTCTTCTGTTTTTGTTTTAAATACGGGTGTGATTGGACCTTAACTGATGTCCACAGGAAACTGACTGGGATTTTCTGAAATTCTGCCTATTTATTGGCTGAGTCCATTGCAGCAGATTATCTAATGTGTCAGTATATAATGTATATAATGTGTCAGTATAGAATGAAGGGTAGGACCAATAGGGAATCTACCTATACAGGATACTCCTCATATGCTGCTGGGAGGTTTGCATACAATGGGATGTGAACCAGCAATTAGACAAATCCATAGGTCAGATCCAAAGATTACATGAATGTATTGGCATGTAGCTTGGCGGCAGATGGATGGGCTTGGTGATAACATCCCTCCTGTCATGTGTTTTTTTCTTCTTCTTCTTTTTCTTCTTCTTCTTCTTCATTGTGCTTCCCTCTCAGGCGTTGTCTCACAAGCCCTCCTGCTTTTCACACTCCCTTTTATGTTTCCCTCTCTCGCCCGGTCTATCACTCATTGATGTTACTTTTATGATCTGTTTTTATGATCTGCCTGTCTTTGTCTTTCTCTCTCAGCTAACCTCTCGGTGTGCTGCAGGGAAGGAATAGCAGACTGAGTGTGATTCACTCTGACGCCAGCATCAGTCTTGTGGCTGGCACAGTCTTGGCATGGAGATACACACACTCACTCACACACACACACACACACACACACACACACACACACACACACACAGAAAAGCCTTTCCTGTCCAGAGTTTACTCTGCTGGCTGGTACGCTGCCCCAAATACCAGAGTGGAGCCAGAACAGGCACCAAACATACTTGAGCTGCAGTGCTGTGATGTGATTAGACATGGTGGATATCGACAGTGCCTTTTCACAGATTAGTTTGTCACTCTCTGTTGTGCTACGCATCGCTGATGGGTTCACATGAATTTCTCAGAAAGCAGTACCTTGTTTAGACAGTGACACATGACTGAGTGTATGTGTGTGAACACGTGTGTGTTTATTTGTCAGGGAAGGTGTCAGACGTGCTTTTTTGGCACATGTATGTCCAGTGCATGACTGTGCAGCATCATGTGTTTGCTCTATCTCTCTGTTGTCAGCGACACATGTGGAGCCCAGCAACAGAGGCAAGCAGAACCATTCACAGTGAATCGCTGTTCCATGCTTCAGGGAGCAGCTGCAAGATTTTTTTTTCTCGTTTTTCTACTTTTTTCATTAAATCACTTCAAGTCAGTGATTTAAAGTATCTTTGGATTGGTCATTCTTGAGCATGTGTGAATATTCTTTAGGGAACCGACGCTGATGTTTGTGTAGTTGCCATCCTTTAAACTCAAACCAGGTTTTGGCTGCTACTTTTCTTCCCTTCTCCTGTGGTCTTCTACATGGTTGTGCCTCACACACACTGGAATCTGATGAAAAAAGGATGTTATATCATATTTATTGTGAGTTTGATAGTTTGATCATAAGAGTGAATGGCGTGTTTATGGCTGCTGACGCCTGTGCTGCTATTTCAGAGCCACCCACACTTAAATGGAGCTGACAGAGCAACAGCTTGTCTCTTAAAAAATACCAGCAATAGGTACACGCAGAGTGTCTCAGCATTTTCAGTCAGCATTTACATAAGCCCAGCTCTCTGTGGATGTGTTTGTATGTTTGTGTACATTATGTGCTCTTATTTCATGTGTGTATGTGTGTCTCCTCAGTGTGTGTACTTCTCATCTCTGAATACTTGGCAGCCATTCCTCGACACTTTTCCAGTCAGTCTGCACCTTAAAAACAGTGGCTTCATTGATGCTCAGGTCTTCTTATCCTTTGCTCTTGACTTGGACAGTTTGAACCAATCCCACACTAACCTTACTGTTCCAGAAGTGTGTGTGTGTGTGTGTGTGTGTGTGTGTGTGTGTGTGTGTTGATGGTGACAGGGGGCGGGTTAAAACTCATCTTACAGCCTGCTCTGAATGGAAAGCTCTTTATACTCATGCATACAATTGCATGCATTCTTTCTTAAATACGTGTGTGAATACTATGTAGCATGTTTTCTGTATGAAAGTGTGTGTTTGTGTGTGAGCATATGTGAATGTGTGAGAACCAGGCTGTGATGTCATGTGGGTCGGCAGAAGGACATTATTATGTCTGGAGCACCTTGGGGTGTGTGTGTGTGTGTGGGGGGGGTGTCTGTTTTCGGCTTCTCTGTGCCTTGACACAGAGGCCTGTCTGTGGCCCGGAGAACCCAAGGAGCGCCAGGAACCCGCGGGGTGAATAAATACACTGTGAAAAGCGTGTTAAGAGAGGTGTGAAAGAAATCAGAGGGCGAGACACTGGGTTTTGTGTGGAACTATTCCCTCCCCCTTCGCCTCCACAGTACATATGCTCTCTCTTTCTCTCTCTCTCTCTCTCTCATGCACACACATATACTTTTTCTTTCACACACACCTCACACAGAGGTTCACAGTTCAAATAAACAGCGGCTCAAGCACCGGGCCAGGTCTGGTGTAAACAGCAGTGGGCTGGGGTGATTTAGTTTTTTCTTGGGGCACTGCTCTCTTTCACTGCTTCCTAATGGGCCATGCTTTAAATAGGGAACACGGGGGACTGAATTAAGTGGGGAATGAAGTGGGTGAAGAAAAAATCTCCAGACGGATAGAGACTTGGATATGGCTACCTTGTGGAGAAGTTTGCTCAGACCTGGTATTCAAAACAAGCCCAAAGTACATTTTAAAAGGTATGAGAAGGGATGGATTGATGAGATGTGCTCACTCGCAAAGTTTGACCTCGGCTTGATAAACGTTGTTTAATGGGATTTTGCTGAGTGTGTGGATCGCTCGACTCATTTCTCCTCCCGTGCCTTCTCTACAGCCTCGTCTGTCCTTGTGTGTGTGTGTTTGTTGCCTCCAGTCTCAGCTCTCAGCAACGATCAGTCAATAAAGCCGTGGTTTCACCGTTTTTATCAGCCTGTGATGAAACACACCACGAGTCTGTCATGTCTTGGAAATGGCGGTTTCTCCTCCAATCCATAACATCCACAATACTTTGAGACCCTGTGGAGAGAAGGCTGCACTGGCCTGTGTGTGTGTGTGATATCTGCTCATCATCCATCCTCCTTTGTTAGGGTAAACAGTGTAACAAGATGGAAGGGGTGGGGTGGGGTGGGGGCTGAATCGCTAAACCTGAGTGTGAGGAACCATTCCAAGACAAAACACCGCCATTGGATCAAAACCGACCTTTAAAGAATCTCTTTGGACTTTCATAGTATATGTTCTGTGTGGTTTTACTAGTCTATCAGCTTAAGTGACTCAGTTTTTTTGTTTTTTTATGTTTTGCTTCAGATGTGAGTTTTATCTCCTTATTTCATCTTTCAGATCCATCTGTTCATTATTTAGACTGCCACATGACTAGAGATCACCTCTTTCGTTCTAGCACAAGCAGTTTACTTCCTTTCTCCAATGTCTGCTGTATTATGGGTGTTTTAACAAAATGAACACGTTATTTTCCTGTTTTCCAAAGTCTGTACGAGCCCCATATCCATACACCCCAAATCCCTCGTACTAATTCATTTAACAGACACTTTGTGTCTGTGGTCACAGATCCATCTGTACGAGCGTGAGCATTGAAGCAAAATCGTCCTTCAAGCTTCACTTGCGAATTAAATGCTCTTCATAAAAGAGACTAAAAAGCTTTGAACAATGCCAGTGCTGCGTCTCCTGCCACAAACACGTTGCTACTTGTAGCTGGTTTGTAAATGCAGAATAAATGGGGCAAATTAAACCTGAAGGTTTATTCCCCTTTGACAGTCCTGACTCACCATCAAGTATTTTTGTTGTCATTAATTATTTTGCACCGAAACCCCACAGACATAAACACTAGTTGGTTTCATGATGGGAAAACTCAGACGTCCGGTTAGCGTGTTGATAGAATCTCTTTTTTTTCCCCATCCAGCTGAACCGTGCTCATAACTAATTGCAAACCAAACTTATGGTCCAGTTTTAAATAAGCACAGCTCCCTGTTTGTGTAAATTTTCCTTGTTTGTTCCAGAGTGGATTGAGCAGGTCCAGGCCAAGATCTATTTGATGGACTGATCCTGTCTGTCGCTGCTCTACCCACAAGTCCGCTAAAGCTAAATATTTAAACCTGGCATAGCTGAGCGTTGGGTTTTTTTTTAACTTAAAGTTTGAACTTAAACCGTTACAGAAGATCTCTGGAGAAAGTGGAGTGCACGTCACCACCTCAACTTAAAATATTTTTTTCAAAAACAAATGTGATGTGATATGTTTGGAAGACCTTTTGCAGTCTCCTTATCCTCCATTTTCTATCCCATGTTTCTCTGTTCAGACCTGACAGAACTTCTCTTTACTTTTACTTTATTTTCATCACATGGTATCTCTGGATTTAAAATTCAGAGAAGTACCAAAAATCCTAATGACCATCAGGCCTGCTCCGGAGCCTTGCCTTCGAAGTACGTGTTCAACATGTGTTCCTTTTGTTGCACTTTCTCACCTCAAATGGATATACTGGTTTTACCTGGCTTCTTTAAAGAGAACGGGCTGCACAAACCCCCAAACCCCACATAAAGGCTTTTGTGTTGACTTTGCTTTATGTGGCCTTCTGAAAATACATGGTGAGATCATATATCAAGACTGCGGGTGCTACCCCACAATTGTGGTCCATCTAATGAGTATGCTAATATTCATTATCAATGATGGAACATCTGGTCAGTCGGCATGTGATTGTGGGCACAGACAAGGGCCGCAAGGTGATTTGTTACAGAGAAGAGCACCAGAAATAAAAGTCAGAGGAGGTTCAGTTGATGGAGCATTGTAGTGAATGAAACAAAAACCTACACCCAGAGAGAGCGAGAGTCAGCAAATCAGTATTGACACCCACACCACTCATCTGGGTCATGATGACAAGGTGAGTAACAGGAACATTAGTGGAGGCTGAATGAGAGTTGAGTCAGAGAAATGGCCACGGGGTGCTGAATGTGGGAGGTTGGGAAGTGGGTGGTTCATTCATGGAGCCACAAGATCATGCTGCATCAGAGCTGTGGCTTTATGCGTTGCTGGGAGAGAAACGAGAGATCGTTGTGTGTTACTTCACAACACCTTTTAAAGGAGGTTTGAGCGCTCAGAAAGCAAATGTCGTCTCCCAAATGTCTTTATATTTCCGAGGCACGGACACAGGAGTAATAATGATGTCAAAACTCATTTTTCATTGTCTCTTGTTTGCCATTCCTCATATCCCACTGCGTCCACTACAGTATTTCTATACTTCCTACAACTGTTCCTCCCTCCTCTTTTTTCAAACCAGAGCATGACCTAGTTATGTTTTGAATCAGAATCCACATGTACAGTACGACTGAGAAAAGCTCACTGACAAACCGCCGTCGTTGGGCACAGCATGCTGGAAATTGAGCCTCGTCGCCCTGGAGAATGCTGTCTACAGTGGAGATGGATGGTCCAATGGATAGAATGAGGTGGAGGGCTTGGAGTGTGTTTTTCCTCTGTGCTGAAGAGCCCTTGTATAAGTGGGCCAGGAGGGGCAAAAAAATAGCTCCAGCCCCCTTGAGGAGTCACTCCACAAGGTCACCTCCATGCCCTGGGCCTTTACGCGTCAAAAGTCTGTCCAGACTCTTTCTCTTTCCCCCTTCTCTCTTTTTCTCTCTCGCTGTCTCCCTCTGTTTTCCCCTCTGTGGCTTAATGGCTTACCCAGGCCTGTATCAGCAAGAGTAGAGTTTGTGTGCTAACGAACCCCCGAGCTAATTAGAATTTCAGCCAGGCTGGCTACTCTCCTCATTTCCTCACCATTTCCCTCCCTTTGGACAAATACAATTTCACCCCTCAACCCACGCAGAATTAATCCAGTTAATGTTCAACACGCGATGAATAAGGGTCACTTATCTGCTGGGAACATGGGTACAGAGGGGTGCTTGGGTAGGGGACCCACAGTGATCCCCCAGTCTTATGTCTCACTAAATCTGCTTGCTGGGCAGAGTAGCTGGGCCAAAGTACTGATGGGTCATGGTAGAAGGGAGGTCAGTGTGTTTTCACAGTGCTGTGTTCTCACTGAATGTCAGCCGTCTCCACCAACACAGTGACCGGTGCTGGGTGAGAAAAATCAGTGAACCTTTATACTAACTGGCAGCCTTTTCCTCTTCTTTCTAACTGGATGTGGGTGTTCACATGAATCATTGCACCGCTAATGTAGCGTACAAGAAGTCATCCAACAACAAAAAAAGGTAGAAAGAAGTCCAAACTTAGTATTGTGTGCGATTGTTAACAACTTCCAGTGTGCTAAGTTAAACACCCTGATTTATTTGATGGTCTGTGTCCTTGCACAGAATCCAGAAATCATAAAATGAACTCCATTCTGTTCCAGGTTTCCTTTTATTATTAAAACCAACTGATTCAAACAAAAAGTCTCACCAGACCATATCTAAAGCCAGGAGTGCTGATGACTGTTCTGACTGTCCAAACTCAAAGGCAGGTGAAAGAGAGAGAGAGAAAGAGGTGAGATGCAACTAATTATTTAATAATTAATTTTAATCCTGCTCTATTTCTAATCTCCATGAAGTGGGTGTTTTGGGTTTTTTTTTTTAGAGAAATCATCTGACACAGTCGCCATAACTCCAGTGCTGGAAAGTTGTGGGGGGCCGGGTTTCAGATGCTGTTAAGACCTATTAATAGTGCGTTAAGGGACTGCAGCATTGCTATAGCGAAGCTACAGTGGAGATCGTTGATAGTGAAGGCAACAGTAAGGAAATTGAACACACGTAGAAAAGCAGTTCATACTGCAAACCTCTGCTTCTCATGACACCCGCTCTATCACAGTTTCATAGCTGTAATCTCCTGTTCAGCAATGAGATATGGCAAAATAGAAGCTACCTAATGTAAATACATGCTTAGCCCAACACCACTATGCACTGATCAGCCACAACATTAAAAGCAATCACCTGTTTTAATGTTGTGTCTGATCACTGTACAACGACAAAGTGAAGAGTAAAGATAAGTAAAGATATGATGATATGGTCTGATCCTGTGCGATACATCTGTTTAGTGTTTGGGAGGGTGGAATGATCAATGGCTGAAAACTGACACTGAAGGATATATCAAAGTCTGAACCCTATATATCCACAGCAGGACTTCTGCTCGTCTCTGGTGTTAAACATAAATCCAGCTTTAGATGTTTCGATAAGGACTTTACTTACTGCACTTTCTAGTTTGTTTAAGGGGCAGCAACGCATTTAAGAAGCCAGCTGGCAGATCAGATTTTGGACAGGGTAAACACTTAGGACAGTTAGGGTAAACCTCATGCAGCAGTGGGAAGAAAAGCTACAGTATATGGGAGAGGAAGTTCGTTCTCTCCCTACCTCCCTCCCTGCCTCCCAACGTGTCTTGGCTATCAGCTGTTGGGGTGATTCCCAGCTGCCTTGTGTGTTGACTCTAGAGTGATAGCCATCAGCATTTGCCGCATGAAAGGAGAGGAGACTGGTGTTCCTAAAAAAGCAGATGAGAAATAAAGATGAGGAGGCCATGTTGGGATGTTGGCTACATTTCAAATCGAGATAAAGGCATTGATTTATCTTGAATGTTTTTCTGAAGATATCAGACAGTATATAAATTAGTTCCTTTCCTGGTAAGATGTGAAAAATGTTCCTGTAGGATAAGATCCTTTGAGGCAGTACAACTTTCTAGCATTCTTCAGATAGGCTCCCATTCCCCGGGGGAACAAGTATTTACAATATCGCTCATCCTGTGCTTTGATAGAGACAAAAGCCTCAATATACTTATGCATGCTTAGGGAGGGAGTAAACCTGTTTGGTTCACGGTCTAAAATTACCAAGTAGAAGCTCCCTGTGCATGCCAGGAGTCCACGAAGGCAATGCTATCTGTGGTATGTCCCCAAGCTGGCCTCAATGCTTTTATTCAGTCCTCTAATGCCATTTAAAACAGTTCACTGCAGGTCGAAGAACAGTTTATTGGGGAAAAGGGAATGACTTATTAGGGGGAGACGACTGGCCCCAAACCAGCTGACCCATTCTGTGGTTGCTACGAGCACAGGACACTGTCACTTAGGGCTCCTTGTAAAATCTAGTGGATAGGCCATAAGTACAGCCTGAGCTGTAATTGATATTCTTGTGTTTGTAAAGGGGGATTCAATTATATGTTCTTATGTACGAGACGCACGAGTCGCCACGTGTGAGAGGAGAATTCAGGGCAGAAAGACGGCTTTCACTAAAAAAGAAAAGCAGAGCTTTAGTCTGATTCCAGGGAAAGTCTGAGGTACAGTTCCTGAAAGGAGAAAAGAGACTGCACCGCTGTCCTCAAAAACTGTTGAGATCATTCACACTTGCCAGTTGTTTTCAGCAACAGCAGCAAAAAAATTCTTTCTTGTGCAAATTTGGAGACGTTCATTTCAAAGCAAGCTTTTTTTTCCTTTCCTCATGTTTTTTTTTTTAACTTGTCTTAAAAAAAGAAAAAAAAAACTTGGCCAACAGGCAGCAGCGGAGCACTTTGGGAAATATATACACAAATCTTGACTTAATTACTCTCTAACCCACTTCCATACAATCCATCCTCCAAGTTGTCTTTTGAAATCTTCCACAAATCTGTTAAGCTTTTATTGCCAGAAAACTTTTGGGCATTTTTCCCTTCATCATGACACATTGTGCATTAGATGAACAACCAAATGAGGAGCTGCAGTGTGATAGTGTTTAACACTCCTTCACTCATTGAAGGAACAAGAGAGGAGGGATAGCATTATGGAGGTCATAGCCAAGCGAGTGTTTGAGAGATTAAGAACCAAAATAGCTGAGATGGTGGCAAGTTAGGGAACAATTGTGCTGTTTACATTGTTGCTAATATCTGAGCTAACTGGCTCCACGTGTTGATCATATCAGTCAGTCCCCTGCTTTAATTTCCTCTTGGCTGACTGTAACCTATTTTGGTCAGCAGCCTTTGGTCAGTTATGTTGCACTTTTCAGAGCAGAAGTGGCAAAATGTGTGACATGGATCAAAACTAGAAGAGAGAAAAGAGCTTCTTCTACTTGTAGTAATACAATAAATAATAATGTGTGATGATAAATGCATAATGGTAAATTAATACTTAATCCTCTGTCAGTGAATGGGTGCCCTGGGCAGAATAGGCACATGGAGTTTGTTTTTGATTCAGTGGATTTTCATTGGTCTGTAAGCCTTTTGTCCTTTCTCCAATAATGTCCGTTTCTTATGTTAAACAGCACCGTTTTGTTTACAGGGCCTCACCTCCCCATTTCCCCATGCAGGTCAGCACCCTGCAGCTCCTCTCCCCCACCGCTCTCTCCCTCTGCCTCACTCTCTTCTTGCCAGTGGCCCGTTGATTCAGGGAAGTGGTTTAATTCACATGCAAATCCTGCCAGAACATCAGCCATTCACGCTGCTAATTACACCAGTGTTAGGACGCTGACTTGCTGACATCATACCGGGATATTAGCATTCAGGGAGAAGAGAGGCGAAGACTGTGTGCGTGTGTGTGTGTGTGTGCGTGTGCGTGTGTGCGTGTGCGTGTGTGTGTGTGTCAAGCCAACCAGAGAGAGACCAGAATAAGACAGGAAATCGGTGACTTCAAACAAAAGCTTTAAATATATTATATTTTCACTTAGTACCGAAGTGAACAGACACCATAGTCTGCCTGGAAGGTCAGCAAAATAAATTCAGTCCAAAACAAAACTGAATGATTTGTAAAGTGGTTATAAATATTATATGTGTGTGTGTGTGTGTGTGTGTGTGTGTGTGTGTGTGTGTGTGTGTGTGTGTGAGAGTGCTTTGTTGTGAATGTGCTCAAACATGCTAAATCACTATTATCTGATGTTTTCATTGAGAACACAAATACTTTGTATGTTTATGTAGTCCAGTGCGTATAAATGTGTATGCAGTCCAGGTGTGCAAAGACAGTTGTTTGATTTCATGGTTAGGTAGGAGAATCTACAAACGAGTGATCTGACAAAAAAAAAAAAAAGACTCAACTCCTCCACCAAGTAGCTGTGGATTTCTCTATAATTTAGTGTGAAAGTTCATTATTCATCTGTCAGAGTAGTTTAATAAAAAGAAAAATAAACTCTAAACTCTTATAAATTTGATGAAAACAATAAAATTAAAAATGATTTTATTTAGACATGAACATATGCAACACAAATACATATGTGGATTTAAGGGGTAGAAAATAATATAATCTACAATTCTTGTAGAGGATATAATGCAAAGTACTGTGGCGTAACATTTGACGTCGGCCCTTTTATTTTGAAAGCGCAAACCGGAATTGGCCGTGTTATTTGTACGCGCTTGACAGCGGTTAAGGATTAAAGCGCTGTTTGTCAGCGGCTCGGTCAGCAGCGAGCGGAGCATCTCCAGAGCTTCGTGCTTTTACGCACCGAAAGTCCGCAGGGATCTTCTCTCAGGCGGCGTTTAACGTAACATCCAGAGGACGTTTCTGTTTTATTCTCTGGGACTGAACATTTCGGTGGAATCTGCACTCTTGGTTTGGATCTGTAACTTACTGCGAGTGGGGATCTGTTTTACGCACTTTTAAGTTGGCTCTTCGTCTATGCGTGCTGCTCGTTTGCAGAGCTCCTGAGTGTGTTTGCGAAGGACAGGGGGTTGACAGAAGGCTTTTAAACGGAGGGATAAATGTAGCAGAGGGGTGCAGACACACAGCGAGGGGTGAGAGCGGGGTGTTTTCGTGGCAAAGCTGTAGCGTTGGAGTTGTGTGACAAATTCTGCGATGAGGAAGACGTATTTCAAAACTTGCTCCGCCACAACCAGCACCGAGGTCAGGGCTATGGTTTCAGCCCTCAGCCGCGGTTCGTAAGAAGGTAAGCAGCATTTATCGTGTTTATATTGGTTATTGGTTTTTATCGTGGTGCGACCGACGATACGTGTCTGGGCTTTAAACGCGTAAGGGAAAGGCGAATGTGATACAAATGTATCTGCTTATGCTCGTTCCTGACTTTAATCTCTCTACTTTCTTTTTGAAATGTGTGCGTAAAGTAGTCACAACTAAAATTTAAAGCCATCTATTCAATTTTAAGAAAGTTTTTTCGCCTTCTTCAGTGTTTTCCTGTAGGCTCAAATTGACACTTATTCAGAACTTGGTGTTATTCTTAAAGAAAATGCCGAGTTGCCGCACTTGCACTGTAGCTCTCCCTCTATGGACGTGTTCTTGCTGGTTTCTGTCCCCCACCCCACCCCCTGTAGCGCAATGGTCAGGCTACTGTGCGCCTTTCCAGCCAGAAAAGTCTTTGTTGTGCAGCGTCTGTGCCATATGGAAAGCAGACTGCTTTGTAAATAAACAGACTGAACTATCCTTAAAATAGTTCAGATGTTTATTTTCGTCCAAACCAACTTGATTCAGGATCTCCCCATTCAAGAGCTGTTATGTTGTAATCATTTGAGTTATCCCAGTTAATTAAAAGCTCAAATTATTTCCTGTAGTTTACTGCTCTGGAAACAAGTGGCATAATCGCATCTCCATGGCAGTTGTTTTGAGGGGAACATTACAAGACTCAACACAGGCCAATTGACCCGTTAAGATGGCTACTTTTTTGGCAGTGTAAAGGGTCACTGGATTAGCACATGAATGTACACAGGGAGAGAAGGGGGGTGGGGGGTTAAAGTGAATAATGTGGCTTCAGCAGCTGGCTGCACTATCACTGGTCTGAGAGCGGCCCAAACAGTAACTGAGCTGACAGGAGCCGAAACCCCAGATCACCATTATTTCTGACATCCACAAGTGCCACTGGAAAAATGTCAGGACTGCTTTTTCCCACCGACACTTTGAAAGAAAAGTCAACATAATATTCTGCAAAATTCCTAGAGGGGCTTGCAGATTTGCTGAGGTATTTTCTCCAAAGATGTATCCATAAGCCAAGAAACCAAAACCAGTCACGAAAAGTTTGCTGGTTTTCAATTGAGTACAGGGTTCCTGGTGTCTGAGTGTCCCTGTCCCTTCCCTGACTCCCTCTGTTCACAACCAAAGCAGTGTCACTTTATGGAACAGGTCAAAACTGGATGAATAAGTAATGTGATCCAGTCTCGAGTATAGTGTGGCTGTAGCTGAAAAGCGTCCCAGTCTGATGTTACATAAATACCACTCTCTCCTTTTTACTCTCTCCTTCCTCTCTTCATCTACACATATCCCGTCACACATATCCCATAATCATGACTTTTCAGTTTCAAGTTAAAACAGAATGTGACTGTGTAGCCATTAAGTTTTTGTACTCATCAGTACAAAATGTGTATTACCTACCTGCAGTCACCAGAGACTTTATGATGTACTATACTATATGTCTTCTGTATTGGACAAAAACACTATTTTAACCAAGACAAAAACGTGATTAGCATTTAGCAGCTACATCTTCCATGAGTCTTAGGTGCGTTATTAAAGGGGCATTCCAGCGAAGCTGGGACGCATACACGAGACAGATTAAAAAGACAGAAGCTTCAAAATTGAAGCAGCAGAAGTCAAGATATTTTTTGTCCCTAGTGTTGGCCAGAAACACCAGATCCTACTTTTCCCATAATGCAATTCAATAACATTTTTCATTACATCCCCTAATGACATCACAGGGATTATTTTAGTCAAGGTTTGGAAAGCTCCTTCCAGAGCCATAAAAGACATCATACAACTGTATTCACAGGCTGAGTGACACTCCTTGTCACAAGAAAAGTGAATGTCATGTGTGAAATTAGTTGAGGGCCTCTATAGAAACTTGTTGGAGCTACCATTGTTGAATGAAAAGAAAATAGTTGTTGCATTTTGTTTAATTTAAAATTCCCAGGTGCCTACATGTTACTGTCCTTTACAAAAGAAGATCCATCGTCTGGTTGAGGCTATTGGACCAGAGGCTGGTTGAAAAGAGGGCATAATGATTTGTCATGACAGGTGGATGCAGGCCTAATCTCTTTCCTTGGCAACACACGTTGCATCTGGTGCTCACTAATTGGCCACTAATGGAAAACGTCTTTGTTGAACCCGATTCTCGTCAGGAACACCTCGAGTCATGTTGGAGCAACTGTGGTTAACTCCTAATGACTCTGAAGTCAACATGCAGACCCATTGTGGGTACAAAGACTTTGTATACTTGTGCATTAGTAATTTGTGAAAGCGGGGCCATTTGTTAAAGCACTCAAAAACTCCAACGGCATCTTCAAAACACTAAACGGAAATGTTGTATTCACCAAACAAAAGGCTGTTAAATAGAAAAGAGACTGTCCTCCTCTTCCCCCACTTCCTCCAGAGAAAACAAAAACAGAAGCAGGATAAAAAGAAGGCAAGGCTTGGCTGGAGTGTGCATCCAGCTGTTCTCTCCCCTGTGCTCTCGTCTCATCCAACATCCAACCTTAGCTTTTGTGCAGAGCTGCCATTTAAAGATGGGATTTTTATCTGACCATCTAGAGTGATGCTGTGGAAAGGCTGCAGTGGTTTTGGGAGCTGGTCAGGAATGAGAGAGGAATGAGACTTCTGCTTCAAACCCTCAAGGCCATACTTCCATGACTGTCTTTCTAAAGCTTGAGCTGAATAAATTCTCTTAATCCTAACCCTAGAGTCAGGGGTAGAACCCTAGCTCTATTTATTTACCTTACAAAGATCATTTCTATGAGTGAACATTTGCTTTGCTATGAAGTCTAATTACTTATAAGATGGTAAATCTACTCTACAAGCTTTAAGACTGGCCAAATTTGAAACCATGCATGCCGAAGATCCTGCAACACTGATCCAAAACAACTGAACCAAGTCTATGCAACTGTCAGAGAGGCCTATCAGATCCTAGTTACACATTAAAAACACCCGTTACCTGGGTTACAAAGCCAATCTAAAAGACCTGGGTGATGATAATTAACCCGAAATGGTGAATCATTCTCCACTGACATCATGGTCAGAGGGATCACTAACCAACAGCATACCCCCCAGGTTTTGAACAAACCTCACACACAAACAGAGCAGTGATATGTCAGCATTTCCATCTCCCAGGGGATGAAGTGCTTGTCACGTTTGAATAAAGAACAAGCCTTTTAACTTCCTTCTATTTACTTCAAGAGTCATTTATGAGGCGTCGGTTATGTACCTGACTTGTAGTCAGATTCTGTCCCCAGATCTCTCCTAATTGAAATCATGTAGATTACAAGGGGAAGTTTGGGGATTAAGTTTCCCAGGAGGGGAAATCCCAGACGTGCGTGAAGCGTGTTGTAAATCATGAAGATAGAAGGGCAGGGAAGGAGCAACGGGTCCCCGTAGGCTTACAGTATCTCTGCCAGCACTGATGTGGAGTGACAAGGATGTTTGCGAGGTGAATCATTGGCAGAAGGTCATCATCACACATCTGGTCTGAGAGAGTGGATCAGAAAGGTGCATTGCTCCAAAGGTCACAAGCTTTTCTGCCTCTAAGTTTAACTCCACAGAGACTATAACAAGCGCAGTGTGGGGTTAGGATATTATGATGTGTCTTCTCAGAAAGAATGCGGTGTGAAATGCTTTCCTTCAGGTCCACTCTGCTCCTTCTGGCTCTTTGTATACTCTTATCTCCAAGTGTCCCTCCCCAGCCCAAGGCAGAAATAACTGCTCACCAGCAGTTGTCAGAAGAATTGGAGAGGTGTCCATAAATGCTTTTTGTCTTCGCATTTCGTGCCTTTGTCTTGCACCTTCGATCATAATCCTCAAGTGTGTGTTCTTGTAGATGCGTGCATTTTTGTGTGTGACATCCAGATAATAAGCCTTAAATTAGTAATGCTTGTGAAGGTGCTGGGCTGTAATGAGGCAACCTGCGTCGCCTCTGGCGACAGCATCATGCCACGGGGACTGGGATTTGCCAAACACCCTTCTACCAGTCAGCTTGCTCGACAGCTACTTGATAACCTGGTCTGCCTGAGCTGCACAACTGCTCCAATTATCATACCCATCAGTATTCATTGCAGAGATGTCTGGCCACTTCAAGTGTTTTGTTAATATTTATGGAGTCACTTTGTGCAGTTTCTGACTTGCCCTTCTACAATGACAGCAGAATTTCTAGAGGTCTGCCTTTTCTGGTCAGGGTGGTGTTGAGCCATGACGGTAGCAGACGGTAATAGGCTGTTATTCTCTTGGTGGATGGTAAGGATTCTCAAGCGGTGATGGACAGTTCATCCAAATTTAAACCTAAGCATGTTTGTTTTAAGGATTGCATATCATAAGACCAGTTGTGGCGTGTCAGTGGGATGTTTTAGTTGGAGAGCTAGAAAGGGGGTCTCTAAGTGTTTCCAGTGTCTGTTCTGTCATCGAAATCCATCAGTGCTAAGCCAAATAGACTGAAGTGCTTTGTTAACCAAGACTCAACCTTTGGACAAGAGACATGGTGAATCTTGGCCAGCTATCCGCACAGTGCTATCTGTGCTCCAAGAACTTACACTAACAGATCCATAGCCAACCATGTTGTCAGTCTATCAAACAACATTCTGAGTGTTCTTCAGCTCCTCCATTGGGCTGTTTGTCAGACAGGCAGGCATCCGTCTGGGAAGGTAATGGGATTGTCTCCCTGGTTTGGCCGCCTGAGGGGCAGCAAGGGTTAGTGCGATGTGACCCTCTGCCCACCCAGAGTTTCTTCTTTATTCAGAGGCTTAGACTTGTCAAGGACGCGGTAATCTATATGTATGCTGTCTCTCCTCTCTTTGGAGCCAAGCACAGACCTGGTGAAGGTGGCCTATATTTTTATTTTAATCCATGCACTCAGGTATTTAACCCACATCCTGTTCCACTTTTTGTGAGACATCTCACAAGTTCTGTATCATTCTTTGAGAAGTAACCCTTCGCTGTTAATCCCAATGTTTTTTAAGACAACACTCAAGGATAGTTGTTTGAGTCTATGAAATATAACAACTCTCTTTATTACTCTCTGGACACTACTGGAGATGAAAGAGCAGGGAGGAGAAGGAATGTCAGTGTCAAACACTCCTGGCCTGCTTTTCTGTGGAAACTCACACATGGGTACTTTCCATTTTATAGCTAGGCGGGTCTGCCTGACTAATGAGAGTGGAGCACTGTCCTGACTAAGCATCTGTTAGTTGTTTCTTGCTAACCTTGTTCATGGAGAAGTGTGTGTATGTGTTAGTGTGTTTGTACAGTACTGCTTTCTATCACTGTCACTGGCTCTGTTCTGCTAATTTTCATAGCCTGTTTGTGATTATATCTTCATACTTGATACTCCAGAGGATTGCTGGGCACTGTAATTGTGGCACCCGAATTTTACTGTGAGAGCTGCAGCTGGAAGCCTTGACCTTTAAACTGTGTGGAGTTCACATGCTTTATGGGTAGAGGGTCTGCAAACACGCACAGATCCCATGTGCCTATTTTGAACAAAAATCAAGGGGTTTTGAAGGGAAAGTTCACTATGCCTGCAACCAAGAAGGTTGGATGACAGGTTTTCCTTTTTGTCACACCTTCTCTTGAGGTTACCTTTGACAAAAAATGCTGTTTGGGTTATTTTTATTTTCTGTGATTAATGGCAAGCTTCAGAGGCCCAAACAGTCTCTGCAGTATGATGTCTTGTTTCTGCTGAAACCCTATCCCCCCAGATGCATTTCTATTTACATAGTGATTTATTAAACCAAGGGTTTGTTTTCACACTAATGGTTGGTTACGGTGGGACATTGTGAGTTACAATGTACAAAAGTCATTTTCAAACTACAAATCTTTTCAGCAGCATAGTTTAGGGAGTTAAATAACTACTGCTTTCATATCTAATAATCTAGCTCTAAGTGTAGTCTATTGAAATATTGAAAGATTCCTTGTCCCTGTTTTTTTCCGTGATAGGAAGATCTGTGTGCACTGTAAGTGTCGTCGTGAGGAGCATGCAGTGCCAGCCATGCCTGTAGAGATGGAGAAAACGGTCACCAAACTGATGTACGACTTCCAGAGGAACTCTACCTCAGATGACGACTCTGGCTGTGCCCTGGAGGAGTACGCCTGGGTCCCGCCAGGACTCAAACCTGAACAGGTATTAGCATGTTTTCACCCATTGTAACTTGGGGCCACATGGCATTCATGCTGGACAGCACTTGGACCACTGATGTTTATTTGTAAAACTGTTGAGTTCTATCACTTGTTGTCAGTCAAATCTCATTGTACACACCACACAGTGGCCAATCCATGGTCCTTATCCTCTCTGGATATGCAGTTTGTGTGCCAAAAGTTTTCATCCACACTGGAAGCAATGACTGTCCAAATCTAAAATGCCACAACTTGAAAAAAAATTGAGGCATGTGGGCATTTGAGCCCACAGCGTTGTGCTATTCCGAGAAAGGGTCTTAATACCTGCCTTGTCCAAAGCAGGTATTAAGAACAGAGTGCACTGGCAAGTCAGGACTCTTACAAATAGATCAAATGACAATGAAAGTCCAGGGATCACATAACAATCACACTCATCGCTGGCAGAAAGCTCTGAGATTGAAAATCTGGGATTTCAAATTTACACACCAAAGAAAATGTCTTTGAAAACATTGGTGTTCTAAAACATCATCTCAGTGTGGTTGAGAGGCCAGACAGAGGGAAAAGAAAGATTCCAGTGATATGCACAGGCAGGTTTCAGTTTAAAATGTAATACATTTACATACATTCCTGTACACTGTGCTGTAAACCTAATAAAAATTCCAAGCACTACACAGCGCATACTGTTACAACTCATGCCTATATTTTCTAACTGTTCAGTCAGAGCTACATCTCACTATATGATAGCTCACCAGTTATGCTGACTGCGCCTTCTGCAGGCTAATGGCTAACAAGGATTATGTGGCTCCAGCAGTCAAATTAATCTCCAATTCATTCTGCTTGCAAACATGTTTACAGTAGGTTACATCGCCCACACGAAGGCTCAGCTAAGCACATATTAAATGGCCCCACGCTTGTTGAAGAAAATCCTCTTTCACAATACTCCACAGAGCCGGAGGTGTACACATTTGGGAGGGTTTCCAGTTTTATGGGACAATAGAAGCGTTTATGAAAGCTGGTTTCATTTTGTTGATGAGCTGGGAGCAATGAACTGGTCAATACGCAGTGCTGGCACAGCCCCCCTGTTTTCACCTCGTAGGACTGAGTGCTGCTATTTTTCATCTCCCTCCAGGGTCACATGTCTAAGCCCGAAGTCAATTAGGTTCTCGTCTAGGAGCGATACGACCTCAGGAACAGTCAGGCCATCATGAAAACTGTGCTGTATAGCACAACAAACACAAAAATTATACTACTATCAGCCCAGGTGGAAAAAATATGTCATTTAAGAACATTTATACCAACTTCCATGAATTGTGTCCATAGCTATAGCAATTTCTATTTTCCCAATCTGATGTGCAAGTCTTTCAAGCTACTCAGCTGTGAAAACATGCTGTGTGACCCATCACAGAGGAGCGGAAGTGTGCCTGATGTGGGGCTTTTCAACGCCCTGATTTCCTCCACACAAGGTAAAGACAGAGCGAGAATAGAGAGAGATGGTAAACACAAAGCTAATCTCCAGGATCTTAACAGTGGGTTTCGGTTTCCCCATAGGGAGCCGGTGCTCTGTATGAGCCTGCTATTCAGCTGGCAGTGGTGTAAAGTCACCACTCAGTAGTGAGCGATTTCAGAGAAGGACTGTGGTATTCAGTCAGATATATCTGAGGATTATCAGGGATAAGTCAGCACTTAGTTGGGACTGATCAACTCTCCTGCATGTGTTTGTATTTCTTTCAACAATCGCTGAAATACAGACTCCGTAACAGAACATGAATCTTTAACACCAAACACTAAGCCATTGCTGAGGGTACTGGAGATGTTATTGAGCTGCAGTGTGAAGGAGGGCCTGCCAATATTCTCTCTCCCACTGTCTCCTCTTGCTCTCTTCTCTCCGTCCATCTCAAATAAAATTCCTGGATGTTGCCAAGTTACAGCTTGTTAAGGCCAAGAATGTTACTCAGCAGTGGCCTGTAACTGGTGTGTTTTTTTTTTGTTTGTTTTTTTTAACCATCACGTAGCAATAGCTTCAGTCTGACGTGCAGACTCCGTTCAACATCCACCAGGATCTGATTTTAATTTGCAGCTGAACATGAAATATGCTTTTTTTGCTTTTACATACCACTCGCGTGGGATATTTGAAAAGAAATTCGGTTCAAGGTTATTAAGATAAGATAGGTCTTTCCAGGTTCTGAAATAGACCCCACAGCTTGGATGTGGATAAACTGACTTTCGGACAGCAAAGGATCAATCAGAAAAGGACACCAGGCAAGTTTGACCTGTTCAAAAATGGACCTAAAGGCAATTAGACCTCCTCTATTCTGAGTTCAAGGACCATGGAAACTGTCAGCCCCCTTATTACAGCCAGCAGCTGTGAGTGAGAGATAAATGATGGAGCAGTAAGAAGAGATTGTGAGGTACATTGAGTCTTTTACTCACCACTAAATGAGGAGATCATATAAGTTGAAAATGAGTAAAACACATAAATGACATATATGTTTGTACAGACATTCATGGCTCCCAGAGGATCGAGCGCTGCTAACTCTGGTGGCACCTGCATTTTATTACACTCAGGATAGGATCTATTTCGTGCTTGATTAATCCATCTCAGACCTTTTAAACTTTCAAACGCAATGAATTTTTTCACACAATTGCGCTGACTACAGTGCTGACCCATGGCCAGTCACACATCTCAGCAAAGACGTGAGAAGAAAAGGACAAAGAATGAAAACACAGCCATTAAATCCGCTCTCTTCGCTGTGAAAACACCATCTTTCCCACCATGTTTGGCTGTTGCTACCAGTGTTTTCTCAACAACATAATATCTATGTCCACTAACCACTGTAAAGTGGCTTGTAGAGAGAATGTCAGGCCTGGTGCCTGGTGGTGTCTTTTCCTCTGGCTGTCCAGCCATTAACAGCAATCGAAACCAGCTGTGTGAAGCGATCGCTCTTGTCACTCAGTTGCAAAGTCCTACCATTCGCTTTAGCTTTTAAAAACACTCCTTTCAGTACATTTCCAAATTCTGCCCTGTCTTTAGTTTCGTCTGCTTTCGATTACAGTTATTATCACAAGCTGCTCCTCCTAGCTCTCTCTGCAGTTGTGTGTCCATAATGTGTGCGTGTGTGTGTGTGTGTGTGTGTGTGTGTGTATCTTTCTTTAGATCTTTTCCTCGGGGCAGTGCGCCTTTCACCTCCAGATTGTAACCCTGTTGTTGTTGGAAGCATGTTTTGCAATTTATCATTAGCTGTACATGTGTGTGTTCATATGCATCTGTTAGCAAGCAGGTACGTGTTTTATGCCTGCATAGGGGTTGTATTATTTATCAGTGCCTGACCACTGTCAGTCTTTCTTTGGCTATCCTGAGCCACCCCAAACCCCCCGGCATCCTGAGCTGTGCTGCTGGACACCGATCCCCGCATCCCTCGCCAACACCGGTGGAAGCCAACAAAAGCAGAGCAGGAGGGATTAGGTTACACTTAAAACAGCTCCTGCTATAAATTCATCCCAACAACAAACATGCTTCTATAGGGCTACTTATAGTATATTTCCCTTGATACAGAATTTGACGCTTCAGGACAATTCAATTTTAAAATATGAGAGTTTCTAAAAGCAGTTCGGTTTTAATTTTGGTCTTTACTCACTGATGCTTGGCTTCGTTATTCAAGTTAATCTGTTTGTGTGTGACAGACTCTATGTTACTGCCAAGGACAAAGCTGATGGCTTGTAGTCTGTAGATCCATTCAGTAGGTCGACAAGTCATTAAGACTGGCGTGACCTAGACAGCAGGTATCGATCATATTGTCTCTTTTTACGTCCTCGTTCTGATTTTTGTTTTTTACCCTTTTTTTCTGTCATTTGTTCAAAGATTGTCTTGTTCCCACTTCTACTTACACTCTTTCTTCATCCAGCTAACATTTTCATTCTGTCTTTATTTCCTCACAACACTTCTCCTCCTCCTCTCTCTTTCTTTGACCTCTGTCCTCAAATCCCCCCTTTAAATCCTGTGGCTTTCATAGTTTGCCCCCCCCCCTCCAGTCGCATTCATATATGACTGCCTGACCTCTGTTATACCCCGGCCCCCTGTTACAGTGTAATAAAAAAGACTGCAATAAATAACACCGAGATGACGCTCATTGTCTGGCGCTGTAATGTAAAGAATGTCAAAGTAATTTGGAATGACCATATTAGCATTAATCCTGGATATTGCACACATTCATATGCACACGCACTGCTAAATGCATACGTGTTAATGTGTGTCTGTGTGTGTGTGAACATGAGGGCGTGCACATTTGACAGGTCAGCAATACATTCCCATGTCAATGTGCAGAGATGGAGAGGTGAGGTTCCATTAAGTCTCACTTGATGGGTCATAAATCAAAGGGATTTTAAGTGTGTGTGTGTGTGTGTGTGTGTGTGTGTGTGTGTGTGTGTGTGTGTGTGTGTGTGTGTGTGTGTGTGT
>JBBMJY010000018.1:8189196-8200280 GCA_037833715.1 Toxotes lorentzi
GTGTGTGTGTGTGTGTGTGTGTGTGTGTGTGTGTGTGTGTGTGTGTGTGTGTGTGTGTGTTTGTGTGTGCGTGTGTGTGTGAGTTTCCCCCAACAGGATGCCCAGGTGTGATTTTGGCACATACCTCTCAACAAATTTGCTCTGTAATTATTTGTCAGACAGGATACAGAAAAGTATTTGGCTAAAAAGCACAACTGATTATAAATTGGAAACCATCAGAAAACATGCTCAAACCAGATGGCAGCCATTAGCAAATAGCTGGTTTTCTCCCCCCCTCCCTGAGACAACTTGAAACACACTCAAAATGCAATGTGTTTATATAATGCTGGGCAAGCTCCATAATGAGTTTGCCCCCAAGCACAGTCATGTGTTACAGCCTCCAGGTCCATTTTCTCACTCAACAAGCAACTTGTAATATGCAACTATTTTCACATGAAACAGCATGTTTAATAAAGGCATCAACATTTTCAATTTCAAGCTCTTGCATAAATGCAAGATGGTGTTTTGTATTTTAATGGTGCTTTTATACATAAGTCCCACAATCTGTCATTTTACCTAAACCTTGTGAATGCATGTGTTGTTCCTCTTTCCTGTAGGCATTGATCAAGGTCAGATGACATATGATGGACAGCACTGGCATGCCACCGAGGGCTGCTTCTGCTGCGCCCGCTGTAAGCGCTCTCTGCTGGGTCGGCCCTTCCTGCCCAAGCAGGGCCAAATCTTCTGCTCACGCTCCTGCAGTCTGGGGGAGGAACCTAATGGCTCTGACTCCTCTGATTCAGCCTTCCAAAGCGCTCGCTCCACCAGAGAGTCGAGACGCAGCTCCAAGACGGGGAAGAGTGGAGGAGGAGGGGGTGGAGTGCAGGCCGAGAGATTTTCAGGCGAGGTGGACCCACTGTCTTTACAAATGGATCTTCTGAGTCTCTCCAGCCAGACGCCTAGTTTGACTCGCGAGCCGCCAGCCTGGCAGAACCAGGAGCAAGCAGATGACGGTTATAATTATGAATCCAAGTCAGACCCAACTACCAACCCCACGCCTCTCCAGCTTCTCAGCCAGTGCAATGTCAGGACTGCCTATAATCCCGCCTGCTCTGGACAGAGCAATCAACAGCAGGATCACAGGATCAAAGAGAACGCAGGTTTAAAGAGACCCCCCATCTCAGCCATGAAGGGCCACTCTCTGAATGAGACTTGGTTCCAACAGCCAGCTCCGGAGGAATACTATCCACCCAAGCTGAAGACCCAGAAGAGCTTCACTGAGGTATCCCATTGCTCTCAGCACCACAACGGTTTCTCCTCTGACAAGCGCTCGATCAGTTTGCATGGCTTTCAGAGAGACAGGGACAGAGATGCAGGGCCTCCAGCAGCAACCCAGGTGGCAAGAAGCAGGAACCCCATCAATGCACTTAACTTCACAGAGCAACTGACCCCTCTAGAGCAGACCCCAAGGGGATCCATTGAGTCCCTGGCCTTGTCCAATGGTACAGGTGGGTATGGTAGTAATCGTTAGACCTCGGTGTGGTCTAATGGTGTTTTAGATACCCAGTTAGCATGTTATTGTTGGATATTAATATATTTAACTAAAATGGGATGACAATCAATTCAGTGCAAAGTTGACACTTAATTCAACTCTGCTTCTTTTCAGGAAACTCAGCAGATGGAGGAGGAAAGCGTCAGGAGCACCTTTCTCGTTTCTCCATGCCAGATCTGAGCAAAGACTCTGGAATGAATGTGTCAGAGAAAAGCAACATGGACACCCTCAACTCCTCCGTGCAGTTTTGTAGCTCTGAGTCCATTCACAGCCTCACTGCCAGTCAACCCTACATGGAAATGGATCCCCCGAGGCCCTCCCAGTACAAGGTGCAGTACTGTGACCCTCCTGGAATGGGTGGGGGTATGGGGATGACTCATTTACCACCTGGCTTCACCTTCCAGGAGGAGGATAGGGTGAGTTTGGTGAGCAGCGCCAATGCTGCCCGGCTGCCACCCATCAGTGAGCGTAGGGTGGGTGGTGTTGGTAGTGGTGGTGGAGGAGGAGGTGGTAGGGGAGCAAGCATCCGGATAGATGACCCAGAGGAGACTCCCCAGAGGCGCCGGCACCACCACCACCGCTCCCGGAGATCTCGTCGTTCTCGCTCAGAAAATGCTCTTCATTTGGTGGCAGAGCGAAGAGCGAGACCTCAAGAAAGACCACAGTTGCGTGTCAGAGAGGATTACGACCGTTTCCCACCACCAAGGAGTGCCAGGGACCAGTTTGGAGCAGGAGGAGGAGGGGGAAGATACCAGCCCCATCTCTTCAGGCAGTGCCCCCGGACCACTTCAGATCTGACACTACAGAACCCCGGGGCCAGTCGACGCACTGGCTTGAACCAATATTCATGGGATGACTATGATGACGATGATTGGTGCTCCACCTGCTCTTCATCCTCCGAATCAGAGGATGAAGGTTACTTTCTGGGTGAGCCGATCCCCAGACCCATCCAGCTGCGCTACCTCAGCAACCAGGAGCTTGTCCATAAGTACAACAACACTGGGATGGGAGGACCCAGCCGCAGCGGGCAGTTACATACCCGCAAACGCAGAAAAAGCAAGAACTGCATCATCTCCTAACTTCCCAACTTTTGGCACAGTAAATGACTCTTTCCTCACCACTAACATTCTCCATCTGGAACCAAACAAACAAAACAAAACTCACAGTCCATTTATTCAGTGTTGTTCAATGTATTATGTAATTGAAAGTCAGTGATGAATTACAGTTGGTAAACAGTGAAAAAGCAACAGTGTTTGCATGTTTGTTCATTTTAATGTTTCAGAATATCTCCTGAGTATTAAGGCTGTAACAGTTACATGCGAAGTTATATCACGTCACAACGTTTATGAAAAGCTGATGTGCAATTTTTTCAAATCATAATTTCATTTCCATGCAGCAAACAAGTGTGCAAGGTAGTCAGTTTGGTACAGTTTAGCTTTTTCATGCGATGTGATTTAGATATAGGATATACTGTACTATTGTACTCAGTTCATAGTATGTACATAGATAAATGAATTAATAATTTCACTTTAAGTTAAGGAAGTCCGTGTAAATATGGTTGTAAATGAGGCCTCACATATTTTTATATTTTGTATGGATAGAATCATTTATGTATTAAATATCTAAAATGTAGAAATAGAAAATTACAAAAACAACGTATGCATGTTTTATTTGGCTGACTTGGTCCTGCATATGGAATAAAGGAGTATTTCAGTGAGCTTTTTGATTGACAGTTGGTGTTTCTCTCCAGAGAATGACAACACGTGCCTTGGTGTGCACAAGTGCATGCAGCAGTCACCTTCCCGATCTGTTTACTGCATAAATGAATGACAATGTGGTGTAGAGGTTGATGAGAGAGTCACCCTCCACTGGCATGTTAATATATGTACTTAGACGGTTAATGGGTGTAATCACGTTTAGACACACAAAGCTCCACAGTCCTGGAACAAGATGCAACTGAAGTTCTGGTTTATTGCATCAGCCTATACATGGAAACTGCTGACAAAGGTCTGGGGATTTAGTTAATGAAATCTGGTCATGCTTTGTTTAAGTGCATTTTAGCCACACATTCCATGTGGCTCTGGGGATGACTGTGTCAGTCATCTCCACTTCCACACTGAAATATCTCATCAACTTGTGGATGGACGGCCTTGAAATTTGGCAGAGACACGCTGGTCATCCTCGGGATAAATTGTAGAAGCACTGGTGATCCCGTGATTTTTTTCATGCAGCTCCTTCAGCTTGTCAAAATTTAATTTATCCCATACTTTGGTTTATGACCAAATACAAAACTAATGACATTCCCATCAGCCTCAGCTGTACTTTTAGTGCTAATTGGCAATGCTAACATTTAGCTCGAAGCACCACTGTGCTGGATTACACACTCGGTTAGCTTCTGTTTGTAAGAAATAAGTCAAATCCTAAACGAGTCGACCCCTTCTGTTTAAATATTGGCATGTACTGTATAACAGGTTGTACCTGAAAGTGTTAAGCAGTGTCATACTGTAAATTGGATTGCCTCTGACGTCCATGTGGTCAGGGGATTACTAATGCTAGCCCCCATAATCCACACACTCACGCGCACACACACGCATATGTTTGGAACAAGGTGTGTAAACGCCAATCTCTTGATTACAGGCGTTGAAGCACTAATGCTGTTGACATGATTGGCACATTAGTGCAATTACTTCACCTAACCTCAACTTCCAAGGCGTGTGCTCCAGTTTTCATGTTTACTCTGGGACACACAGATAGCTCCCAGACGGGGAGGAAAAGAGTCCTAATTTAGTCAGCCGTGATACGACAAAACCAGCTGCATAAACACGTGAGTTACATTATGTCAGACAGCTGATGGCCTGAACCTTTAGTATGGACTTTTCCCTGCTTTTAGCAAGTCGTCGAACTGAGGCGGCAGCCTGTTAATCAGTTGAAAGGTTGGATGTGTATCACTGTAATTATTATCTCCAAGAGCAATGAGACATACAGTAAAACAAACACAAGCCTCTGTCTTCAGCTTTGTGCCTGTTATTGTTCTTGACACATCAGCTTCCCTTACATCATCATTAACGTAGCCCATATCAGTGTGTTTCTTTATTAGTCCCTTGCCAGGGCTTCACCCAAGTGTGTCTATGGGGTGTCTCCATGTGTTTAATTAAAAGCAAATGGAGGCTGTACAGTTAGGGGTGCCACAGATTGCAGCCATATGCTTCCCAGGCCGTGCCATATTCAAGGTAACGGATGGTGGGGAGATAATCCTCAAATTGTGTGGATACTTCCAGTTGTGACAGTTGCATTGTCAGCCAAGACTTACTGCCAGAAAATTAGATCCATGAGAGGTTAGGTACTGGCGCTTCACAAAGCGTTTTTATCCTCTACTTGAACAATAATGTTTTCCAGAACATGTGGATGAAAACCATTTGTATTTACCTAGACATTTTGTTTGAGAAGTTCGTCTATCTTTGTGTATATTTGTCACGCACAATAATCCTGACCATAACACGGTATTGCATTTAGGATATACAACATCTGGGACTGCAAATTTCCTACTGATGTCTAGCCTCTGCCTTCACTGGTCTGTATTCTTCTTTACTACCACTTTGTCAAACATTTCATTTTAATGACAAGAGGTAATCACCTAAAATAATGACTGTGGTTTCTAATGGATCTAAACATCCCAAGCTTTGCTTCATATGAGAATTAATGCAGTATAAAACTACTGCTGTATTGAAACGCAGGTCAGTGTTATTACAGATTCATTTTATGTATGTTCTTGAATTTTTATTTTCAGCAGGAGAAGCAGCCGTCTGTTTGGACTGTGGAAAAGCCTCTTTAGGGATCAATTCAGGATCCAGGAAAGTAAAGCTATGATTAATCTTATTATTTAGGTGCTAAATAGTCACATTACTGAAACACAAATTTCATGTGATCACTTTGTACTGAAGTTCAGGAGTCTTAGCTAATTTTGCTCATGTCTATTTTTTCCTTCCGCAGTAATCGGCCATCGAATTAGATTTACTTCATTCTGGGTCATTACGGTTTTACAGAGTAGCCAGTGTCTGGAGAACAGACAGCCAACCTTTCATTAACTCTGAGGTATGTGTCTGTGCTGAATAAACAACAAGCAAATCAGGTGACAACATCGTGAAAACAGACAGAGGTCGTCTTTAAGGTTCGGTCAGACCCTGTGTGCTGGTGTTACAATAGCCTGAACTGCACAAAAAACGTGGGAACAAATGAATGTCATCTCACCTACCTACCTAGCTACATAGTTTCACTTTTAATGTCCCTTAAATGTCGATTGTCTGACATTGTCATTTTGTCAGAGTCAGAGTTAGCCATAAAAAAGATTGTTCAGCTTATTTTAGTTTTGTAAAATTTGACTTTTTTTTTTCAATAATCTACCTTCATTCCCCCTAAAGACACTGAAAAAAACAATCATATCTTTACTATTTGTAAAGCCTGTGTGGCCGATGTGATGTTCAGTTTATATAAAGGTCTTATATTTTATCATTATAATAAAGATCAGTCAAAAATATATTGAGATTCCTTCATAAACCTTTACATATTACCCAAGTGGGCGACCCTTGTGTAGTGCCTGCATAGTGAGATCCACTTGCGGTGGAAAATGTACCAGTTTAATTAATAGCCACACATAGGTTTGTGCATGCATGTGTATGTGAAAACCCAGATGCACAGCTGTCATGAGTTGAAGCCATTTGAGATGTTTTGGGAGACTCTAAAAGCCATAATTACCGGTCTTTAAGAGCAGAACGGCTGCAAATTACAGCTGTGCTCTGAGCAAACTAAAATAGCCCGATTCAATTATTTACAAATGAAGAATGCCAGTGGTGTGTTATCGCACAGACAAAACCAGCTTGCTCTCATAGGCACGCAAGCACACACAAACTCTCTCTCTCCCAAAAACACACATACACATACACTGGGCTGGTGAATAAGAGACGCGTGACAGGACTGACTGAGGCCTTACCAGCAGCCTCCCCTCCTTCAGCCTCATCATGTGTGTTCAATTACCATGGCAAGAATGCACCAGAACAATGTCAACAGATGCACAAATACAAGATCACAGTATACCACAGTCTGACTGTACATGCATGAGCCAGACTGGGCCAAAAACAGCTTTTTCAAGGTGAATGAGGATCAAACACCTGAAGGTTAAATGCAGGTATTTTTCATGATACTATTATCAGCGTATTGGGAGTATTTTGCTCTCCCCTGGGGTGTGAATCCCCAGTTTTCAACACTATATCCAGATACGCCCCAGGATAATCTCTATATGGCCCATAAACCACATATAAAGTCATGAGGGCGGCGGGGGTGGGGGTATCCTCCTGCTCACAGAATCCCCTCTGTTTAGCAATTCAGTCTCACTGTCCTGACTGACAGGGTCACTCCTCTCCTGAGGTAGATGTGTTAATATCGTGTGACAGTAACCCCACTGTCCATCTGCTACCTCTCTTCTCTCCTCTCCTCTCCTCTCCTCTCCTCTTCCGTCATCTTAACTTCCTACTTTCTAACTGAAAACCTGTTTACCAGATCCAAAATGTAATTATCTCCAACAAGTTTCTCACTGTTCGCATTCAAGCAGCTCCCAGTTGTCTGCAGAAAAAGGATAGTGAAAGATAGTTAAGTTGTCAAGAACAGTATTAGACTTGTAGACCTTGACTAAACCCACTAATCTCAAAATGCATTCTCACCCACTTAAGGATGACCTTTAACCTTTGACTGGCCTCAAGTGTCACCGGTCAACGTTTTGTATCGGACTTGACCTCACTTCTTAGACTAATACCTTTTTCTATAGGCTTTCCTTAAAGTTTTTGCAAAGCTTTATAAAAGCAACCAAATAGCATAAATAGGACTCAAGACACATTCTGTACCATTAACTAGAGTTGATCCTATGTATCTATATTGTTGTCATTCAGCTACAATGAGAGAAAATAATAGCAATTCATTTCCAGCGTTTGCTCACTCTGACACGTGGCATGGTAAAATCCTGCCAGGTCTGAGTTAATCCGCAGATCCAACGTCTCGAGGGGCACCTCGCCATAATGCAGAATGGCATGCTGGGTACGTCGATGCTGCGATGCCAGAGGACTCCGTCTGGTTCATGATATCACCGCTCACCACCCCTCCTCACTGTGACTCATTAACAAGCTCAGGTCCCAGGAGGGGTTCCATCTGTGTGCCACCTGTACGAAATCACTACAGCTAGCAACATTTAATGCTGAACCCCATTCACATTTGTTCCAGCATTTCCCTTAAGCATATTACTCTAGTGTCTGCTGTGTCTTTTTGCTTATTTCCTGCCTTTTCTTCGGTCTCCTTCTCCTCCCCCACCTCTCCCGGACTCTCTGTCTGTTTAGAAGACATGATGGATGGACCGATTAGTCCTCCAGCTTTAAATGAGGCAGAGAAAGTCTGTGATGTTGACTTTAGGGTGACACATTTTTCCAAGACTTTCCAAGGCCTACAAATTATCATTACATTGTGATTTATATAAAGGCAAATGGGCCATTTTGTCTTACAACATGTGCAGCTGCTGCTATAATAGATTAGAAGCATTTGAGGAAGGTCATTGTAGATGAAATATGTGAAGATGTTTCCTTGAGAAGTTTTAATATGTATTTAAGATGATGCATGATGTCCTTTACCGTGGCTCTATTTAGTGAAAAAAAAAAGGTCATAAAAGTCATAAACTTGAAGATCTTCATTTTGTCAGACCCCAAATTTGATGTATCAAAAGACAAAAGCCAGTGCATGTGCACATTTTAGATAATGCAGAAGACAAAATTTGATCATAAATTCAGTCTTGCTGTGTTCTGGGGGGTAGGGGTGGGGGTGGATTTGAACAACAAGAACAGGAGACCACACAAGGTTTAAAAAAAAACATGTTTATTTTGAACTGACTAAAAGAGAAGAACAAGTACCTCAATTAAACCAAACTGAACAATAAGGTGCTGTGAGCAAAAACCAAAAGTACTCAAACCAAACAAAGAGTGGAAACTAGTAGGAGAGACAGTCCCTTTCAGAAATGGAATGTGACACATTTATGGCTTCGTCTAATCACTGAATGTAACAGGTAGTCAAACCAGGTGAGCCGAATTCTGTCTGATGACCTGACTCCACCCTCCAGGCAGGTATACCTCCACATGGTAATTCGCTTTTTAAACAATCCTCTCTATGTGTAGTCTGGTGGTAGATCTGTGAATGGCTGTCCACATTTCAAATGTTGTCAAGTGATCCAAACAGAGTGGCAACAAAAAGGCCATTTAGGCTGAATATCAGGCTACCTCATGTGTAAACCATGGAGATTGTCTATTGTTCATGGTTTGTTATGGGGATCCGCACATAGTAAACTTTCCATTATTCTTCTGTAGCCATGCCTATAAAATATTGGCGTAAAATCAACAAATAAGTTACAAACTCTACTAAATGCATTTCACATACAAATTCAAGAAAGGTTTAATTGTTCCAGACACAAAATGAAATTGCTCTTCACTTGGGCCACAGACTTGTGCCAGTGTGACCTGCTAATTCCCCTGACATCTGCTCCTCATTCTTCTCCACTTAGACAAAGTAGATAATCCTCAGACACAATGGACAGTTTAATCATGTGAACTTTTTGTGCAGCCTGTACACTAACTGACATTGTTTCATTGAATAATCATATTCACATGGCTTACACCGAACAGCATGTGTAGGCCTATTCACTGGAGAAATCAGCACAACTGTATCGTGTCCAGAAATTGTCTGAAAAGTCGATCGATGTACAACTTGAGACTTATGAAACAGTGACTCATTTAATCTGTAACACGTCCAACTGTGTTCGCTGTTCTCTGATTTGCAGCGCTGCTAGTGAGCTCAGTGTTGCCAGGCGGCGGAGAGACAGAAGAATAATGGCCTTCATTTCACCTTTTCTTCGCTATGCATGGGCTCACCACTGGAGGAGGATTTCACTTTCTGCTGGAGTCTCTGAAAGATATAAAAGACCTAAAAATACCATTAGGCATTGTAAAACGCTGCTTTTAAAGTATGACCCAGACCAGAGTCTTCTGACAGTTGTCTCTTTTGTGTTTTTCCATTAGATACAAATGGAAAAACATTTGTCTACATTTGTGAATGTGTAGAGAGCTAAGATTTCCTTCTTAATTAAAGGTAACTTATTTAACATGTAATCAATGTGACTACATGACTTTTTGATCTCTGCTAAATAATATGTAGGAGAGGCATTTTAATAAAATATAATGGTAGACACAAAGGAGGCTATAAAATTCACACTCACTGGACAAATTTAGGCAGAATTTGACACAATGTTAATGAAAAGCCAAAAAACACACAATTCTGCATCATAGTAGGCTGTAAAATGTAAGTTAAAATGCACCAGCATGTTAAAACATTGATTACAGAAACAACAAGGAATGCAATTACTTAAACTTCATATCAGTTTTTTTTTCTACGTCTCCAGTGTATCAGTGTAAAATGAGATAAAATATGAACCTTGACATTTGAGAATTTACATGCATTTGCCCAGGTCGCTGCAGGCAACAGTAATTGTTTTCTGTTAGTGTGCATGTCAGCTGAGGATTAATGTCGCCATCTGTTGATATAATTGAGCCATTACAGCTGTAAACCAAATTCACACAACAGCACTATGCTGAGTTCTTATTCAAGGATTGTGTTTAACAATATTGTCAGTTAAATGTCCACGGGATTGATTTGGACAGGTGTCAAAGTGGGTCAACATCCATTTTTATCCCAACAACATACAGAACACCTCTGAACTAATATTTGTACATATACATTCAAATACACTTCAATTAAGACTCAGGACTAATGTCAGTTCTTCAGTTCAATGTGTGTGTTTGGATCTTTAACGTGTGAAAATGACTGTGTTTTGTCATAGAGCGAACGTGATTTATTCTTTATTCAGGTTGAGGTCCTGCATGTTGTCAGAGATCAGCTGTGCTTCTCTGGCCTCAGCTCTGAAGTCCAACCCCTCCCATCTCAGAAGCCTGATCCTGAGTGAAAACAACCTGCGGCATTCAGACCTGAAGGTCTACAGGAGACTCTGAGGTCAGTAGCGGGTTGGAGTCAGTCCATGCTGCTTTCAGCTGTATTGTACTAAACACAGTCTGTATCAAAGCTTCCCAGTGGCTGCTTTCCTCAGTGAAACTTTGAGAGGAGAACGGGGACAGGCTTCAGGATTGAACAGAAAGACACAGAGGACAGTCGGCCAAGCACAGTAGCCAGAAGCTTGTTGTGATAGTGTGTTTGAGTTGACGTGAAGACGACTGTTGTTGTTGTTGTTGTTGTTGTGTCCATGTAAACAGGAAATAAAGCTGGATCACAGCTGACAGCCTCACAGGATGTGTAGAGACAGTAGTCCTCATTCATCCAAATGTCCTACCATCACATCTGACCTGAGACTATTTGTCCTCTCATTTCAATACTAAAAAACTGATGAGTTTGATCTTTGTCACAGCTCTGAGATCAGTCTGACTGAAGCCTGCAAATCACTGCCTCTGATTTCAGAGAA
>JBBMJY010000018.1:8200380-8242224 GCA_037833715.1 Toxotes lorentzi
GTGTGTGTGTGTGTGTGTGTGTGTGTGTGTGTGTGTGTGTGTGTGTGTGTGTGTGTGTGTGTGTGTGTGTGTTAGAGGATGAGCTGTGTCCTGATGATCCAGAGGTTGAAGCAGCAGCAGCAGCTTGTGTGTAGAGAGGCTGTCCATGTTACTGGGAGGTAGAGTGGAGAGGAGAGCTTCATCCAGCAGAGACTCACAGAGGAACCAGGAGCTTTTTATTCAGTTTAACTGAACTTTATAAACACTGCTGTTTTCAGCTCCAGCTCCACCCTGTGGGGCAGGTGAGTACTGCAGTTAACTTCTATACATGTTTTTACAGTGGAAGGTGATGTTGCACGTTTAAGGTTATATGGCAGCCTGTTGAAACCACAAATGAAAATATCCTTTTCCATGTCATCACGCACATCAGTGTCTGCCATTCTCTCATTTTATTGCAGTTTGATGCACAGTCCCGACGACACCTCACTGTGTTCTGGTTCATAGTCAGACTCCGGATGCTGACACGTGGTGTTGAACTCAGGTTTATTCCTGATTTGAGTACAAAGAGAACAAAATGGCATTTCTGGCTTCACAACAACAACAGGTCTCTCACAGTCAAGTTCAACTCAGACCAACTCAAAACATTTTAATAAAATTAAATAAAATATGAACAAATTACTTTGGGTCTCTAATTACATCACATTCAGTTATATCATGAACATACTTATCACAGTTCGACACAGAGCATCAGCTAACAATCAGGAGAGAGCACAATAACAGCTAATACCGACCTCACAGTACAAACTGATAATGGTAACCTTGGAAACAGCAGAATATCCCATATCATGAGAACCTAAAGTTAGAACAATAATTTGCTGTGGTTTCTTCTGTTAAACATACACATAATTCAGATGCCAATACAGATTTTAAATTCATTCATAAAATCACTCACTTGGTAAACATACAGCTTTAAGACAGACACAGCAACAGTCTAAATGAACAATTACTTACAACAGAATACTGTTAATGATAACAAATTACTGCCAAAATGTGAGCACTAAATAAAAGACAATACAAAGAATTAAACACTATACGTACAAGATTTTCTTCATCCAAGTGACAAAATTAAATGAGAAACATACGAGAAAAGGGACAAAGAAATCCTTTAACTTCAACCTGTATTTTTATTTATTTATTTATTTTAATTTAAAGATACCATTTCCTTTAAAAATCTGAGTCGTCTCTCTGCCAGGCTTCCTTCCCTTACCCTGTCCACCACAAAAAAAAAAAAAAAGATATGAACCCACCTACACTTAAACCTGACCCAAATAACCCACGTCACTTGATACTGCAGTGAATCTTGTCGCAATTGACCGTACGTAGCACTTTACAGGACCGGGAAAAATTCCCCTGCCGGGAGGCCTCTCTATGTGCCGACGCCAAAAAACTTAAGAATCGCAAAACTTTTCCTCACCAGACCTACTTCAACACAGAAAGGTCCTACTCCAGTTTCCCCTTCTTGGAACGAAACTTGGCAGAGTGAGACGAGCCAGTGTTTGACCTCAAAGTCCAACTCACCCTCCCTGTACAATAAAGCTTCTATGAAAATTTAGGTGGTGATGATGGACAGCAATGCAACTATGCTCAGGACACAGAGTGAATACCATTAAAAAAACAACTCTTACTTTGGAGGATCCCCAATCTACATCAGACCTGCCCGTGTACCTCCACCATTTAATGATGGAAAAATAGCCAACTTACTGACCTGACAATGATTTTAGTCAACATCAAAAAATGTGATCACAAATGTATCTCAGATGCCAATACAGATTTTAAATGCATTCATAAAACATCATCCATGGGCTGAATAACTGCTTGAGAAAGCCAACATCAGAAACATATTTACAAGCAATTCATCAGATCAGAGCAGCAATGTTCTATCAATAATTCCATTTAAACCAATTATCAATAACCAGTCAAAATACAAGCAAGTCATTATAAAAGTGTTGGTCCTAATAATGAGCTATGATCGTAGACAATTTATCACCAGGGAATAATCAACAGATTAAAAGAATTTACAGGGAAGCACATGTGGAGACAATAATACACACACACAAAAAAATAATGCATACCCTGACCTAACCTTAACTGAAAGTTCAAAGGAGGGTCTGACTTATCAAAATGCCTGTTTTGGTTTTTTTTAAAGGCTACAATTAATCCTCCAGTTAATCCTCCCCTGGTGTTAACAAGGCACAGCAGAACATTGGTACAGGACGATCAACCCAGCCAAGATACTGCCAATCGCAGCTTGCATCCCCAGAGCGCTGAACTGTGGGCCGAGTGGGTTTATCGGTTAATGAAGACCCTGTGGCTGTTAGCAGCTGTCAGTTAGTGATAAGGAAGAGGAGACCTTCAAAGATTTAACTATGTATCATTATAGGCAGTGAGCTACTCAAAGAGCCATACAGAGGGTGTGGAGGACTCACAGGCCAGGACTTGGTGTTATTTGCAGAATTCACACTAATGAGGATGGGAAGACTGTAGGATAACACAAGAAGAAGGCAAAAGGAAAGTGGTGAAAAATGAGGAATAAAATGTGCAGTAGGCAATTCTAATTTTAATGTTTTTGTTCTAAGACAAGAGAAAATGCTGACATAATGTGGTACATTAGCATAACATATGCTGTATACTGAAGCAAGCAAGACTATACATGGAACAAAAGACTTAATGTCCAGAAAAGAGGGAAAAAAAAGTAACATGTAAAAATTTTAAAAAGTCAGTTTAACAGTTAGGAGACACCAGAGTTGCCTATATCCTTCTTGAGAGAATAAATAACATATTCTTCCTCTTACTGGAAAAAAAAAGGCAGAAAAAGAATGGTGTTTTCATGAAGCTGTGGTACTTTGTGGAACAGTTTCCATTAATTTCACTTGCTGCAGGGGTCAAAGAGGGACCCAAAGGGAGCAGTGGATGGTTTGGAAAGATGCAGGAAGGAAACTATTGAGCATTTGGTGACAAACACATTGCAACTGCAGGGGAAGTTAAAAATGTATGCCAGGCATGGGCAACAGGCATGACAGCACAGCAGCACTGATCTGGATCATTTTGCATGTTGAAATAAGAATTATAGGAATACCATCAACACTGAGTAATATTGCTTGGCTCTCTGCTCTTTAAACGTTAAGTGTATGCATTCATATCTGTTTTTGATAGTTCCTATTAGACTGTATGGAGAACAGATTTGGAAAGCACAACAACTAGACATCCATGCAGCTTGTTTACCAGAAAGTGTTTTAAAAAGCTTCTTGTTTTTTAATACAATTTTTGTTTTTGTCATGTCATGAATGCAAAACCTTAAATAAGCCATTGAAATCAAATTAAATCTTCTTTCTTATACAATGTCAAAGAGTAAAACAGTATAGTTCATTATCATTTCCAAGTTTGCCTCAATCATTTGGCTCCAGCTGGTGCTATTGCACCATTTTGCCCATATTAAGATATGGTCTTTGTTGATTAATGGCTTTGAAATTTAAACATTTAAAATACTTTCACAAAGTCTAAATACTGTCCCTATGGTCACACAGAGTCATCCCATATTCCTCCGTTGGTTTCAAAGTCTGTAGCGACTATGTCTGGGCTGCCTCAAAACTTGGTTTCCACTCTCTTTTTCTCTGAGAAGGATTTCCCACAGAGAGTGATGGCTTTAAACTCCTCAGAGATCTCCACCAGGGTCTTCCCTTTAGTCTCAGGCAGGAGGAAGAATGTGTAAAGACAACCCAGCAGGCACATACAGGCAAACAGCACAAAGCAGTATGAGCGGAGGGCATTCTGGGACAGAGGAAACAGACAGGATCAAAACGAGCTTCATGTTTTCAACAGCACAACACGACTTTGTGATACTGTTACTGAAAATCTTGTTCATCCTCAAAAGCGTCATTTGCAATTTTTCTTCATGGTCGTACTCACAATCAGGAATGGAAAGACTAGGCCCAGCACAGAAAACAGTAACCAGCGCTGGATTCCCATGAGGACAAGAGCTGCCAGTTGATTGGACTGGATAAATATCTCACTGTTGAGAGTAGCTGTGGCTCCCGCTGGGCGAACCACAGAAAGGACACAGGTGATTTCTTTAATTATCTACAGCACGCTTACAAACATCTTTACTCTGACCATTAAATGGTGTGAGGCACTGAATTTCCTGTTTGTTTCAACACTCCTGTACATGAACATATTGTAAAGCACTTACCAGGTCCTCCACAAAAGAAGATGATGTAGAGGATGATCAGACCACCGGTGAGGTAAGGAACCCAATAGCTGGAATCCTGCATGAATGACAGTTTTGTATATATGAATATTAACACATGTATTGGTAACTTTAAGGGCAATCAAAGCTAGTACCCATTTTGCCTATATGGGAATGAGTCGGTTTCAGTCCTGTTGGCAGTATATTTTCATTTTCATTTGCATAACAATATTTTCTCACTTCTTTACCTTTAGTGGTGTCAAGCCATGCAGATAAACAACAAAAAAAAAAACCTTTGCAATCATAACAAATGCAGACGCTCCCATACAGGGAACAAGGACTCACTGAACGGTCGCCTTGTTATGGAGGAGCATAGGAGGCAGCATGTATAGTGGTATATCTGCATGTGCCAAGTGAACACTTTCAAAACAGTTGGCTTAAAAGCCTCAGTGCTTCAGCAAGGCTTCATCAGTCCATCACTAACGGCTGTCATGGTCTCCAGATGTCAACCTAAATGAACACCTATGGGAGATTTTGGGCTGACACACTGAACAGCACTCCCTCCAGTAGAGTTCAGAGACTTGGAGAGTCGCGATGAACCTGCTTTGGAGGCTCATGTTGGAACACTAACTTCCTAAGACACTTTATGTTGGTTTTTCCTTTAATTTGTTACCCATCTGTAGTTTTAGTTTCATCTGCTGAGGTTTTTAAACTTGTTTTCTAAGGTTTCTGCCTTCACCCCAATACAATGTAGGTCAATGGGATTTAATTTATGGTGTTTACTACTCTCACTTCGGAAGAAAGTATTTCCCCTGAAAACTTCACCGGGGGAACTGACTCTTTAAAATGCATTGAGCATCTTCTGTTCCCACACATGGCCACATCTGTATCAGTATTCAAAGGTGACAGGTTTACCTTCAGGTTCAGAGTGACTGTGACCAACACCCAGCAGGCTGACATGACCCCATAGCCCCCCCAGAACAACGGCCTCCTCCCTGTGTGCTCAATCAGCAGACCCTGAGAGGGAAAAAGGTAGAAAACACTAATAGAATTTTAAAAGATTTGCTAGTATTTGCTGTAGTAACACGTCTCTCTGTATAAGAGATGAACAATAATAACAACAATGAGAAACCATTCTTGAGCAGAGACAGGACTTACAATCAACACGCTCAGACAAATACTGAAGGGGTCACTCACACAGGAGATTGAGGTGATGATTTCACATACTCCAAGACCAAGAGTGATGTAGCGGATCTTGTCTTTGGGTATGCCTGTCTTCAGGAAGATGTCAAAAGAGAATGTATTGATCTGTGAGGGAGTGAAGCACTGTTTAGATTTTGAGAGGCTAAAATCTTTATGGCTTGAATACTAAAACTAGCATGAAACAAGGCATTTTCTAGCATCTGCTGTCATTAGTCATTGCCCAAAATAAGTTCTGTCCTCACTGCAGACATGCCCGACAGCTGGTTGCAGCAGTAGATGAGAGACATGGTGATGAGCTGCCACCGCACAGTCCTGTCTCTCAGCAGCTGCAGAGGACTTTTCGCTGGGGCTGCTTCAATGGCTGCCTGGTCAGCCAACATCTCGTCCATCACCTGTTTGTAGTCACCTTGGCCCCACAGGCTCTGGAGAGCTGGAAGTAGAAAGACCAGAGACACAGACAGAAAATTTGCTTTGTCTTCTTTGTCATATCTTGGATACCTTTGCTTCCAATACTGCTAAAGTTGCTGGTATGCTAATTTAGTAATGAATGGCATTTTTGAGGACAGTCCTTTAAATATTGTTAGTACATTGGTGGTGCAGTTTTTCCTGAATCATCACATTAGTGTTTGATTGTCATTCTGTGGTCAGGTAATGTATGACTATGGGAGAATATACCAACCTTTTTTGCATGCCTGATCATCACCTTTCTCAATGAATAAGTATCTGGGAGCCTCAGGAAGAAAAGGCAACACTATAATGTGAACCACTGAGAAAAATGTAGGGACACATAGAACGATGTTCCACAGTTCCTCACGGCCGAGGATCTCACTGAAAAAAACAAAAATGGAGTGTTGTGTTACAGCTTAGTTCAAAAGTTTTTCTCTGTAGGAAACTGCATCTTCGTTTACAATCTTTGATCTGGAGTTGAAGTACTTGGGTGGCTTCAGAAAGTATCCAGACCCCTTCACTTTTTGCACTTTTTATTGTGTTGGACATAGTTTGGAAAGGCTCATGCATTTGTATGTAAGGGCCCACAATTTATACTGCATGTCAGAAGAAAAAACAAGCCATGGAATCCCAGGAGCTCTCTGTAGATCTCTGCTATAAAAGTTGGCTGTGCAGCCAAACTGAGAAAGCAGGCAAGAAGGCCCTTGGCAAGGGAGGTGATCAAGATCCCAACTGTTGCTCCAACAGAGCTTCAGAAGACGGGAAGTCGGGATAACCATCTCAGCCGCACTCCATCAATCAGGTGGTAGAGCGGGTAGATGTCACTGGGCCAATACCATCCACCTACGGTGAAGCATGGTGGTGGCAGCATCATGCTATGAGGGTGCTTTTTAGTGGCAGACATAGGAAAGGATAAATCCAAATACAGAAAGGTTCTTCTAGAAAAAAACCTGCTCCAGGGTGTATGTGACCTGAGACTGGGGGCGATGTTTCACCTTTCGGCACGACAATGACCTGAAGCATACAGCCAAGAAAACCCTGGAGTGGCTTCAGAACAAGTCTCAGATTGTTCTTCAGAGCCCGAGTCAAAGGCCAGACTTAAACCCCATAGAACATCTGTGGAAAGACCTAAAGACATCTCTCTCTATATATAACATATATAATCTGAGCCAAATACTTTCTGAAGCCGCTGTATGTCTCAAAGTTTATTCTTCTTTAACTCATCTTCATAGGTCAAGAAGAAAAAGTATCACTAATATTTTGTACATTCAGTGTAGGTTGGACTTTTTTTTTTTTGTCCACACCTGTTGTTTTCTCATACATATTAACAATGAGTGCGTACCTTAATCCAAAAAACTGTCCGGATAGTTTGCCCAACGACATAAAAGTCGCTGAAGTCAGAGTCACTATGCCTCTTATCTTTGTGGGTGAAATCTCTCCAAGATACATCATATGGATGCTCATTCCCAAACCTTCAAGACATGAAAGACATTTTTGATAAGTCAGATAAAAATGTGATGTATTTATGGACAGTTTGTTATGCATGTCACAGAATATGTCCTGTTGGCTTACCTGCTGAGTAGCCATACAGAATCCTTGCCAAAATGATCATTTCATACGAATTGGCCCCTTTACTTGTCAGCATGATCCCTGCAGCAACAATGCCAATAAAACCGTTGCAGATCAGCACCTTTTTTCTGGTGAAGGAAGATACATCCCTTCAAGTCTCATAAGGACAGTCAAACTTTGGGACTACATGCTGCATTAAGCCTCTTACTCACCTTCCCAACATGCCTGAGATAAATTTGACACTGACGGCACCAAGGAGTCCCCCGACAGGATACATGGAAACAATGAGGGACCAGATCATTGTGACCGTCTGTGCAGGTGGAAGCTCTTCATACCTGTCATACCAGCTGCTGTTGATGAAGCGCTGTATAAACTGCAGAGAAAGATTTTAGGGTTAACAGTTTGTGGGCTGAACTCAGTGAGAGATGAAACCTTATGCTCCTGTCGTAATTACACTGATAGTGTACTGTACGCTCACTCAGCCTCTATCAGCGACTTTTTGGGGGGTTAGAGGAGAGAGATTTGAAGTTGTACAGGGTGAAAAGAAATGTTGAAAGGGATGTATCTCACCGGTGAGGGTGAACTTAAACCAGTGGTATGGTAGCCACCTTGAAAGCTTCCTCCAATTCCCAAAATAATGATGAGGAACAGAGCATTGCCACGGGTCTACAGAGCAGAGTGAGAAACAGAAATCGGTCTATTATTGTTATTATTGTATATCATATTATTTTAAAGTGTGAATTAACACTTTTTTAAGGGTTTTTTTAAGGTCCCTTCATACTTTGAGCCTGTGTTTTAATAATGTGGAAAAGTCCATGAATCTATTATCTATTTAGAGTAACATTAACCTTATTTTCTGCAAACATGGTAGAACAAAATACTGTATGTAGTTAGTATCACATCATCTGGAAAAAACTTTTATGAGGCAATTTTGTGTAAAATGACTCAAATATCTTTATATATCACAATAAATCTTACATTTTATAAGATTTCCCAGTTCTAAACATGCTGAGTACTGCACTATTTTTTTGCATTAAATGACGACTTCACAAGATAACTCAGAAACCGACAAAGTGCAATGACTCAGCTAAAACTGTGGGCTAGATGAGTCACCAAGACAAACTCAAAAACTGCCGCTGCCTGTTTGACTAAAACATGAAAGATTTTTCTTTCATTTTGCCCGAGCTAAAGCATGTTGTTAGGTTTATACAGGAAAAATAGTAATGTTTACTGTCTAAAAGATTTTGACACAAAGATATTTTTCTTATTATTAAACTGTTCAGTGAATATTTATATATACATATATATGTGTAACAGTTATACGTCTATTGTGCAAATTTAGAGGAATTTAGTAAAAGCCTACCAGCTGTTGCAGAAAAGTTTCCATTTTGTCCTTACTGGTATGGACCTGATAGTACACATGTTCAGACTACATGAACTCGGTTAAGTATTTCAGGCTGGTTATCATTAACTTTTCAGACTCTCTGACGAGAAATAAAGTAACTAGCAAACCCTGACAATGACTCTCCCTGTGTGAGTCACTCCACTGATGTTACTGTGCAGGACGATCTGATTCAGCTTGATTTGATTATTGACTATTATACTGGGTTAATGCAGTGGTGTAATAGAGTACAAACCATGTACACTTTGCTGAAAAGAAGTAAATCTTTATTGTTTAAAATCATACTCATTTGATGTAGCAGAGGGATTTTATAGATTTTACATTTCATTATTGGGTTTGTATAATAAACCCAAACAAAATGTCAAAGGATCATACCAGGGATGTGGCCTGTATGTCTTTGAACTATGGATTTGCTTGTTCTTACCCACAATATAATGCACTAAAGAAATGGAGGCGCTTCTTACAGTTGCAAAACAGTAGAATAAAGTGCTAATGGTGGTGAGACAACAAAGATGGCATGACATATTTTAACAACCATAACAGATCATATTGTATCATAAAAATATGTTGCTTTCTTTTATTTTAACTGCAGAACAATAAGAATCAGCATATTTCTAGTACAGACTGTATAATCTACACCTTTGTAGTATGGAACTGGGACACAGCTGTGCCTCTGGCAAACCACATTTGGAACGGAGGTGTTGTTCACACTCGTGTCCAGCAGAGGGCAGTAAATGATAAGTTGGTTATAGAAAGTCAAGCTGTCCTCCGCTCTTGTCTCCGCTCGCTGACAGACGCTCCGGCGGAAGCAACACAGTTCAGTGTTTTCCGTAGTCATCGTTGACTAGGTGGTACCAGAGACCAGGAGATTTCGTTTACACAAAGAAAGCTTCCAGTTTGTGTGCTTGCTTGTATATTTCTGACTAAAAATGCCGCTAGAGAATTTGGAGGAGGAGGGTCTTCCCAAGAACCCCGACCTGAGGATAGCACAGCTGAAGTTTCTGCTGACAATGGACGGTCACCGACAGGATGCTAAAGTGAAGACTGAGCTCATGGACGCTATCAAAGCTAACAGTGAGTTAGCATTTCACTGCACTATCTGACTTATAGCGGCAGCTTTAATAGCCTGCTTATAGTATGCGTGTTACTGACGTTAATGTACGCACATATGTTTTTTACCCCGTGCATAATTTTCTCATAAATGCGGTTAAAAAACTAAAAATCTCCACAACAGAAAAATTAGCATTGCTAGTTAACGTTGCTAGCAGACGTCAGCTAGCCAACAAGCCGTCTGAAGAGGGGTTGTTTGTCAAACTTCACGTAACATTAGCAAGTTAATTTCTTTATATTTTCAAGGCCTACCTCATTTTTATTGCTTTTGACTTGGTTTTACTGTGAAAGAAGGCGCGTTACTTTTTTTATAAGTAAAGTAATTTTCTTCGGTAGAGAAACAAATAAAAATCTCCTCTGGGCCATAAAAATGAGAAATAATTTTGTACGCTTTGATTCCGGGCTAATCATTCACCCGTCAACAAGATCAACAAACATCGTTTTCTCTCCCCAGATATGGCGCCCTATTATGAGGGTCTGTGTAAGGAACTGAAGTGGCAGCTGGACGGTGACCTGCTGAGTAAGATGAAGAAGGCTAACGAAGAGGAGCTGAAACGTCTGGACGATGTGCTGGAGGATGCGGAGAAGAACCTGGGAGAGAGTGAGATACGAGACGCCATGATGGCTAAAGCTGAATATCTGATCAGAATTGGGGACAAGGTATGAGCTCCCCTCATTCAACAGCTATGAGTATATGTGTATATATATTTGTAGGGTAATAGGTTCTGAAGCATTGACACATATGAAACTGGACAGTATCATTTGTAATGTCTTACACCATCAGTAAGATGGGATTTGTCCCCATATTCCCGATGGCAAGTACACCACTGGACCAAACTGGGAATAATTATGATTGGTCATTCACTGTGCATGTACTGTGTGTGAACATATGTGTTTTTGTGTGCGTGCTTGGCCATTAATGAAGAAGTCGTTACATCAAACTAAAGTATGTTATTCATCTGAAGGACTTTGTTGTATTTCTTTCTTTAGGAATGTGATTTAGCTACTTTTCTTTTTCTGTCAAGCAGGAAGAGTTTTAGTCTCAAAACAGCTGGCACTCGATTCGTCTCTTCAGTGACTATTACAGTTGTGCATATGGTAGTGTCAGTACTGAGAGGACACATCATTCAGTTTTAACACACACACATACATACTTTTTAGCTGTCTCTAAACTTAATGCATAGGGATATTCCTCCTTTGATTAGGCAAAGCAGCATTACCTACTAAAAGTTGCTCACTCAAGTGTTAATACATTCGTACACTTTTGATAGATTTTGATGTTTAAGCCAAACTTGCGTGTTGTATTTGTCTAAAAGCTTATTTGTATCTTTGACCACCTACATGGCATGTACACAAGTTTAAGCCGGTGAAGATTCATTGACATTGCCCATCTTTGTCTTGTCCATCCACAGGAGGGCGCACTCACCGCTTTCAGGAAGACCTATGACAAGACAGTTGCTCTGGGTCACAGACTAGACATCGTCTTCTACCTGCTGAGGATCGGCCTCTTCTACATGGACAGCGACCTCATCACACGCAACTCTGAGAAAGCCAAGAGGTGAAGGCTCTAATATGTTTGTTCCGAAACACCTCCACCAACAGTCCGTTCAGTACTCATCTCTTAAAGCATACTTTTTTTTCTCTGCAGCCTTATTGAGGAGGGCGGAGACTGGGACAGGAGGAATCGTCTGAAGGTCTACCAGGGCCTCTACTGTGTGGCCATCAGGGACTTCAAGCAAGCTGCTGAGCTCTTCCTCGACACAGTCTCCACTTTCACCTCTTACGAGCTCATGGACTATAAGACATTTGTTACCTACACCGTCTACGTCTGCATGATCGCCCTCAAGAGGCCTGACCTCCGTGAAAAGGTAGAAGAGAGAACATTACACATTTTTAGAAACTCGTATAAATTGTCGGCTGCTGTTAAATGTGTTAAATATGTTAAATATGTTTCTGTGTAGGTAATAAAGGGAGCAGAGATCTTGGAGGTGCTGCACAGTCTGCCTTCTGTCCGCCAGTATCTTTTCTCGCTTTACGAGTGCAGCTACTCTGTCTTCTTCCAGTCTCTGGGTGAGGAAGTCTTTTATTCAACATACTCCAAAACATACTACATGTGCTATATATTTCTGCTACATCTTCAAACTTGGAAAATGAATGTGAACCTTTATTCTCTTTGTACCACAGCTATGGTGGAGCAGGAGATGAAGAAGGACTGGCTCTTTGCACCACACTACCGCTACTATGTGAGAGAGATGAGGATCCAGGCCTACAGCCAGCTGCTAGAGTCCTACCGCTCCCTCACCCTGGGCTACATGGCTGAGGCCTTTGGTGTCAGCACAGAGTTCATCGACCAGTGAGTACCATCACCACCACCTTTATGTGCCACGTTTTCTGCAGACATTTTAAAACATTTATCTCATATACAACTTTAACCTCTGTCACTAATTTTAGCTATAGTACTGAGTGTTCTCAGTACTTTGCAACAGGTTGCAAGTACGTAGATCTATCACATAATGTTAACAAGTAAATTGTTGTATGTATGATAGATCAGTATCTTTATATGGAGATTGGCATTTTCAAACATCAAATAGTTTTCAGTTCAAACGTCCTGGTAACGTTAAAGGAATATTTTAACATTTTGGGTATTATGCTTTTTCACTTTGTAGCTGAGAGTTAGACCCATAGATTGATACCTTGTATAGTTTTCACTTCAGTTTTTGTATGGATTACGCATACAGGATGGTTAGTCAGTGAGCATTAGTGGTGCAGGTGGCCAGATTATGTTACCTTTGGATCGAGCCAGACTACATGCTTCCCTGTGTTTTCAGTCCTTATGCTAAGCAAAGATAAATAGCTGCTGGTTGTAGCTTAACATTCACTGTACAAGTACGAAGGTATCTACATGGATAAACACACTTCCCAAAATGTTTAATGATTCCTTGAAGTCTTCATTTTTTTTGTCATGTGCTCAGGTTAAGATTTTAGGTAAACTTCCTGTAATCACAAACTTTTGTTCTGGATAACTGAATAAAAAATCTCCTTTTCACAGGGAACTGTCCCGATTCATAGCTGCTGGCCGTCTCCACTGTAAAATTGACAAAGTGAACGAGATTGTGGAAACCAATAGGTAATGTTAGCGTTCTTCAAACCTCAGTACATCTAAAATATAGCTCAGTAACCAGGTGCAGAACAATAAATCTTTTCCTGAACTTCTTTCCAGGCCTGATAGCAAAAACTGGCAGTACCAGGAAACCATCAAGAAGGGCGACCTGCTGCTCAACAGAGTCCAGAAGTTGTCTCGAGTTATCAACATGTAACCAGAGGCCAGATTTTCTCATTACCGCAAGTGGGGGATTATTGTTCTTGTTATACCCAAACCTGCAGTTTGTCTGACAAATGATCTCTTATATTGTGTATATAATAAAATTTGTTTAACTGTTGACACTGCATTTCTCACTGCAATTTATTTTTTATTTTAGGAAAGAGACAGAGACATGATTTCATATAAATAGCAGTATAAATTATTTTATTTACAGAAACCTGTTACAAAACAAATATACTATACAATCTTTTTTTCTTTAAATATTAATTCTAACCTATGTTTTGTTCATGAATTACATAGCAGCCAATACATAAGTCCAGCTGAAAATGATTCTGATAATGTATACAAAAAAAAATCTATACACGCTTTTACATAGTATGAATGGTGGATTTATTTTTTCCTCCCAGACACGAGCTGTATTCTCTCTCACTTTCACATTCCAAGTCAATGGTGCTGATTTAAAAAAAAAAAAAATCCTTGCAAATGTTTCCATGTACAGGAAACAATGGTCAAGATGTCGGTGGAGTCTGAGGGTAAACAAAACACTTGATTGAAGGTTCTTGCGTACAAATCCCAGTAAACCAGAGGGTGTCCACACACTGAGGCTAACGGCAAATCTCAGCATCTTATCTGGAAAACTTGGATGAACCCCGCCCCTCACCCCCCCAAAAAAAAAAAAAGCACAACACTAAAGTGTTTCATACTGGGCAGCTGACAAGCTCAGGTTTTTACCACATTTAGGGTTCATAGGCAGATTTAAAAGCAAACTCCTAAACACTTTGAACATTCAAGTAAGGTAAAACAACCCAAAGAATACTGTCCTCAAACAGTCATGGTGAAACAAATTCAGGCACTTTCTTAATTTGATATTTCTTTTAAAAGCTGCAAACTATTTCTTTAAAAGCTGTGATTTAAATTACTTTGTTTGGCAACAATAATGCAAGCAGTTGGACTGTCTGAAGTGTTCTTCTTCCTTGCAATAATGGCTGAAGTCCCCTCAGCCTGTATAAAACAACATTTAAGTGTTTCAATCATGAGATTCGTTTAAAGGTCTACAAAGTGTCTGAAGAGTACAGGGGAACGAGCTGGACAACGGGCACAGCTTCAAGCCTGCAGGACATTTCAAAATCACAGGCTAACTGGGTCACATAGTAAATTTGTTTTCTTTTGTGTTGATTCATAGGCAATGTAAAATGTCTTGTAAAAGCACATGTGATTGAGACCTTGAAAAGTGAATAAAGGTTATCCTCAAAGGTTGTCATCATACAGACACATGCTACTGTGGCAACACTTCACTGTTGTTCCTTAAAGGATCTCAGTACATGATTCATGAGATGCTTCAGCTTCTACATGCAGGCGTATTGCATTATATAGACTTGGCAGTGAACCACTTCGAATAGTCAAGTTCTCTGACTTTTAATTTTTTTTTTTTAACTAAATAAATTTTTTTTTTTTTGAAATTGTACCAAAAATTCAGCGTATACGAAAAATGCCTGTGCAAAAATACATATTTCACTATGTACAATTTGTTAACAAAATATGTTTTCTCAAATAGGGATACTTGTTTTGATACATAGGCTACAAGAAAAAAAAAGCTAAATTAAGATTCTTTTTTAAATGGTCTCTACTTTTCCACACTATCTGACATCAGTGGATGTTCCATTAATCAACAGGTGTTGCCAAAAGTTTAAATAAATCCAGTGAAGCCATCTCCATGAATCTCGCACCAGAAAAACCCATTCGAGACCACGTAAAATGAGCAAACGTCCCAACGAGATGGACGTGTATTGCCTGATTTAAGACTCCATTTTGACAAAAGGAATAGTAATGTAGTGTAATGTCTGGCTATTGGTTCTACTGTGACAAATCTCTTCTAAACTCACACCAACATAGTGTTTACGGTGAGGCATTGAAACTTTAACATCCAGAGCTTGGGTAGTGGTTACACAAAGGAGGGACGATCATACCCACAGAAGACAGGTGACGTGCATGAAGTTTGCTCCAGTTAAGACGTACCATACCTGATTCCCTATGCAGGAAAAATAAAACATTACAATTCACATCTGCCCACAAGCAGCTGTGGATTTTACACAGCTGTGTGGGCAAAAGTAGGTAAGTTGTGGCAATAGCAATAGGGTTTGCAAAGATTTTCTTCATATCCACACAGGCAATGCACCATCACCGCTTCATGAGCAAGACAGCCCACCTTTTAGTTAAAAAAAAAAAAAAAAAGTAGTTGGCAAAGCTGATAGCCGCTTTTGGCTTGCTTTGTGGACAACTAAGCAGTGCCTGTGGAGAAAGCAGTTATTTAGTGGTGTTCACAGTTGGGGGTAGGTCTGCTGTGGCTATCATTCTGCACAATGAAAAGATTCAGAAAATTAGCAGGTGTCCTCAAAACCAAGCTATCTCTCTGACAAAAGATTCAATCGAATGGGCACATCAGGCGTCCTTTTCACATTTGAAAGCACAACTGTCTTCATCACGTCTAACAAAGACTTCATAGTTCAGTGTAAAAAGCTCATAAGAAATCATAAAAAGGTAACACTTGCATAATTTTTCTTGGTAATTAGAGAATTGATCAGATCGTCCTTACGGGCTCGTCTTGGGCTGCTGCGTGTAACCCGAGGTTATTCAGCATGTCGCCAGAGAGTCAGACTAACACAAAAGTGAAACAACAAGGTGATTGTGTGTTGTTTAAGGTGTTGCAAGTAACAGGTTGCTGCTCCTCCTGCTCTCCTTCCAAGGCTTCTGAAATCAGGCGCTGGGGGTGTAATTAAGTTGGAAATTCCAGTAGTCCAGCAGAATCTGACATGAGAAAAATACTCATACACAAACGCACGCACGCACGCACACACACACACACACACACATTCACACGCTCGTTCTTTAACAAACGTGGAAGAGATCGGCTTGTTGTCTCCCCAGTTCCTCAGCATCACGACGGCTTGTTGCGGCAGCCCTTAACCTGAACCCAATGAGCTCTGAACCCCTGCTCAAGAGACCCATGGCTGCTGCTATTGTTTCTCCTGCTTCCAAGCAGACAGGAAGACCTCTCAGAATACCGGGACAACACTTGCATGTGGGAGGTGGGGGGGGTTTCCCCTTGGCTCACTCATTAGACCCCTGGTTCTCCATTCCTCTATTTCCATACAGTGCCACCAAGCCCCCCATCACATACACACACAAACACACATGGCTTTGGGAGAATTAGTAAGGACCACATTGACTTCACTGGGCAGTCCAGATCATCTCCACCCTGAGGATTGTGGGAAGCTGAGAGTAATGTGGGTTTGATTTTAAAAGGCCTCGTGCAGTCCAGAGCAGTATGCGGACTGCTCCGGACTATTCCCCGTCCGCCTGCTGGTTCCATACACTGAAGCCGGACACCGCTGTCAGGGACGAGCCTTTGGCTGTGAAAGAGGAAGAAGAAGAAAAAAAAGACTTGGTTACAAATGCTTTCAGTTACTAAAAGTAATGAATTCTGGACAAGCACAAAGTGCCATTCACCACTTTGTAATGTGAAACTTCAGGACCATCAGTGTCTTAAATGAACTAAACTGAGTTCAATCCATGTGAAGGCTGTGATTCCTTATCAGTTTCACCTCTCACAGCCAAACGTGAACTACACTGGGCCGCCAAAATAACAGTTCATGAAAAATTTTCACTAACAAACAAGGCTGCGAAGATGTTACTTAAGGTCACAAGCTTAAGAAACATTTTGTTTAAACTGGTCAATTTAAACAAAATGCCACTGTTCTCACCTTACTCCTTCTAAAGTGACACCCCCCTTGATACATATTTGTTGACATTGCACCTGTAAATTTGGAGCCAGACGATTTAGCCACATTGCAGCCGAGTCTTGTCTCAGGTTGCTTTAACAAGACAGGGTCTAAACCCAAAACCCATGCTAGCAGCTTTGTACTTTGTACTAACCTGTACCTAGGTATAGCTGTGCTGTCAACATACCAACATTCGCAGATGACAATGTTAACATGCTGATGTTAAGCTGGTGTAATATTTACCACACTCACCATCTTAGTTTAACATGTTAGATCATAATTTGGTCATAAATCAAAGTATTAGACTGAATTTTAATTCAATAACTTCTCATTTGTGACAATTCATCACCTACTTCACCTATGATTGATCATCTGGGGACCATGAATATCGTAGAAAATTACAAAAAAATTCATGGCAATCCATCCAATATTTGTTCAGATACTAAAGTGGTGAATGGACAGATAGACTGACATCACCATCCCTACAACAACCCACAGTAAAAGATTCCAACAGCCTAGTATTAATTGTCCTGAACACGTCCTGGCTGCTGCACAATACAAAACTCACCTGATGTAAATGGGAATTGTTGGGCAACCCTTGCGTCCCTGGAATGCTCCGTCCATGCTTCCCATGGATGTTGTTAATGGCAGGTGACTTGGCCACTTTGGGTCTACCTGACCCAGGTCCGCCTCCTCCTCCGAGCCCTCCTCCCCCACCTCCACTATTAATGCTGCTGGAGACAGGAGAGCTTTTGCGCTTCTTGCCCTCCAGGCGCCCGTCTGAGGAGTGGTGGCTGAAGCTGGTGTGGTGGTCAGATGAGGACTGGTGATGGACAAAGGGCCCCAGTGAAAGGGTGGAGTCACTGCTGTTCATCACCACACTCATACGCTTGATGGACTCTGCGGGGCTGCCTGAGGGAGGACCTCGCGCAGGGGGCCCTGAGGAGCCACCTGCTGAACCCCCAGAAGGCTCGGCCTTGAGGCTAAGTGAGTTGGTCCGCACAGTGGGGCCACAGTTAAGCCCCACGCTGTGGACTCCGCTGTGGGAGGAGGATAATGACGATGAGGATGAAGAACCTAATGAGCTGTGGTGGTAGGTGCTCCCTGAGCTGCTTACATTTGCACAGTTCTTCTTGAAAGAGGAGGAGGAAGAGTAGTTGGCATTAGAAGAGGATGATTCAGAGGAGCCATGGGAGGAAGAGAGGAGAGAGCTGTTCTTCCTCTTCTTCCCCGAGCTGAAGCTAGTGCTGCTACTGTTACTGTTGGCTCCGCTGCCCCCACCAGTGGAGTTGGGAATGACAGGTGTGGAGGAGCCAGAGGAGATCTCCTTGGGCCTGAAGGACGATGACGACTTGGTAGTGCTGCTGCCGGAGGAGCGGGACTTAAGCGCCCGGCCTGAGGCTAGGGAAGGAGCTGAAGAAGAGGATGAGGACGAGTGGGCTGAAGGCATCTGCGGCAACGAAGACACTTGTCGGGCCTGCGTGGTGCCGTAGGCCGGGTGCTCAGCCCCACCCTGTGGGGAGCTGCGGGCATTTAAGGTGGTCCCATAGGAGAGCACTGATTTGCCCTCGTAGGATTGGCTATAAGGAGTCTGGGGCATGGTGGCAGGGGGGCCCAGGAAGCCTGAGGAGGGAGTGCTACCGTGGGAATTTGTGCTTGTCCTATGGGTAGGTGCAACGGAGGAGGAGTTCTCCAAGGCCAAGGGGATTTTCCTGCAACAAGGAAAAATACTGTCAAGAATTCTGACCATAAGAGGCAAGACGGTTAATTATCATCTCCCTTCGAGTAAACATCATGTGACTATATTTCAATTGGTATTTTGAAAAAGGACCTCATTTATGCATCCACTTCCTGCATTATGAATGAGAAGAGCTGAGCTGGACAGACTTACTTCCACATCTGAGAGTTGACATGCTTGTCCATCATTGTGGTTAGGGCACATCGCACTCTGTCCCATCGCCGGTCAAAGGAGTAACAACCTCTCCCAAACAGTCGACTTCCAAAGGTACAGTACTAAGAACAAAAAGGGAGAAAAAGAAAAGGGACAAATAAGAAAACAATCATCAAAACTTGATAGTTTAACTACTGTAACAAAAACAAAAAAGCTGTCTATGGCTTATCACAGAGAGCACTTACAGCTGCCGGTCGAGGGTGATAACCTGAATAGTGACAGTCCAGTTTGTCAGCGCTATCCTCCCGCTCCTCGTTCTCTCCTTCGTCGCTAGAGGGTCGGGAAAACACGTCAGGGGTAGTTTGGGGATAGTGTGGTGACTCGTGGACTACTGCAGGGTCTCCGGGGGTTCCACCTCCGTGACTGCTGTTTAGTCTGATAGACAGTGTGGCTGATTATTTTCACCTTTATCATAAAAACTCTTTGAGAGAACCACTGGCCCTCAATTGTCAGTCAACTGCTAAAACGCAGCAAATGCTAAGTTGTAACTGTGTTTGTCTGGTGTCACTACGCACAAAATGAGAGTACACGACAAAATGAAACACAAGAATGTGTGTAGCGCAGTGCTTACCGTGGAAGACCAGGGCTGTGAAATTTGGGCTTGCCAAGTGGCAAAGGCTTAGTGGCGTCTGGGGCGGGGCCGTTGCCATGAGCCACCTGGTGGGAGTCATGGGCTGCGGCGAGGTGGGAGGCGGGGTGTGGGTCCCTGAGAGGGGGGTTTGGCTGGGTATAGGGTTGTGGGAGTTCTCTCTCCCTCTCCCGCTCCCTTGCTCTGTTCTTGTGCTCCGCCAGCAATGTGTCAAAGCGCTTTCTTCGCCCTGGCACCGCCCTCCGCTGGCTTAAGGAATGTGTCTGGTGAGACATTGGAAAGGTCAAAGGTCAGAATTGTTGTCTGGGTAAAGGATCTTGCTTAGGTTAAAATTAGTAACAGCTTCTGTTTTTTTCCTATTCAGATTTGTACATGACAGATAAAGTTAAAAAAAAACTAGAGAAGAGTAAAAAAAACTTCCAGAATAAGCTTTGTAATATCCATCATGTTTATTATAACGCCTGATATAACTTATTCCTCTGTGCCACAGAGCACAGTGTCGTCCTAAAACCTAGCAACAAGCGACACCACAGAACTACATGACATTTTCCTTCATTACATTTGCAAGCTGTATGGAGCTATGTCTTGATCAGTCAGTACCACACCACAGAAGTTGACAGCACGTGCTGAAACACTGGCCCTCACTTGTCAGTCAGCCGCTGCTGTGGGAAACACCCACCCAGAGGCTTGATGCCTCTTGCTTCAAAAACCCTTGTATCCTCGTTTGAAAAATGGAAAAATATTTGCAACAGTTGCTGTATCACTATTATTCTACTGTTCCTTACACAAACAGTGACAAAAATTTTAAGCTCAACTTTTAGGATCTGGCCTTTTAATGGGATTTGTTGACAATAAGAAAACTGTAGAACTTTGCGGGCTTTAGGTTTAAAAGATAAATGGTTACTTGAAGCCAACAGTACACTACACAGAAACTAGAGAGACTGGTTACCTTGCATGTTAGAGATCTTGTGCATGGTTTCCGAGCTGTCATATCCACAACGCCACAGTGAATATCTGGATTGAACTCACGTTCTGAGGGCACAGTACAAGAGTGAGGGAGAATTGTTACTTACATATATTGTGTAAAATCAATGGTTCTGTAAGCTGTTGCATGTTATACTTAGTCTTTCTAGAAAAAAATATGCCACACTCTAAACAGAATTTATAAATGAGATCTGACAGTACTACATGTTAACAGTACAAAACATTTTTTTATTTTCATCCAGCTCACCTGTCACTTTCTTGCTGAGGTGGCGTCTGCTACTGGCACTGCTGCTGCTGTCCTGCTTCTTGTCTGAGAGGACCGCGAGGTGGCCCTTGCCGTTGGGAATCTGACCCGGGGCCAGTAATGGAGGCTTTGGTATGGAGGGACAGTTAAGGCCTGGTTTAAGGGCTGATGATGAGGAGGTGGTGATGGTGGTAGTATTGGAGCTCACAGTGGTGCTAGAGGAGGAAGTGGAGGAGGATGAGGTGGTGGTGGGGGCAGATGGGGCCTGCACCAGCTTAGCTGACGAGTCTACCCTCAGGTGCATCTTCTCCACCTTGACAGCCGGGGTGAGGCTGGAAGAGAAGGTTACAGAGATGAAGAGGGCAGCAAGGAGGAAGCTGAGAGTTAGAAACACTGAGCCAGTGAGAAACGCATGGTAAGAGACAGATGTACACGCATGAGTGAAGCTGGGAGGACAAAACACGAAACTAATGATCCATCATTTATTAAAGAAAACAAACCAAAAAAAAACAGGTGTTTAAATGCATTACTTCTTGAAGACAAATCCTGTTTGAAATTGTTAAATTATAAATGACTATATAGGCCTTTTCTATAGGAGACATTTTGACTTGTCATAGCAGGAAAAGCACAATTGTGCACGTGAATAACATTAACAATGGTTCAGTTCCACTAACTGGGGATTTATGATTATTAAGAAGACAATTTAAATCTAGATACAACTGTGTGAGGTGATGTGAACACATCTTTCAGAGTTAAGGGAGAGTTCAGAATTAAATATGGTGATGCATTTGTATAAATAGATGCTTAAATGATAATTGTACTGTAAATCAGGATTATAACATTGTAATGATTAAACCATTTGGTTCACTACACCATTGATTAATAACTGAGCAACACAATATAATAAATCTGATAATAGATCACAAAGGCTCATCTATTCATAGAATATTTAATTTTATACCAGGATATTTACATGTATTCTAAAGGAGTAAATTATAAGTAAACAGGTCTAGTATGTATGTGTATCAGTGTGGTATCACTGACATTAGTCTTGACATCTAAACACATTGTCATATTTGGGGTCTTCAGTCTGATTTTATAACTGTCAGACATGAACTACCAACAGTTTGTAACTATTGCAATAACTGGCCAATGTCTTGATATTAGACTGATAACCTTAATAATACTGTTGACAGCTCTGCACAGTAGCTGCTTTAAAGGCACTAATCTTAAAACAATGATATGTGCTTAGAAGTTTAACAGAGAAATTGCAAAAACTGAGTGTGAGCTGAGCCAAGCTGAGCTACCTATGTGAAGTGCAAGCAAGGGCGGGCAGCAGTTGTCATTATTGCCGGTGAAATCGACACCAGCTTAAACTCTCACTTGTTACAGTTTGTTAAGACACTGTTAATTATGTCAGTTATAATGAAAACTGCAGCTTCTGCAATTTAAAAAAAGTTGCAATTTCACACGGCAACTTCCACAGAAAATAAAACAGATAGCTCAGCCCCTGTCTTGGTATTGTCATTTTGTGCAACCTTAGCACCACACATTAAACATGAAACTTACTGTGTCTTGTCAGGCTGGAGCGGCCTGAAGGGTGCAAAGGGGGATCTTCGCTGAATGCCTGGCAGCTTCTCTTTGGCTGGTTTGAGGAGTTTGGGATTGGAGGACGAGGAGGACGTTGAAGAGGAGGATAAGCTGGATCCAGCGGTGGAAGGTCGGCCAAGCATGCCTCCAGTCGCCATTCCAGCTACAGACCCCGAGCCCAGCCCAGGCCCGAGCCCACTGCCGCTGCTCCGATTCCTGCCCGACACGGGGAACGGCGAGGTGGAGGCTGGTTTGCTGGCTGAACTGTGTCTTCTCTCTGGAGTGACAGTATAAACCAGGCTGGCATTAAAACATAACAGTTTACAAAATTAGATGATCAGGATTAGAAGTCACAAAGCTTTGACCAAACGCTATAACGGACTAGTCCATGTGGGTAAATTTGGTAGTAAGTCGGCCATGAGTCAGGAGAAAAGGGGAAAAAAGGGAAGACACGGGAACATAGGAACATAGAAATGTACCTCTGACAGTAGTGAGCAGTTTACCTCAATAACAAATAAGCAGCATTTGTGATTCATGCCAACTCGGCCTGAAATAGAACCAGCCAACAGGTCAAGAGCTTCATTTCCTGCCTGAGCTTCTTAGAACAGTTGCTGCGCAAACTGATAAAAGGCAGCATGACAACAGAAAAGGTTAGGATGATATTGAGAGTTGGATGAAAAGACAAAAATAGAAAAATGAAAAAAAAAAAATCACTAAGTGCTTGCCTCCAAAGCTATCTATCTCCTCCTTTTGGGAAAAAGGTGTAAGTACGCCATGGTTTCCAAAATGAGCAAACATGGGTCTCTTGTGTTCGCATCCACAATAATGACAGAAGCTTTGGGTTTTCTTAGGAAGCGCTCATCACTTGCTATTTTCAGTAACAGCAACGAAAAAGCACACTTAAAATAATTTTATTGACATTTCCACTACTGTTCCACAACAAAGACTTATTTTACCACAACACAGACTCATTTCATACTATCTAGAGTTCGTTAGCTACCAAAGCAGAGACTACCGAAGAAAAAAAGTAGGACAGCAATCTCATGAAGACGTTGTTTTTGTTTGTTTGTTTTTTTTAATTCAGAGGTTACTGCAACTTGCACAACTTGTCTTGAATCTTGGCCATGCAGCAGCTCCCTAACAGATATACTGGGCCTCTGGGGTCACAGAGGGGTCACGCAGACAGACAGTCCTGCTGCTCTGACCATAAGTGGAGAGAGAGAGCAACACACAGAGACAGAGAGAGAAAGGTGTTCGCTGATGAGCTGATGAGAAATAGGCCACTGAAGGTTAGCTTGACCTTAACTTGATCTCGGCCAAACCTCAGTCTCAGCAGGTGAGCTGCAAACAAGTTGTTGCTGCACAAACAGTGGAGGGGATACTAACATATGCACAGAGCTGCCACTCCCTGATCTTCCTCAGTCAGCCAGCCAGCCAGCCAGCCAGCCAGCCAGCCAGCCACACACACACCTTCAAACTGTTTAGTCTTCCTTCCAGTTTCCCTTTTCAGGAAGGAAAAAAAAAAGCCTTTTCCCTCTTCTCACCTAAGGGCCTCTCTACACACCCTACACACCCATTCATGACACACTCAACATATCTTCTCGCCCTCTTCGTAGCAGCTGAAAAACCCAAATGCCTGTCTTTTGCTCACTGGCTCCTTCCGTCCCTCCATCTCCTGCTGTCTTGTCCTGTCCCCGGTCACAGTCAACAGCACACCCCGCACACAAACTCACACCAGGAAACCCCAGCGCGACACTCAGTGCTCTGTTGACAAAGCACTAGCAGTGAGAAAGGCACTGCAAACACCAGCAGCAGAGGAGGAGGAATAAACGTAGAGTCAAGAAAAAAATGTGTGCGCGCGCGTATGTGATTTGGGGAGGTGGGGTGGGGTAAAAAAACAACAGACAGAAGGACTAGGAGGAGCCTTAATATCCTCTTTCACACTGTTAAACCGTTGGCACCGTGCAAAGGGGAGTCCCTGGCTGTGGGAGTGAGAGAAAAACATTATCGTACAAGTGTGACGGCCTTACTATCGTCGACACAGGCACCATGTTCAAGCCACAGCACAGCCCAGCTTCTGTAAACTATTTATATAACAATGACAACCTTGTTCTTATTGCAAAAATAATAAACACACTACGGTTAGTTTTCTTGCCATCTAAGCTTAATGTGCATGATTCAAACGTGTGTGTTTGTTCAGCCAAGGCAAGGCGTGTGAGCAAAGCTGCGAGGAGGCAAGTCTTTGTTCGACAAGTTCATAAATGAATGCATAAAACGGCAGCCGAGCTTGCAGCTTCCCATTCTGCGGTGAGTGTCACCCCTGCTGGGATCAGCCTCAGTCGAGAAGCACAAACACCTAACGGGAGACAGATGGGCTCAAAGAAGCACGCTAAAATCATATTGAGACCATCTCAATGGTGCTGAGATCAGTGCCTCTGCCCCGTGTTAACACCACATGGGGTCTTCCCATAATGAGAGAGAGGAAGATGGGAGGAAAATCTCAGCAAGAGCACTGCTAATCTGTACGGCCACGCAGAGTGGCAGAGCCACAGAATTTCACTTAGATTTAGACTGTACGGCTGTGGAGCTGAAACAATTGCTCAATCAACAGAAAATCAATCTGGAACTATTCTGACAATCGATTTAACTGTTCAAAATATTTATCAAGCAAAACATGAAGAGCTGAAACCTAAATACCTTGAACTTCAGAACAGAAATTAGTATTGGGTGTGAAAAAGCTGATTTGGTGCATCCCTAATAATTATTAACACATTACAGAAACAGGAGAAACAAATGGCTATAAACAGTTGAAATCACTGTCAAATCACTATTCATTTCGGGTTCTTGTACTGCATAGATCAGATTGTGCCCAGTCTGCATCAACAATACCACCCTGTTCGAGATGTACACAGCCACCTGCTGTGATGTTAACGGTATTGTTTTACTGTACAGGCACTGTAATGCCTTCCAGGAACTGTATACTTCATTTCAAATCCCCAGGCAGGTATGAAAAGTCACCCGGATGCTGTAGTACTATTAACAGTCTGGTCCAGGCAGGCTCATATCAGTCTATACTGTTAAACAGTGCGATGAAGTCCTTTCTGTGACTGTTGTTGACACAGTAGCACGGACAGTTCCTCTAGGAGCCATGTGCTGTTATACCTCCCTCTTGTGGCTGACCTTGACAACTGTAATTGCTGTCTCACTTTAGTGAGAATATGCAGCAACTTAAAGGAATTCAGAGACTAAAACATAATACACATTTAGGACAAAGAAAGTTATGAGAAGAAATGTGACCACAGATCTCTGATTCAGATGAACTTATACTAATAAGGGTGGAAGTGATCAGATCTCGGTCATAACAAGGTCACATGAACAGACTAACAAGTCATGTCCTCTTGAACTGACCTGACTTACAAAGACTAATACAAATTCTTACATTAACCAAACAATCCCACATAACAGGACATAGGAGGTGTCACTCTAACATGCAGCTTTACAATTTCAAGGACTGCTTATTTCTTGTAGTGACTATGGGTGTATGGGATCTTACTTTAACACTGTCAAGTTTAAAAAGATCCACAGTCATGCAAATGCTACATTCACAGATCACAGATATAATTCATCCTTTTACTTTAGCACTCTAGTCGAGGATCCAGCTTAACTATCTAACTAACTATAGTGAAAATCCATGCACTGAAATGCACACATGCACATCCCTAAACTATTAATAGAACCAGAAATCGGATCTTTGCTGTACACGTTAAAATGGTACATTACAGGGAAGACTGAGAGCGCCACATCAAATATTAACAGGGGAACTGTAAACACACACAAGTGAGTCAGTAAGTCAAATAAATAAATAAATCAAAGTCTGTGGTGTCCCCACTCAGGTTACTGTGTGGAGAAGGAACAGCGGCAGGGGAATACTAAAACAGAGGGAGACATAATACCACAAAGTGTGTTAATGTGTGAAAAATCACCACCAGCCTTGAAGTGGTATACGGTGTGGGTACAGGGTTCCTACAGACGAGAAGTTCTTTGTTACTTCCTTTTCATCTCTTACGGTCCACATGCACTCCCCTCCTTGTAATGAGCAGTAATAACATTCAAAAACTGTTAAACCCTAGTCTGCATGGTGTTTGCATGAAAAATGACGGAATATAAACATGCATGAATGAGTGTGCATGATGCTTACCGTAGTGTGCTTGGAAGGCTTGGGGCTTGACTACTTGACCGCAGTGGCTGCACATCACCAGGTAGAAGTCGTCCTGTGCGGGACACTGGCCAAATATGGGCATGTCTGTACACATGGGAAGAATGAACCAGACAGGGCACAGGTCAAGAGAGAGAGGCAAATAAAATAGACCTGTGTTCACCTGGTGCCCCAGTTGGCAGTTGTATCTACACCAAAACATCTATCATTTGTTGTCGTAACGCTGTAACAGCTCTAGAGAGGGTGATTCCAGTGTGATGGCATCAGCTTTTTTTTTTTTTGCATTACCCCAAAAAGGAAAATCAGTCATATCCTGGGTACAATTCAGACATGCAAATAAAGTACTAGTCCCCATTCACCATGGAGAACATGTCCTAGTGATAAGAACCAGGAAAAGAACTGAGCCAGGAATCCAAAGGTTACCTGCTGTCAAAGAATGAATGTCTCTCCCAGATAAAAACAAATGCACGACCAAAATGTACATATAAAAGATTTTGGACAATTTGATAGATAAGGAGATATCACTGATTAATAAAGTTCAATGAATAAGATCTTTTTTGCATCTTGCTTTTCTCTCTTTTATGTGAAAGTATGTTTTGGGGTTTTGGACTGTTGGTGAGACAAAACCAGCAATATGAAAACATCATCTTTGACTTTAGGAAATTGTGATGGGCATTTTTCCCTTTTTTCTTATTTTATAGATCCAAATATTAATCGTTTGATCATAAGAGTAATCAGATTTATCCACAGTGAAAATCTTTAGTCATCGTCCTACAATCAAAAAAGAGCTGTTGGTGTTCATTGCAGAAGTTATGAAAGTTGTGTGTCACATTGAGATGTATAAAAATGCTTTAATCCATAACAGTAAAATATTCCTATTCCAGTAATGCTGGTTACGTTGTTATCAGAATTCACCTGAAACCTCCTCCCTTAAAGCCAGCTCAAGAAGCCATTTTGGGCAAAGATTAAAATGTGAACACACACACAGGGTCATCGAGGCCCATTAAAAGTTCTGACAACTCATTGCAGTGCAGTGCAAGAGCCAAGTGAAGAAAAGATTGATTTCAAGGTTTCCTTTTTCTTCCAGGGGGATGTAAAGACCCTACAGTGCCACAGAGGTAGTGCAATTTTTAGGCACATGATCATGAAAAGCATAGGGAGCATGAATGCCAAGCCACACAAATGGCATGCGCGTAGCTCCAGCATCTCTAGCCACCCAATAATATGAACCGAGGCTCACGCTTCTCCAGCCACTCAATGGCAAATCAGAGGGAAGTGCTGCTCCTCACCAGAATGTGATCAAAATTTACCCTGGCGCACAGAACCAGAAACCACCTAATTAAGGAGGCTAATTAAGAGATTGCCTGGAGCGTTATGATGAGATGAGAAGAGGAGAGTATACAAGAGGAGCGAAGTGGAGCCCCTCTCCAGTACGTACTCCGCCAGGGCCGTCAAGGGTTCTCCAAACATCACTAGCTGAATCTGGAAGGGATGAGGGCCATTAAGCAAAGACCATATAAAAGGTCTACCTGGCGGCTTTGCTCTCACAGAGGTCAGTGGCAGTCTTGTGTGAAAGAGTTGACAAGCCTGATGCTACTCAATGCGCATCAATTGTCTGAAGCCACTCTGCTGAGTGTCTCCTTCAACAGCACTGAAAAAACGTATTTTCACAGCGGCTGGGGTCTGCCACAGAGAAAAAGCAAATGCCTTCACTTAATGGACAAAAGCATGTAAATTATATAGAACTTGAGTAGGAAAGAACACTGCTGATGTGCATGAGCACTGCTCTTACTGTTCTGCAAAGAAAACAAGTGCTGAGATGTGGTGTGAAGTGCAGTATTCACTGGTTGCCAGTTGCAGAAGCATAAGCCATTAAAGCAATGGTTGGAAACCGGCCTGAAAGTTCTGGGCAACTTCTTTTATGTTCTACATGTCTGTTTTCCTCTCATTCTCTCTGTAAGCCATCCTTCTGCACCACTAGCAAACATATTTGCTAAAAATCAATAACTTCCCATGCATTCTCCATTAAAACTACACTTTCTCTTAGAATCTTACAGAAAGGGACCGAGAACTGCAGAGTCCAGTAGGCCAACCACGTTTCCTCATTGGATCAGTTGCAAAGTCAAATGACACTCATTCCCAAACTGCTGCTGTTGTTCACTTGGACCGTTCTCCAAACGGGTTGCTTAACTATAAAAGCAGCCTGGCTAGATCTCCCTGCCACTCCGCATTCAACGCACTGGCACTGAAACAGAAAAGTGGTCTAACGCTACTGTGTCTGCCCGATTCTTAATCCATTTTCTTCTTGTGCAAGGAGGAGATGAAAAGGATAGAGAGAGAAAGGAAGTCACCGTGGAGGAGAAAGAAGAGACAGAACAACAGAGCAGAGCCAAGAAACAAGCAACAAGAAAAAAAAAACGGGGCAGAGAAGCAGGCAGAGGCCTTAGTGAGACAAAGAGGAGGACCTGCATTGAGGAGGAGGCGAAAGAGAGCCTGTGAGCACGAGACAGAGGAAGAGAATGAGAGTCCAGTTAATTTCAGCATCCTCATCCATGGCAGTGATGAATGATCTAGGTGGAGTAGTAGCAGCTCTGGCTGCCTCTGAGCTGCACATACGCAGGCTGAATCTGACCTGTGACACTGACACTGACACTGGCACAACATTTCCCAGCTTCCCTGACTGTAAGAGTGCAACTGCAAAATTTATAAAATTCAAGACAGATGACGAGTAAATTAACTGCCAATCTTTTTTCAGTGTGTGTGCGTGTTGGCTAGAATGGCGGTTACACCACAGGAGGAATCTGGTGGTGAGTCATTGTGGAGAGGTGTAGTCATCCACTTGTAATACCCCCACTAGACACACACAAACACACACACACACACACACACACACACACACACACACACACACACAATTACATTCTATGAACACACACCTCTGCCACGGGCAGCATGTGTTGATCAGCCCCATGACACAAACAACAGTCACTGATAGACGCTGCTACATAACAGAGACATGTTTCAAGCCAGTTGCAAGTGGCACAAGTGGCTTTGAATTTTAAATGATCACCGTTTTTCTGCCTTCCTTTAAAAATGCTTTTCTTGATCCTGAGATATACCAGTTCTAGTCACTTTCAAAGATATTTATACACAACATTTCTGATGTCAGTCTAACTATAAAAATGTATGCAGTCCACTGTGTATTGTGTTATGTTAAATATTATGTTCTGTACCACCCCTTAAGGGACACAAGAACAATATGTAATAGGACATTTGCTGCTGAAATTGTGCAATGGTCTTAGAGTGTGCAGACAGGCCACATTGTGGACCAGTGCACATGCAATATAAGATAAGTCCTCTGACAAGCCGCCTGCAGTTAACCTTTTCCTTTAGAGCAACACATGGAGATAGAGAGAGGGAAAAGAAAAAGGATAAAGCTGGACACGCACTGATGACATCATAAATGTGGGCCAAAAACCATGTGACCGCTGTGAAATGTGCCATCTTTCCTGATGGTCATTCCTCACTGCGATATAACTTCAGACACAGCCTGTTCTGCAAACACATAGACAGCATGAATGAGAAAGTCCATAGGTGTTCTACATTAGGAGTCACCTAATTCAGAGACGTGTCAAATTCTGTGACAATTATGCACACCACAGTGATCACTTTGTTGTTGGCTGCAGAATTAATTATGGTGTTGAGTGTCTGAAGAAGATCCTCATGGTTTTTGCTTAATTAGCGCCATTTTTCTCTGCCAAATTATACACACAAATAGAATTTCAGAACAGGGAACAACAGAGAATAAGAGTATTTTCACTGCATGCTTAGCTGAGAAACAGAGCTCAAAGAAACGGATGCATCTTAATCTTAGTGTCCTAGTCGCTGCGATAACTGTCCCCTAACAGCAGGGTCACATTCAACATTCCCTGCTCATCTGTCCTTGAGCGAGAGATAAAAATCCTCACAGCAAAGTGATTAAAAGTAGCTGTGGATGTGTTGCTGACATGGATAAAATACAAATATAAACATACCATCTACGTGGGTACACATTTGTAAGAGTGCTACCCAGTTAACTACCTACGACCGCGAAGAACATTATCAAAGCATGAAACCTTTCATTACATGAGCTGCGCTTCAAAATACAGTCACTCCATCACTGTAGTAAGAAAGTTGATTCATCACTCATTCATTTGTTCCTGAGTTAAAAGAAGAGGTCAGTCTTCAATCAGTTGGCTCATTCTGATCTCAGTCTTAGTGCTCGGTGAACCTGGAAAATGACTGCATGATTGCTGATTTGTAAGTAAACAAGATGCCATTTTATTGCGATAACAGATGCACCTTTATGGTGAAGCTCTTTCGAAACCCAGACCTGCCAGCAGGACAAATCAGCAAACACTAATTGAGGCATTTCCAAAAATAAAATTGCAGCACCAAGTGCTCTCAAACATCATTGTGCGGCTGAGAAGCCAGGTGATGTGTGCTTCTGACATTGTGGGTTTTACCACCTTCGTCAAACGAGGCCCTTCCTCTTTATAATGTCATGACTGAACCTTTCCCTGTTACTGCCCATTATAGTATGAATGAACATTAACGCTATAATATGTTTCAGCTTTAGAGGGAAACGCTGGAATGACCTGAGATCATAGATACTAGCAAGAAAACAATCATCCTACATCTTTGTTATCAGAGTAGCATGGCTGATTTTTTTTTTTTAAATCCTCACTGATGGTTGACTTTCAGAGTTTACATACGTCTGGCCTAAATAAATTAGTTACTTATATGCAATGTTTGTTGGTTCACAAGACAAGAAAGTCATTTTAAATAGAGCATTTTTTTCAATTTGATCTAAATATGTGGTAACAAAAACATTACAGCTGTTCATATTCTGTGTTGGAGCAGCATGTGAAATAGGAGCAGACCATATTGTAGCCTCATACTATTTCAACAGAACTATGACTAAGAGGGGACTTTTACAAGAAAGTCCCCATTACTGTTTTAACAGTCAAATTTCTATTTGGGGATCTCATTTACATAAATCGTATAGGTTTGTAGCTTGCTGCCTTAACATTCTTCAGGCAACAAATCTTGGTGTTGTCATATGGTAAGGGGAGACACGTGAAATCTGGTGAAAGGTTTCACGTGTAAAATGGCAGAAATGTGGATGCTGAACAATAAAGTCCATTAGATGCATTCTCTAAGCAGAATATGACATTGTTATTACTATGTTTGGGCCTATACTCACCTACAGCGAGTCTAAGTAGTTAATCGTTAAGTTATTTTGAGGACAGATGTAAATGTCACCTATCACACGAATAACAGACAAATGTTTCACTGGTTATATCCGGGTGGCCAGTCAATTCATGATGCGCATGATTTACAGTAGGTTTATATTTTGGCCGAACGACGCGTGTAAAGTGTTTGAATCCATATGTGTGTGTGTGTGTGTGTATGTGAGCAAAGCCCCAGAACCAAAATACACCTTTGGCCCTAGAGGGAAAAAACACTCACCTTCTCTGCACAAACGCATGGCTTCTCGATTTTTCCCGAAGTCTTTGAAACTTTCCACCGATTCAGCACCTGAAAATAAGGCGATCCGACACACAGACAAATAAATAGTTGCACTTGCTTGCCTGCCCGTGCTGTTGCTACCAGTAGCGTTTCTTCATATTCCACCAAAAACTGCATGCAATCGGCCAGAAAACTGGTCGGGACTGGCAACTGTCGCGCTCTACCTCGCTTCCTCGCGCACATTCGGGACGCTGGGGAACTCACCGTCGTTGCCGTGGAGTTTGGCGGCGTCGACCCAGTTGCTCCAAGGCTGTCCCAGCATTATTTCTGGACTAGGCAAGGATCTCCGCTCCGCAACAGTCGCCATTGCTGTGGAGCCTTCTCCCCGCTGGATCTGCTGCTGCTTCAGCTGCTGCCTGGCCGCTCGGCGCTGCTCCCCCCTGACGTCATCCTCGGCCCTTTCCGACATTCTTTCCGCTACAATGTAACAACACAAGAGTCAGCGTTGGTCGCGCTCGGGATAGGAGGACTTTTTCACTGATTGACACGGGTAAGCGCGTGTTGTTTCGCCGCACCCGCCCCTCAAAAGAAAAGGAAAACTGTGTGTGGCCACTTGACAAGCAACAAGTACAACGCTTACACAACATATCACATACACCGAATGAATTCGTAGACGGGCGATTTACCCGAAGGTCTCTGGGGCCCTGGCTAGTTAGCGTCAACTCTGATCTGTTACATTGCATGCAAAGCTTAACTACAGTGCTGGGCTTGGTGGTTTATGTTAAACCTTGCTTATTAAATATAACATACACATACATAAGCTCTGGTTCATTCACTGTTCACACAGCAATGTGTAATATTATATAGTTTACGTCAGCTGCCCTTAAATAAATTAAAATAACTGTATATCTTGGTAAAAAAAAAATAATAAGGGCTTGACTTTGAGATTTTCCTCAATATACACAATGTAAGCTTTCTAAACATCTATGTTGGTGTGATACTAGTGGATACCCGATTACAGCCTGCACTTTGCTTATGCAAATTCTGAAGAACAGATCTTGTGATGGTGTTTTAGATTTTAAAGTAAGCATTTAAAATCTAAAACACATTGGCCGAGAGAAGTCACAACAAAAGGCACATCACAACTCAAACTTTACATTTTTGCATGAGAAATACACAAAAATGTTGTCTGTCACATCTGAAGTTGTAGAAGGTGTTTCTTGCGCAGATATTAACCAACCTAATGTAGGATGACTGTGCATAACATGTTTCACTGATTTACTCATCAATACTTACAACTTACTATTCATATACCAGTATTATATTTTTGTCAATGCATCTTTAAGCTGTTTGTACTGATGTGAGTCCTCACACACATGAACATAGCTGAAACATGTTTAAAGATAAATTCACTTGATCTACATGGATGATGGATCAGCAACTTATTTTGCAATTGAAATAAAGGCAGACTCATGTTATATAGCTCATGTTACTGTTAAACAGAATGTCTATGAAAGAATAATGTAACCATTAATGAGACTTATTACTCATTTGAACAGATTCCCTTGTTGTTCCTAAACTGTTATCCACACCCACATTTTCTTTACTTTCACTTTCAAAATTAAATGTTTGTTATCTACATGAATGCTGTACATATTCAACAAAACTGACATGCAAGAAAAAAAGGAATGAAGAAGAACCAGACAACATTTAGTAGAGACTGCTGATTGCTGTAAAGAAATATAGCAATACAGGAACCTGACTTACAAACAGCATAAACATTTTGAGTCTTCAGTTAGTACCATCCTTCCTTTTTTATATGAATGATGTAATAATTAATGATCAATGACTGTGATCTCAGTTCATTTAAAATTCTAAAGACACGATCATCTAACCATTTGACAGAATGACGTGAAGAATGAAGTGCAGTTTAAGCAGCCTGCTACACAGTTTTCCTGATATTCCTGATATCAATAAATGTCAGAAAAGTTGAATGTATTCCCATTTGGCATGCACTCTGAAGAGCCCTGAGCAAAAAAGACCTTGGCCCTCTGTTGCTAGTTTCAAGTGTACAGTTCAGAAACTTGGCTTTGTCTTTAGACCAACACTAAATTTAGAAATACAAATTAAGAAGCTTATCCTGAAGATGTTGCCAGTGACTTGCAGTCCAAAAAAATTACATTTTATTTTCCCTGGTCTTTATTTACTGCATGTGCATACACCTTTGTCACAAATTGTACCAAAATGTACAATAAGATGTGAACTCTCCCAAATCCAAGGTTAACTTTGAAAATCTGGCTGTAGAGGTTCATACTATGAGGATGCTAACTTTCAGAATGCAGCCTTCATAATGAAGACTGGCTACTGTAGAAACTGTTAAAAAGTTTGTACCACAGTTCGCAGAAAAACATGACTTAGTGCCTATGACATCACTCATACGTTTCTCTAGGGATAGCTTGAGGCTTGTCTTTGGATCATTTAACGAAGCCTACAAATTTAAAACAGGCACCCAGGGTAGAACCTGAACAGACTACTATACTTTACTACTTTAATATTTACATGTATACCTATATATAACAGACATGACGCTAGATGTTCTGGCTGTAGTTTGAGGGTGAAAAACACAAGAAAAGCTAAAAAGAATAAAAATTTTAGTACCTTGTTTTCTTTTGAAAACCACCATACAAATAAAGTTGGAATTATGTTCTGCAAACACTGGGTAAAGACTTAATAATCTATATGGATTTGAAATGGATCTTCTGTTTTAAATCCGTGTTATACACAACTGTGCAACTTATCAAATTATCAGTTTTTCTGAGGTATTTCCCATAATGACACAATACATTAACTGTATTTTTTCCAAGGGGCATGCACTCCAAGTGTTTTTCACTGAAATGTTTAACTTACCCATTTACCCACCACCACAAATCACAAACCACAAACCTCTGGGTAACGTTTTTCCCAGTCTTTTCTTCTATTACCAGTCTATCACCTTCACTAGCAAAGCCTTTCATTTGTGACATCCTTATGCCTTGATATTAGTCAATCTACAATGATCTGGAGTCCTTTTGGTCTGGGATGGGACCACAGGTATAGTTATTTTTCTAATAAAGCCCCCCAAATTCTTCCATCTTTAAAATGTGGGTGTCATAGAATTTCCTCAATAGCCCCTTTTACACATACACCCATAATATTTCTGCAAAAGCTGCACTTATCAGCTGTGATTAAAAGCTGTGACACTGCCAGTAAAGAAAAACACAAGTTTGTCAATCTCTGTCGACTAATTTACATTTTTGTGTCTTGTGTGAAAGCCAACCACTAGACACCAAACATTACAGACTTATCACATACATTTAATAACCACAAAAAAAGACCCCTGTAAAATATTAGGCAGTCTGAAACAAAAGTCTTGTAAATTTCTGCTTTTCTGAAACTTGAGTTGGTGGTGCTGTATTGGATTACATTTCACTGAAAGGCGTGTGTAGTATAGTTTAACAAAATCAAATATAAAACAAACACCTCACCTTCAATATATTCATCCTAAAACAGCACCAGTATACAGCACAGGCCACACGCTGGTGCTGCAGCCTCAAAAAGCAACACCTACCTGACATAGTCTCAACAATAAATGAACATTTTACCAAATAGTGGATTTAGTATTCACAGCATGACTGTTGTACTGGACTGCACTGCATTTACAGGGGTTTTTGTTTTTGCACGAAGTGAACGCATAATAGTGGAAGAGTAACGAAAAGTGGATTTTTCCTTTCACTAGATATCATTCAGTCCATTAGTACATTACCAGTAATGACACTAACTGGGACAGTATATATGAGCTTATTTTTTCATCCCTTATTTTTTTTTTTTATCTACAAACGGGCATTAAGATGTGTTGTTTATGTGCTAAAAATAACTAAAATGCAAAATAGGTTGACTGAAAACATCCCAGCTAAACCTAGGAACCAAAATAAGAGTCCAAAATAAGTAACCCCAAATTGTAACCATCTGTAAGCACTACACAACCACTTATAAATGTTATATTATATTGTATTCAAAAATACAATTGTAAATAGAGGGTGAGCTGTGGGATCTTACCTTGGCAAAATAAGAAAAAAGGAACTTATTTTTAACTCAGTCAGCCGATCCTCATCGGTTTTGGTGATTGCTGGCTGCCACACACACTGGAGAGGAAGTCTGGAGACACACACAAGCCCAAACACATACACACACACAGACACAGACAAGCATTGAGGGAAGGCGAGTCAGTATCAAGTTCTTAGTTTTTCTGTTTCTTGATAGCATTAATAGGTGAACAGGGGATTATAAAACTATGTCTGGAAGGTAACATTGTCCCCCATAAGCCTTGTCGTGGAGTTCTTCACCACTATGCAGTAATCCAATCCATTAAGCACCATCCCTAACCACCCCTCTCCAGCTCCACAGTAATCCCTTTTAAAGACTGAGACCGTACCCTTTTATCATTATTTTGCTTGTCTTAACTGATGCAAAACATACTGTAATATATTCACAGAGGTAGCCAGTGGCTTGATTAAGCAAAACAGAAAGCCATACGGTGATAACTGTGTATGAAGTACAACTACTTACTTCATTTTTGTATAAATTTGCATGATACTTCAAAAGTTGTTTGACAAAGGCATTTGCTGTGGCCAATTACAGCCAAGGATCAAATTAACTAACTTCAAACTCAGCTACATCTCTTAAGTCTATATTAGGAAATATGTTTCCTCCATGCCTGCAAACTCAGGTGTAAGTTATAAAACTAATGAAGTCTCTGTTCCATGTAGGTGTGCCAGTAAGCCGTGTCAGTGAACCAGCATGCACAACATCAGGGCCCTGGCCCCAGCAAGCCTAAGCTGAATACAGCCATTATTAATGTTAGTAGCTACACAGTTCTGTGCATCTGAATGTGTTTTTTTCCTTTTTTCTTTTAGTATTTACTGCAAAAAAAAACCAACCTGCAGCTACAATTCCCAAACCTTCCACATGAACATCATCAAAAACCCACAAAACCGAAGTTCAGAACTTTGACCTAAGAGACCGTTTTTTGGGGGGGTTTTAGCAGTGCTATACTTGACAGTGGCAGGGAGTTCTACATATACTTTCCATTACCCATAAAGAATGGGTGATATGGTTGAAATAAACTTTCACCCTGCCCTTACACATGGCATCAGAGAGAATATTCTGTATACACACTGTGCATAATTTGATACTTTTCAAGTTAAGCAAGTCAGTAGTCGTAATTTAACCTGAAATCAGTTGTAATTTGGACTCTACAAAGTGAGTAAGCCAGTAGCCATGATTGGTAAAAGATGACATTATATAATTTCTTTAAAAACGAAGCATTTGTCAAGTGACAAGTGGGCGCACACCTTGACAGGACAACTCAGTTAGCTAGCTAACAGTTACTAGCAGGGACCACCAGAAGCCAGCAGTTTTATTGGCTAGCGTTGCCCCCACCTCTGCTGCACACTGGCCACACTAACGTACACTAACATCTTTTTTTAAATAGTAAAGATAAAGTCTTCATATCGTCAATACGATGTGTAAAAAAGGAATTATGTCTATCAGGACCTGTGTCATGAAGGCAGTGCGGGTCTGTGACTGGTACAAACGTTAGCAGAGAGCAGTGGCGGGTACATTAGCCTGCTAGCCTGTAGCCTGCCATGACTAGCATTAGCGAGGAAGCTGGCAGAAGCTTGACAGGACAGCAGAAGTCATTAGCAGTCGTCACGGACCGACAACAACTTCGCTCTTACCAAGGCTCTGGATGCTGTAGACGTAAATGTGACACCAGATAGATATATATCAGCTGGATGCACAAGGCGAAGGAGACAGAAGACGGTGGGAAAGAGCGAGTGCAGTGCTCAGCCTCGGTGGAGGTCTTCACCTGGTGCTTCCATGTCTGTTTACCAGACTGCATTCTGGGACAGCGACGTCCCTGCGTCCGGACGCACGCGCGCACCAGCACACGCTTCTCCGTAATCAAAGTATTTCTGGTTTGTTATCTCCAGTGACATAATAATAGCATAAAGCTTGGACTATTTTGATAAGCACTGTATGGCAGGTGCCATTTAAGATACTACATAGAATTTATTCTTTGAAAGATTTACACTGAAATGAACTGCAGATGTGATTTTTGTGTATTTGTGAAGAAAAACCTTGCCGACTTATTTTTTCAGTGTTCAGTGAACACAACACAATTTGATTGGTAATTCGATTGTTAATTGTAAAAAAAAATGTTGTTATGGCTTCAACTTTCTATGGTGTAATTATTATACAAATAAATAAACAAAAACATTACAAGCACAATTTCATGACGTCAGTTTTAAATTATTCTTAAATTGCTCTCACCATGTCATCAGTGGTTTCAATAACGAATAATGATCATAAGTAAAAATGACTTTGAATTGTATTTTGCTTCATTTTTCAGATGCTCATTTTTGATGAGTAACCTAATTTAAATATTATTTCATCCATGCCTTGTGTGACATATATTCCATAATCGACGTACATGTCTCTTCTCCCTTTATTTTATTATTTTATTATCTCTATTAAGTCATTCATTTACTTGTTGGCTTAAAAAAGAAAGTCGGGCCAATCACCGTCGTCGGGCTGCTTTGTTCACTTCCTGTTGTTCAATAAAGTTTATCTGGCTGGGTACAGACATGGGAGCTGTTACAGATGGTAAGTTACGCTCTAACTGATCGATTTCAACTCTCTGGTAAAAGCCACGAGTAGAAATGCGTGCCAGTGCTTTAAAGCACCCATCTGTACGTAGTCATACTGGGTAACACAAACTCATTTTATACACAGGAGTAGTAGCATGCTTTCAAAACAGCTAGCAGAATTATAACAGCAGCCATGTTAGCTAGCTAACAGCTAAGCGTTAGCAGGGCAGCTTTTTAGTTTACCTGCTGTGTCTGAAAGGCTGTTTAATCCCCTCTGTCGGTCGTATCCTAGATGAAGTTATACGGAAACGTCTTCTTATTGACGGGGACGGAGCTGGCGATGACCGCCGCATCAATGTGCTGCTAAAGAGTTTCACCAAATGGTGCCATTCGCCTGGGACACTGGAGGAAAGGTAAGCGAGCTTTACAGACCCCAGGAACTCAGCCTTGGAGTTTGTCGCCAAGTATTTCTATAAATGAGAATTGCATTGCTTTGAGTCACAACCCCTATTGTCATTCCGCTTAGCTTTACGCAGTATCAGCGGATGTTGGGCACACTGGCCCAGTGCGAGTCCTCCATGGGGAAGACGTTGATGGTTTATGACATGAATCTTCGGGAAATGGAGAATTATGAGAAAATCTACTCTACCATAGGTAGGAAATTGGGATTTCCTGACACTGACCAGGATTATTTACAACTCCGACTCCGTTTATTAAAGTTTGTATACAAGCTGTTGCTGTTACTTTATGTAACATAAATACTAACGTTCTTGCATTTCATACTTTTAATGCCGTATCTAGAAGTGCTGAATCACCACAGAACAATGTGTTTCAATTTCAAAGGCCTCACAAATCACCTCAATACCAGCTTTTTGTCCCATATTGCAGAACAAAACATCATGTCAGCGCATGAGAAGATAGCAGAATGCAAAAAGGAAATTCAGAGGGCAAAGAGAATACGGAAAAATCGTCAAGGTAAGAATATATTCAGGGCTCTAGATCAGTTTAGATAATTTTTGTATTTACAGGAGATTTACTGCTGGTGCATCTCATGTATACGGGGACATTATTGTACCCCACCATGTGGGGGCAAAAAAAGAATTGCAGTTGTATTACAGCATCTTTATTGAAATGTAGATCACAATTGATCATTTTTCTAATGTTATGTCATAGGGTATATGCAGTTTAATAAATCAAAAAATCAATTTGATCAGCCACCATGATCCAATGAGTTCCTGGCAGTAATAGCAGTTATATGTGAAGAATAAGTTTCTGTTTTTTAAAAAATGAAAATGGAGCAATGTATTTGGGACATTTTATTTGTGAGTTATCAACAGGTAATTCTATTTCTTTTTCCACAAAGTTATCAGTCATTTTAGAGGACTTATTGGCAATACAGGTTGTCAAAATTATGTAAAAATGCACATTTTCATGGTTTCATACCCTCTCTGTCTTTCTTTCTTTTTAGAATATGATGCTTTAGCCAAGGTTATCCAGCAACACCCAGACCGACATGAAACGCTAAAGTAAGTAAGCCTGTGTCTTCAGTTTCATTCAAATATTGATGAAGTTGTTTTGCTTAGTGTGTCATGACAGTTTTGCCTTTCACCATAATCACATTATGTGATTAATTTTGCTTTGATAACTTACAGACAGTTGGAGGCCCTTGACAAAGAACTCCAGCAACTGTCTCACATCAAGGAGAATGTGGATGCAAAGGTAAAACCAAATACACACATTCTTTCTTCTGTTCCAACTCAGTGTCTTCAGTCAGTAGTAGTATTTTATTTCAATTCTTTTAATCTCCCTGTTGTTCCACTCAGTTGGAGTTAAGGAAGAAGCAGTTTCATGTACTACTCAGTACCATACAGGAACTCCAGCAGACCCTTGAGAGTGAGTAAACAAGGAGATTTTTGGGTGCCATGTTTGAATTATTTGTGCGTTTTAATGTCACTCTGTCTCATTCTTTATGCTGAATAGTTTTTGCTCTGTCATATATACCAGGAAACGTTTAGAAAATGCAGAGGACCGCATGCCTTCATAATCATTTTTTTTTCTCTTGTAGATGATGAAAAATCAGACAATGACGACAACAGCCAAGAGAGTCCTGGAGAGAATGGTGAATGAACACATAGAAAGCCTGACTAGAATAAGAAGTGAACTGCTCTTAAATGATTTTGTTGTTTAAGAATGATTTTTGTATGTATTATTGAATAAAGTTGACTTGTCTTTGTCTGTCTTGTTCGGTTTATTTATCCAAATGCTGAATATTTAGACGCATGTCTGTACATATAACTCAAAGTGTTCATCTCACATTTTATTTAGAATAATTAACCAAGGTTTCCAGAATTACTTATTTCATGATGGAAATGCATTAGGTATGTAAGAGAGATACAGTACACAGCTGATATAAATAACATGGTTATTGATGTTGAGAAAATTGTTAAATAATGAAAAACAGTAAAAAAGAAAAATTGAATTATTGACATCACATTCAGTGCAAGATTACTTGCTTACTGATGACAGGGAGTAAGGTTATAGTTATGTACTTGGTTAGAATATCTAATATGTTTTAATTATAATTAAGGATTGGATTGCAAAACTACTGAGTTTTGCTGTGAGGTTGGGATTTTGTTTTCACAATTTCCTCTGTGAAACCACAAGGTGGAGCTAAAGTACATAGTTTTACTTTTTGGGCTGTTTGGGTGTAATCATGAGTACGTTTGATGTCCAAATGTGGAAGACAGTACCAGGCAGCTACAATAAGACTAACCAGTGTGGTTTAATGGATTTTAGTTAGATTTGAAGGAAAGAATTGATAGTTCTCTTCTATGTGTACAAACAGGTCTCAGCCTGACACGAAGCAGGGTGTTTTAACACGAGTGAATCTGTTTATGTTGTATCAGCTGTAAGTGATATTTTTATCATAATGTAGGAAAACTTGAGGGACTGCACACACCCAGGACATCGGGTGTTTAAGCTGCTGCCCTCTGGCAAGAGATTCAGGGTGCTGAGA
>JBBMJY010000018.1:8242324-8260192 GCA_037833715.1 Toxotes lorentzi
TGTGTGTGTGTGTGTGTGTGTGTGTGTGTGTGTGTGTGTGTGTGTGTGTGTGTGTGTTTGTGTGTGTGTGCGTGTGTGTGTGGTGTTGTTGTCTGGCTGAGTATAAATGTTTGCTTCACCCTCTCTCACGTCTCTTCATTCCTCTACCATTCCACCATCTACAGCTTCTGTGATTATTATGAGGAAAGAAAAAAAGAAGAGAAAGTGAGTTAGGATCATGAGGATAGAGGAAAAAGTAAGTAGGTCATGTACCTATACCTGACTTAAAGCGACAAACGTAATAAAACCCAGAACATAGACTGGACCCACAAATTGGGGTGACGCTGAGGGGGTCACAGGTCACATCTTTGTGTCACATTGGCAGTATAAACAGCTTTTTAATGTTGCTTTTGGTTGAGGCAAAGCTTATGAAAGTGGAGTTCAAAGTTCAACATCTCTGTCTAAAATGTAGTGGAATAGAGGTATAAATTGGAAGTACCACAGATAAGCATTACAAATTATATTACATGATGAGAAAGATTAATAACAGGAATTATGAGTCTAATAAAGGGACATTCTGAAAAGCAGCAAAAATAGCTCCTTAACAAGAAGCTCAACACATCACTGACAGCAGACAAATGAATTTGCTCAAGCTGAACCTGCTAACATGTACAGTGGAATAATTAAAGCCTGTGTCTAACTGAGGTAGATGTAGTTTCCTCACACACACTTGGTGGCTGTTCGCCTTCACACATCGGATGCTAATACAATAAATTAAGTCTTCATATCATCACTTTCAATAATATAACATACTAACCCTCATTTATCAAGGGTGTCATAACACTGGTCTCTAAACACTACAACTGAGAAAATGCATTACACAGCGTGAGTTAGTCAAAGTATACCGACATGCCCTCACTTCGTACACGTACAGTCCCTACCGCTGCTGTTTTTAAATTAACTCGCTGCCTCTGCTGCCCTCTCCAACAATACTGTGGCCCAAAGAGACATCATTATGGAGCTGTGAGCAGAAAAGTTTTGCCACGGCTTTGCCTGCCTCATTTGATAAACAGAAGAGGGATAATTAGCTCTCCTCTCTCCACTTTGCTCTAAATGTGATAAGTAGGTTTAATGACATGAAGTGTAGCAGTTTTGTGTGCACGACTGGTAAAATTTACACAAAACATACAGCTTCCTTATAGTTCCAGGGCTTCTATGTCAGATGATGTACAATACAATTCACAATGTAATTGTCAAACTTAAAGCCACATGGGTAGTTTTTTTTTAATTAAAATCAAACTGATGTATGAGGTGAAGATTTTATATTTAAGAATATTGATGGCACACTCACTGCAAAAATGAGTAATTTCTTTAATTTACTCCTCCTGAACCAAATTATGTTTCCCTTTTGGTTTTGGTGCCATGGGAGTTAAAATTGACCATAGGGTTGTTTATAACTAACAAACATGAACATGCTGCAAATATATAATCACAGACAAATACACATATCCAACCTTCGAACACACACAACCCCTGCCCCTAGTATGTTCTCTCGCCATCTCTCTCCCTCTCTCTCTTTCTCAGCCCAGTTTTCCTTATAAAGCTTCTATAGCCTCAAGAGTTCTCACAACCATGATCACCATAATCAGACCTGATGCCTGGTTAGCGCGAGCCTCCCCGTTCCCATATTGCAGACAGCTGGATGTGCAGCTTGCCAACAGCTGGGGAGGAAATGTCACTTTAGACTGAGAGCCCCTCAGCCTCTGGAGGGCGCAAACAGATCGTTCAGCTACCCACTCTCATCCTGGGAATATGTGTGAGCATGTTCTTGAAGTACGAACAGATTAAGTGTGTGCACGCTTGTCTCAAGCAAGTGTCTACATTCACAGTGTCTACATTTGCACTGAACAGGGAAGCATTTGCTAAATATGTGCCATAAATGTGAGGAAATAAAATTTGCACATACTTATAGAGCCTGCTGTGTACCTGATAGGAAAAACAGCACTGAATCCAACAGAATAAATATACAGACACAAACAACTAACATGACAAACATCTCAGCACTGAAAACATAACACTTTAACAATTTATTAATGTGACATTCTCTGGGTCATATTACTATTAATTCCACTTCTATGCGGATGACACCTAGTTTTATATCACACTAAAACCCAATAAAACTTGTGATGTAAATCAGCATGTCAGATTGTCCAAGGTGGAAAATGCAGCATTTAGTAAGGAAGAGTATTATCTTCATCTGGTCTTGTTTCAAAAAAGAACATGTTTTCTTCTCTGCCAGGTTCAACTGGACTGATCTGATTCCCTTCAGTAAAACCGACATTAGGCTGGGCCTCACTGATGACAAAGGAAAATCCAGCCCTAAAGATTTTTTTGACGTATCTAAATTTTTATTAGCAACAAAAAAGAACTGGTATGACATATTATAAGAAGTTAGGAACTTAACAGCTCTACAGTGGCTACTTGTTACTTTCTGATGAATCCATCCTTCAAACCAAGCAAGACAGAGTCTTTGTTCACAGTCTACACAGAGATCAGTGAGAACAGTGAAGGGAGATAACCTTTAATCAAAATAAGATTTTTGTAACAGGTAAGTTGTTAGAGAGAACTGGTTGACTGTTTGATTGTTATAGCATAGCTTTGTCACAGCTGATAAATCCAGACCCACGTGCACACAACAAAAGAGATTTCAGCAGATATGAAAAGGGATCAATGTCTATTATCCTCACGTTTCTTTAGTCCTTGTCTTCACATTAAGGCTAAGTAACTAGTGTTAGCTGCTCACAAGGGCTTTATTACACAATACTAGATGATTATTTGTGAGGCTAATCTAGGTCACAAAGGACTATAAGCTAGGCTTGGCTGCATGGGTAAAGTCTGCTCAGATCAAAGCCAAATGCCATATGATGAACCGGAGGCTCCACTTTCCACTTGCTTCCTGCAGCTTCAGGCCTCAGGTGGAGGATGAATGCAGCTTACCTGGGTGCCAAGGTACACAGCTGGAACCTCTGCAGGGAATTCCTCTACTGAAGTGTTTTTAAGCTGCTTTCACACAGGCACTGTAGCCCTAAACTTTCCTAGACATTACCCAGAGGAGCTGTATGTGTGAACGCAAATGTCCAAATCAGTTGAACCGGGGAATTCACGGTGAGTGAGTGGGCATGCTGATGACATTTCTATCCTGCCGCCTGCACATTCAACCCTCACCTAAACCAAAGGGAGTATTTCCAGTAAGTGTGACATTCTCCAGTTGTGTGCTGTAGGGGTGAAAGGGCAAAGAGTTCTTTCACCCCAGAGTTCAGAGTTCATCTTAGAAAACGGCTTAAGTTATCCACTTTTTTGGCTTTGGTCATGATGAATGATAGGAAAATGTGCTCATATGTCTACACACTTAAAAATTCAAATATGCAGCACTTACAGGCAGCTAAAAGATCTCATAAATACTGTACATGCAGACTGTAGCATGTGCTTGTCAGAACAAAAAATGGTAACAGAAAAGTGACCAGAATAAATAGTCCCTCGTAATTATCACAAACAGCCTCAGATAAACATCTCTCTTTCTCTGTATGTCTATATACTCTCTCTCTGTCCTGCAGCTGCCTCCTCTCCCTGTGATTTTCAGCTCGGGCTTAGCCCCTCTCATTTCTGGCGGGGGCCTTTGAACAGGAGAGAATGGCATTGTGGAAAGGAGGGTGGGTGCTAAGCCCCACGCCCCCGTGTGTTTATCTGCCTCTCCCAGCTGGGCTCCTCAGGGAACAAGAGATAGAGAGGGAGAGAAAGCAAAACAGAGAGAGACAGAGACAGATACAGAGAGCAAGCAAGAGAGAAAAGTCAGAGTAGAGGAATGAAAACTGTCTGCAGTGCAAACAAAGCTCTGAAACATCTCCCTCTGTTTGCCCTCTTCTCCACTGACCTACATGGCACTGAGCAGCATGCTACTAATGTGAAGATCATAATTTGCTTTCAAACCAAAATACGGTGTATTTGCACTTCAATAAGATAAAAAAGCACATCTTGTGATGCCAATCACAGATTTAAATCAGTGGATGCGCACAAGAGTGCAAGGATTCTGTCTGAGGAGAACTTGATGCAGCACAGGAGAGGTTGGAGGCTCAAATGGGTGAATTCTGTGGGAGAGCGGAGGCTGGCTGAGGATTATGAAATGTATCCTCAAGCTTCAGGGCAGACATGACCACCAGCCATCAGACCCACTGTCCAGTACAAATAGCCTACTCTGTGTAAAACAGGAAAACAAATAGGGTGTAGTAAAAATGATGAACCAGGCAAAGAAACGACTGGGGTGGACACAAAGACAGAATATTTAAGGAACTGAAGAATATTTGGCTGTAAAATAAATAAAGTAAGAAGAGAAAACAGAGGAGCTGCTTAAACAAGAGGATGTGATAAGAGCGGCAGAGGAAGCGGCGGAGGTAGAACCGAGTGGGGAGGTAAGGATCACGTTAAGTGGCAGACAAGCTAAAAGGTGCATTCACTGATAAGCTGCACTTGACATTTTCTGCAAAACCGTCCTCACAGATGTTACACGCACACACACATACACACACACACACACCGTCCACCTGCTCTATTCAAGTTGATATGAATCGTTGCGGGTGTCAAGTGGCTGCCTCAGGAGGAGAAAAACGCCTCAGATGTTCAGCCCCTCTCTTTGCCTGACTTGGATGGGGGAAAAAAATCTAGGACACTCTTTATGAAGACAGAAAGAAAAAGATAGATGAAACACAGTGAGACAGAGATCGAGAAAGGGAAGCACATCTCTCTCAAATTGCTTATCCTCTACTACTCTAAAAACTACTTGTGTGATCTGAATAGGGAACAGTTTGAGGTACTGGAAAAGTAATTGTAAGACCTTATTAAGTTGCTACCCGAGTTAAGACCATTTAAACAGAAAATATAGAACACATACAATATAACAAATGCTAAGGTAAATTTTGTTATGGGATAGCTCAGAAGAACCACCAAGTTATTTTCTAATCTGCACACTCTGGGATACAGTAGCAGTGAGTGCCACATTGCAGCAAAAAATATCAAAATGTGACTATCAAATGCACCAGTGTGTAGGATTTAGGGGGAATCTATTGGCAGGAATAGAATATATATAATATTCCTAATTATGCTTTCATTAGTGTCTAATCACCTGAAATTAAGAATCATTGTGTTTTTGTTATCTTAGAATAAGCCCTTCATATTTACAATGGAAACAGGTCCTCTCCAACAGAGTCTGCCATGTTTCTACAGTAGCCCAGAATAGACAAACCAGACACTGGCTTTAGAAGGTGCCTTTTGCGTTTTACATTACATGAAGGCCACTGTGGGTTCTCCTACATGCTTGGAAACGGAGGGGTGAGGGGAGCAGTATTCATTTGGTTGCAATCTGCAACCTCACCGCTAGATCCTAAATTCCTAAATTCTACACACTGGTCCTTTACAGAGAACTCTAAAAACCCACCGTACAATGCCTGCTCAGCACCGAACACAGACAGACACAGTAGCGACAAACTAAAGACAGCTAAAGAGCCAGATATTTCCATCAAAGGCTGGTAGAGGCCAAAAAACTCAGATGAAAGAACATGAATATTGGGGTTACATCTATCAAGTGGCCAAAAAACAGACTCCAACTGAATAATAATGTTGCTTCAACTGTTAAGGTGATACTATATGTCAGAATTGTGTTTGTAACTTCTTAGCACTGCTCCCAAAAGGAGCAAAAAATCTGCTTTTGCAGGTTTAAATGTTTCCAAAATAATTTCAAATGCTTGTCTCTGTTTTGAACCATAAGTAAACATAGAAATTTGTCTCCTATACCTTTTGTAGCTAACCATTACACTGTTGCCCATAAAGTTGGAATAGAATATGTTTTACCTCTTCTCATGAAATGATTCTGACAATGTGATTTATTCTTGATAGATAAAGTGTTCATCTTCTCAAAGCTTTATTGATCAATCTTTTCCAATGTGATTACTGATGTGTATAAACAGGAATAAAAAGAATTATTCCAACTTTAGGGGCAACAGTATATTTTCAGGGCAATTTGCTGGTTAACCAAACTAGCTGTCTGCACACATCAGTTTGTTTATATTTATGAGGCAGTGGGTGACAATAAATTCAGTGTGTGTACATACTATGCGATGTATATTACTGTAGATGAAAAGGCAGCTAGTTTGGTTAGCCCACAAGTTGCCCCTAAAGTAGACGCATTTAGCCAGAGTAGTTGTAGAGTAGGGGGCCAATTTCTGCGTTTACTTTTGGGTGACAAATGTTTGAAAGTATTTTCCAAATCTCTATGATGTTGTTGGAACTGGATCCAAGACCGAAGACAAAACTGAGTCCTAGAGATTCTACTTTAAAGTCTCAGATGGAGGCAGATGTAGCGTTAGTGAGAATGGCATAAAGACATTTTGGATCTGGTGGAAATAATGGACTAAAATGTCACCAGTATGGAACCTGAAGGTTTTGCTAGACAGTACATCTCCAGTGTGTTTGCATTTGTCACTTAGTATTCACGCCTGTGTATTCATACAGTACTTGCATTCTTTTTTATGTCCATGTTTGTGTGTGCATGGCTGCATGTGCGTCTGTCCTCTCGGTGAATGTGTGTGTGTTTGACTGTTTAAGACCTAGATGTGAGTGCACTGTATATGAACATAGAGTAAAAATATCCCTGTCTCCACTCAGGCAGAAGCATTAGCCACAGTCCACACACACACACACACACACACACAGTCTCACTTGCTCTCCTTGCTGCGGTCTGCCAGTGTGCAATCATGAGCAATTTGATGCCAGCTAGTTAAGCACAAAACAAAACAACAAACACACATCAGAAATGAAAGAGGAGTGGGATGAACAGCCCAAACTGAAATTTGACAAAATAGTGATTAAGGATAACACTCCGGCTAACTAACCAGTGTTGAGATACGGATAGAAAAAAAGTTAATGTAGTATCTAGTTTTTGTGATTTTTTGTTTTTAATTCACTTAAAATCATAAGAAAAAAGCTTCCTTTCCCATGATAAGTTTCATTTTAGAATTTTTAATTTTTAGCAATGATACCTTACTTATCAGTTGGACCTTGTCAATTACATCCTCACTGTCACACTCGAGACAAAGTGTCTTTCCTACTCATCAAACTGATGTGATTATACTGCAGTGAAATTGATCTTGGCTGGTGCATTGGTCAGAAAATCCCAACTACTTCACTGACTACAGAACAAATTACACAAATAGGTGACATCCACAATCCTTCATGTGAAAGCTGTCTGATCTTTGCTTCAGTGGCAACACCAAAGAGCAAAATCAGTAGCTCATTTAGCAGCAGCTAATCCCTCCCTGCATGAGGAGTGCCTTGTGCCCTGCACATCCCAGATTCACATTTCCTTCTATCTCTCTGGTCTCCCCCTCTGTAAGCTTGACTGACCACAAGCAAGCAGAAAAATCTACATTTATTTTTGTAACAGTGCTCCTTCTTGGTGCTCCTCTTCTCCCCATGGGGTTTCCATGGCTACTCATTCAGGTGACCTAGCTGGAACCTGGCTCCTGTGCCCTGCGGGGACAGTCACTGCACTTATAAAGCTGGGGGCACTTGATGGAAATTCACCACAAACCCACTGTGTGTGTTTCGACATGGTGGTGGGTTTACATCTAAATCTGAATCTGGAGAAAATCATGTCAGATCCTATCACACTTCTAAATGGAATATTAGAAGTCCATGTACAGGACCAGGTTTGGATAAGGTTTTTATTATTTCTGGAACTTTGGCTCTCTATATGGTGGTGTTTGACTATTGGACTTGTTAGTCATAGACTGTGCATAACAAAGACCATGTAAACCTGTATTTATCACAATAGTACAAGTTGATAATTTGATTTACTTTGCAGTCACATCATCAGATGCACAGCTCTGGATGTTGGGCACTCATGTCTTACCTCTAAAGGACCTTTTTCTGCATCTCAGGGAGTTTGGTATCCTGGTTTCTCTTACTTACTGCCCACATCTCAGATTTGTTCAGCACTCAAATAGGTCTGTTTTTTTGTGCACAAGCTACCAAGGCACAGTCTTGAAAAATAGCAAAAGAAAAATGGCACCAAGTTTTGGAGGAGGTGGATGACTAAGTAGCTGTTAGTCAACTTACAGAAAGAAAACCTCTTGAAATATGTCTTAAATCAGAGTGAAAAACCTTTACTGCTCCTAGCAACCACATTCTGAAAAAAAAACTCCCTCCCAAGGATGATTTGATGTTTTTCTTAACAACACAAAGTTTCCATTTACAGTTTAATCTCAGTAATACAATGATATAAATACAGTGTGTCTTTGTGGTATTCCCATTTCTTTATGCTCTTGTCTGTGTACACACTGTCTCAACACCTGTGCTCTTCCATGTACTGTGTTGTGTGTGGGATGTCTCCTTTGAAAAGACATGTCCACCTACAGAAGAAGACAGGCTAACCTTTCCCTGAGTCACAGATGGCGGACCATCATCTGAGGGTTGAAGGGGAGACAGAGGTTCAGTTCTGACCTGATGGGTCAGGAAAGGCCACGTCACATCCAGGAGCTCATCAGCTACCACCAAGCTTATTTTAAGACCACACTGGAAATGATGAGGTTACAGTGAAATGACTCTGATTTCTGTTTTCAGGGTCCAAACTAATACATACTGTGTACAATGTGATCTGTATACAATGTGATTATGTTACTTCAGTGACTAATAGCGAACATAACCTCGATGTAGTGATTCTTTAATTACAGAGTACGATCTCATCTGTGGATGGGAAAAAAGTGGGAGACCAATAATCTAAAACCCCAAGGTGGAGAAAATTAGGACCAAACTGTGATGATACACAAAGAAGGTCTATAAATATCTATTTTAATTGCTAGAAATACAAACATCCTCATGTGTTCAAGTCAGTATTAAATTACACTGTGTCTACCAGGCCTTTATTGAACTTCTATAGTCAGTTACTTGCAACTACATTTTTGAGACGCGAAGGAAGAGACACGATAAATGTGGGGATAACAGCACTTATTTTCAGACTGTTCAGTCTCTCCTGGAAAAAAATCCATGCACATGAAAAGTACCACAAGTAGTTGTGTAACAACTGAAAAGGTGAGCTGGAGCGAGCGATTCAAACCCAGTGTGCTTTTTCACCTCCAAACAACTGCACAATCATGGGTCATATTGGTTGTGAAATTTGTATCGTCCAATGACCACAGACACAAACATTTTTTAAATACCAGTAAGTATCGACATACACTCATCACAAAAAAAGGTAACTAATTTTGTATGAGTCCATGTTTCTGCAGATGTTTTGCAGAGCTGATTGTAGAGGGAACATCAGACATTTTAATGATATCAGACATCAGAGAATATCGGACTTTGCAGATTACACTGACTGACAGATATCAGAGATGACAGACTTCACCTGCTGCAGAGCATGTTGTGATTTTTTTGCACAAGTTTCCACTTTTTTTTCCTAACAACATCTGACAGAGAGGTGAAATAGCTTCTCATACTGATTTACTGTGTGTCTAAAAGACATTAGTACTCTAATTCACCTGCTTAACCCAAGCCGACTTCATGACACTGAGATATTTGTTTAAATATATAGTCCAAACTTGATGTCATCTAGAGGTGTCATTTTCTTCCCCTGGCCTCATGTTCCCTTGTCAAAAGGAAATGAATGATTTCAAAGCTGAAAAACAGATCTTTGACCTGGCAAGTCTCTTGTGATATCTGTCAGCAGCTGTCGACAATCTCTCTGCATCTCCCTGCTTTCCCTTGTTTTCCTTTGTGTGTGTGTATGTGTGCGTGTGTGCGCATGGTTATTCCTCCATGCAAATGTTTATCGTGAACATTGTGCAGAAATCTGTCAAACCCTACACTGTAACACATTACCAAGGTGATAGGTCAGTGAAGAAACAACACAAAATGCGACTAGAGCATAGAGGGAGAGAGAAAAAGAAAAACAGGGATTGCTTTTCCGGTAAAGAGATGAATCTAATTTTGCCAGTGCCACAGCATTCAAAAACTGTTTAATCTGTGGTGTGTTTTTGCATAACTACAGAGTAATTCAGGTTCGTCTCACTCAGTTTTTGCAATAATATTCATTTACTGTCAGTTTGGTGATTAGGGCTTCACGCCCAAAAGATGTCTGCATTAATCAGAGAAACATTTCGGATTATTTTTGACTACAATGAATCTATGAATGAGCATCACATATTTACTTTTACAGTAGTCTAACATTCAATAGGTATGACAGCTTTGACTCCAAGGGTATTTGCAATGAATATGTGCAGCAGTAATATGGACATGCAAAAAGAACAAATGTCACTAGGACTGCAACTAACAATTTTTTATGTAATATCAATCAATCTCTTCTTTTTTAGATTAATTAACTATAGAATTTTGACAAGCAGGACAATAACCAAAAACATTCCCTTTACAATGAGAAAAGCAGCAAATCTTCACAACTGAGAAGCTGAAACCATCACATTTTCACTTAAAAAACTGACTTTACAGTTGACCAGTCATCAAAACTGGGATTTTTACACCTGATTTTTGCCAAACTACCTGACCCAAATAACGGAGCATCTGAGTACCTCAGAACTATAAGGTTAATAAACTCAAAATACTTATTCAATCTGCATAAAAAGTTTAACTCTCCTGAATTTAACTTGAGATGATCATTTCTTTGGAGAAGAGTTGCCACTGAAGTTGCCGCTAAACTACAAAACATGTAAATGGTAAATCTGCTGATGTTATCATTGTAAATAACACTCAACAGGCATGGCAACAATAACTACAGGGACAAGACTTAGAATGGACTTTTTTTTTTTTTTTCAATTTTACACATATGTATTCTGTGTTGGAGATAATTCTCCAGTCAGGTCCAAGCAGTAGCTGAAACCAGTAACCCTCTGTTGTGGCAGGTTTATCTGGTACACACACAAACACACACGATGCTCTGCCAACCTCAAGGCAAACTAAAGTGGCGTACAGTAAGGTACTGAGGATGACTTCATCAGACAGTGGGTCAGTCCTGGGTTTTGGATGAGAGGAGGACCCTTACTCATAAATTAGACTCGTGATGAACTCATTGTTTGTGACTCATCAGCCTGAGTTTTTGCCACAGTACAGGAAGCCACTGAGTCAATACAGTACTTGCAAATCTGCACTTTGTGAGATGATAAAACAGCCACGACAATGCTTCAGAGCATAACAAATGCATGTATATCATTTGCATCATGTGCTCAATCAACTGAACAATTTTGCTCTCTTTCTCCTTCCATCTCTCTCAAACACACACATGCACACACACACGCAGTGAAGAGTTTGGGCACATCTCAAAGGACAGCTTCTGCTTGAGTTGGTCCATGGTGGAGAGGAGGGGACCTTACAGCTGTTTGGAGCAGAATATGCCAGCCACTGACAGTGTGCCAAACAGGCCAAGAGCTGCACACACACACACACACACACACACACACACACACACACACACACACACACACACACACACACAGAGAGAGAGAGCCATAAAACCATTCCCTAGAATGGTTTGACATGGCTGATTATGAATTTGCCTTACCCATGCACAGACCCAGTTCTGACTGAAGCTGTAGGAAACCTACCAGTCTACAGCAACATCTTGACTAAAGTTAAAAGAACCCTTAAACAACCTTCTGTTTGTCCACATGACCAATCAGCCATATAGTCAAGGGTTCATTATCATTAACAAAGTAAATGTCAATCGCTGCCCTAACAAAAGCCTTTAAAGCCTGGAGGCACGTAAACAAGCCAAACTGACAGACGTGTTTCTGCTGGTGTTGTAATGTGCAAAGAAATTCACTGCAGGCTTTTGGATTATGAAGCTTGATTGAAGTAAACATTATTTTCATGGTTTTACAGACTCTTTAAACAGACACAAGTGACTGCTGTGTCAGTTTAAGGTCAGCTGCATATATACATACATACTGTATATGCATGCATGAAAACACACATACGTCATGTATGTGTGTTTTCATGCATGCATGAAAACACACATCACTGTGGTGAATGTCCAAATAATTATACCATTAGTAATTAATTACACAAGCGGGAAACTGTGTTGGTCAACTAGAAGAATACTGTGCTGTGGCATCAATGCACAGGTGTTTTCAATGACAGCTACAATTGTTATTTTCAGCATGTGATCATACTTAGCTCATAATTTCTTTATCCTCCAGTGTCAGATGCTGCTGTTTGAGAGGCATCATGTCCCATCTGGATGTCACTTGCTAGGGACAGTGGGAGACTGTCCCTGCAGGCTCCTCACTGCTCACATCCAACTGGGACCTCAGACTGGGACAACATGTAGAACTTACAAATTTGGGGTTATTACCAGCTGCGACAGCGTGGCTGGTATTGTTTTCACTTGTTTTCACAGTCCATGTGTGTGTGTCGCCACGGCAAAGAGTGGTCCTCTCTGAGACATCCACATATGTCTGTCTTTGGGCAGATTTTGTCAATAGCATCGCAACCGTGCAAAATACAGCCAAGAAGCATTACAGATGTTGTAGCTGAGCTGAAGATAATGAAGGCTACATCATTATAAATAACGTCATAATGGCTACTGAATACTCATGGGTTGGAACAGCGACATGTTGATGTCATTGCGGCCGGTGTGATCCCATCGCAAGGTTATATCTGTTTGTTTCCTTTTTAAAAGCACTGTTAGTGTCATCCATTGCATCAGACATGATCCCTGTTTATTTTATCTTAAGACTTCATTTGATTTGTTAGTGAAGTGGATAGGAAGAGCAGACTCTTAGTTCAGAATTTTTAATGCTATTCAGAAGGACTCCTTGTAATTAGATACAATACTGATGATGAGTTAAAAGAAACATCTCACAGTTGTAGCATCAGATGCTACACCTGTACTTCTGAGGAATCCTGAGAGTCAGGACTAATGTGGGGTCCTCATTTGGCCCCACAGATGGAAGCAGAAAAAGTGAGAGATCCCTTTCCTCTCTGGCATTAGAGAGGAACAGCCTGACCCCAGCTTCACCACTGTATGTGCTACAGAATAAATTAGAATACATGGGTTGCAATTTGAATTGTTTGCATTTTTATGAGCCCACTGTCCAGCAGAGGTGTAGGAAAAGTTTCCGTCTCTTAAGATGTGGGGGAGGGTGAAAAAAAAAAAAAAAAGATGCAGCAAGGAAAAGGTCACTTTTATAACAGTGCCATGAAGCTGTGGAGGTAGCCTGCCCTTGTGATGTTTGTTTGTGTGTGTGTGTGTGTGTAACTGTGTGTGTGTGTGAGCTATACCAAGTGATTGGTGGAGCTATACGTCACCGGATGTCACTGGACAGTGTGCAGTCATGCTCACACAATCACACATGCTGCCCTCCGCCACACACACACAACTTGAAGACACACAGAGGGAGCTATGTCAGAGTGTTATCTTCATCATACAGATGGTGCTTTGGATCATCAGTTTGCTCTTTGGCTCTGGCCCACAAATATCACAGTGAATCTGGTCACACACACACAAACAGCCAAAACAGATGCACTCGGGAACTCACCTCACTGATAGACATCTGCCCTATCTCGGCTAAAATGTCACACGTCAGATGAAAGTGAGTCGGAGTGAGGTTCACTGCCTTTGCATGTCCAAAAAATAAATAAATAAACAAAAATCTGCTTGTATTTGATTTTTCTGGAGCAGAGACTGCTGCTTGGGGATTCTCTGCACATTTGATGGTATTTATGAAAGTGAGAGAGACAAGCTCACACACTCCCTCTCTCTCTCTCTCTCACGCACACATCCTATCTGTGCTCAAGCTCAATACCCTCATGGCTACAGTAATTTCTCTAAACTCACATCAAAGGAAATCACTTATCTCTTTTTGCCTCTAGGCTTCTCTGCAGTGTACAATAAACACGAGAGTCTACAAAAGGCACCCAGACAGAAAGAGGTAGTAAAGCTTTGATTCAGTCAGAGCTAGGACACCCCGTTCTTATTGTTGATCCCTGTTATATCATTTCACTTGGGGTAAAATGGGGCATTTTTTCGTGGACTGGCGCAAAACGCACCGGGTTGGCACAACGCATCCAAAATACGCATAATTGAAAAGCTTCATAGCGGTTTCCAATGGCATCTAGTTCCCACGGAGCGGTAAACCCTTACATAAACTTGAGCCATTTAGTCACGGTGAAACGGATCACAGTCAAGCTGATTGCGGGTAAATAACACAAACACCACCATTAAGACGCAAAACCCAACAGATGTTATAAAACTTTAAGTTTCAGCAGAGAGATGCAGGAATTTATCAAGACCAAACCAGATGTTTACTCAGTGCAAGAGCACTAACACCACCATAGGCACTCATCGCATCCTGTATTCAGGATTCAGAATTCATTGATGCATTTACAGTGCACTGGGAAGTTATTGCATGCAAAACAAAATCAAAGTTGCAACTCACCCACTCCAAAACACGGATAAATCCCAAAGGTAATTTTAGCACTTGAAACGTCCCCGCAGATGCAAGCTGCAAAAGGCACAGAGGGAGGACAAACGCATCCTCATTTCTATTACCAATTAACGATACATTGGCCAATTTAGCAGGTTAACTGTTCACATCTCTGAGTTAACATGATCTTTCTTTTTTTTTTTTTATCTACGCACCTGGTTAGCGGTGTCCATTTCAGCTGAAGGCTACTTCCTTTCTTACTTGTTTGATTGGATGTAAACAATCTAAACCCACAAGTCAAGACCCGATTGATGTGACTGCCGCGCGTAACAGTCTAGTCAGGGAATCTTGGCTCTGATTCCGATTTTGACCGGAAAACGCCGAGCGAGCCCTCTTCGGCTTTTCTGTGTGTATTTTTTTCTCTTCTTTTTTTCCTGAGATAGAATTTGCCATAGAGACAGGCAGGGATTGGTCTCAGCAAAGAGGAGGGACGCCTTCATTTTTTTTGCTATTTGAGGGAACAGATTTGTTATTTTATCTATTTAGGTTATTTACTTTTTAACTGCCAGTATATCCTTAGTGTTCATAGCTACATCTAAATTTACTACTATGGTTACATTATGTTTTTGCTTAAGCAAGAAACAATTTGTCAGATTAATGGACCAAAAAAGTAAATTTAAACGTTCTCTTCATATTTAAATTTGTTGAAATACTCTGAAAGCTAAGCGGAAAAAATTACATTTGCACTATTTTAAGCAAATTTGACTTCTCTAGGTCAGGGCCGGCCCAAGCCTCCATGGGGCCCTAAGCAAAATTATTTATATTTATAATTAATTAATTATTTATAATTACTTTTTTCTTTTTTTAAGATAATTGCTCTTGGGGGGCCCCTAGTGGTCACAGGGGCCCATATTTCCAAAAATGTCACACTATTCCTTTAAACAGCTTTAAGCTGAATTGTGTTACAGCCAAACTTTGGAGTAACCAACCATCTGCCCCACTGGAAACTTGACTGACAGTGTGGAGACTAACATTATGCAAATCTTTGACAACCAGCAACAAACACACGTGCGCACACACACACACTCGTACAGGTAACTTTGTGTGATGATCCTTGACTGTTGCTGAATGCTGTTTTTATCCAGATGCACTGTGGGAGCTTTGGCAATTTGTCATCTAATCAGTTTGTTCAGGCAGAGAGAGAGAGAGAACGAGAGAGAGCCTGAATCTCACTGCAGGAAAGATGATAGAGCGAGGGGGGCTTCCCTGAGTCTGCTACACTGATGACAATTCCTGCAAAGCCAAGTGTAAACAGCTCTGACAGCGTGGCTAATTTTACATCTCTCCTATCGCTCCTTCGCTTTTACTTTTTCATTTTCTCCTCCACTGTCTCTGTCCCTCTCTCCCTCTCACGCTCACACACACACACTCCCTGCCTGAAGGGCTCTGTCCATGCGATTAGGGAATCATTGAATCTGATTGGATAATATTTTCACCACAGGAAATCAAAAGGATCTGGGCAAGAAGAATGGAGTCTCTCATATATACTTCATCCTTTTAGTTAGGATCTGTTTCAGATAATGAGCTGATACACTTCTACTGCCTTTTGTCATTTGACCTGATCATAGAAACATTGTGCAGACAGTAAACTGTAGTTAAAAAAAAACCTGAATGATATTGTGACAGTTTTTCTGGCATGAATTGATAAAATTGACCCACAACTTATTTTTCCATATGAACAAATTAGGAATTAGGAAAAAAAACACAAGACATGACTCTGTTATTAAATGTAGTGTTTCTGTCAGTGAACTGACTCAGTCACATTAGTTAATGCTACACAGTAATATCTAAGGTTTGATAGGTTTGATCCATGTTTATCTCACAGTTTTGGTTCTGCCTGTGACTATCTGAAGCTCAAGTGACTCTTAATGCACCCATGGTGAAGAGCTGCTGCCATGTCTTTGTGCATGCCGGGAAATAAGAATCTACAAATACACACAAAGCACCTGAGGGGACCCCAGATGTAGCCAATCATTACTCAACTTTCCCACATTGAGCGACTGCATTATTTGGAGCAGACTTTCAAAATACAACTGGTGTTTGGCTGTAAAACCAACTCCGTGTTCTTCCCTGTCCCGAGCCTATTACTGTATGCGTATGTGCTGAAGCAACCTCATTTGTTTGCTCCAGGGGAGAAACAGAGAATAACCTGTCACACACACTGACAGGTGTCAAAATGCATTTCAAGAGACTGAAAGTGTACTGCAGACCCAGAGAGGAACACACCTGGGTATAGTAGCTAAAGGCCAGTGTGTACATGTGTAGAAAAAACAGGCAAAATACAAGAGGAAGCAGAGCAGTAGATAACAAGCAGGGAGACAGGTACATTATGATTAGGAATCCAAATTCCCTTTTATTTCTGCAGAACATTCATGCATTTTAACTCCTCATCACACATAAAGCCTCATCACACAGATCAGTGTGATAAAACACCTTATTACAGGTGAGCCTGATGATGATTTCAACTTAACCTGCCTACACAGTGTGAATGGATCTATGCCATATTAGCACCTGTGTAGTCACAGACTGCATGAGTGGCACCCTCAGAGGAAATCTGAGGCGATGGCGGTAAGCAGGTACCGTCTGAGAAGAAGAGAAAAGCAATGAGAAGCAGAGCAGAGTAGGAACAATCTCCATTCTTCTCTGGCTAAGCCTCTTTCATATTGCGACACACAGAGGAATTATAGCGCGGAGACTAGGTCAGCCACTTATCCATCTCATCCAACAATGCAACACGCCACAACTCCACAGCAATTACTGCTCAGCTGGAGCCGCTGCCAGAGCAAGTCCACATCTTCTGGTGCTGATGCAGTTTCAAACGCAATAATAATAATAATACTAATAATAATAATACTAATACTAATAATAATAATGAGTACTCTGTTGCGGAAGAAGTAGAATATTCAGAAACATTCATGACGTTTAAACAGAAATGGAAAGTTTTTGTACTGTTAGCCATAAGAACACGAAGAGATGGAAGGATGCTCTACATAAGAATAAAAGAAAATGGACAGAATCTTAAAAAATGTTGAGATAAACAGAAACTGTCTGCATCAAAGATGCACATTTCAGTGAAAAGCAGCAAAAATATGAAATATTCATTCTCTGCGGTTAAATGTCACAGTTAGCTGAATTTGGAGGGATTCATATATTTCACACTCGCTTGTTAATTAAACCTATCCTCATATGCCTGTGACTACACAAAGCAATGAAACATGATTAGATACCAGAACAAAAGACGAGCTTTGGAACTGTTTCTGGGTAAAATGGCATTAGCCCTGGTCTCATTCTGCACCAGTTAGACAGCGTACATAATCAGGATTAACTTTAGCATGATGGGGTGGGG
>JBBMJY010000018.1:8260244-8289229 GCA_037833715.1 Toxotes lorentzi
AGCGACAGGGACAAAGAGAGAGTGAGAAGAGAGGGTCATGGGAAGAGAGAATTCACCCTCAAACTCACTCATCCTGGTGACAGATAGCAACAGTAGTTATCACCACAAAATGAATACACAAGAAGCATTTTTGTGTGTGAATACCACATGGTACTTTGCTTTGCAATGCGACTGCTTAATTTTTGCATGATTTTTATTTTTCTATGTTACAATGAAAATGTTTTTTTCATCGACTTGGTTACTACTGTTGAGCTCTCACACATAATTAAAAGGCCACTCCACCAATTTTACGCATGGAGTTCAGTTTACTCGTGGTGGGAGTACTGCACAATGAAAACAGCTGTATAAATTTGCATAGTGATAGAAATACAGGCTTGCAGCTAAACAAACATGACAAGCTAACAAGCAAAAAAAATGTGATGGCATGTCGGATGAGATTGTTTTGTTGCCTTGTTGATGAGGACCAGGAACCAGGGCTGGTATTACTGTGCTGTAGATTTCCTCCTCCATGCTGGAAAGGACAGAAGGGTTTTCTTCACACTCTCACACTTTGGTGTCTGCTGCAAAGTGAGAATGTGTTCAAGCTCACCAGCATTTGAATTACTTCTCAATGCCGTGTGAAATGTTCACAGCTTTTCAGCAAAAACTGCAAAACAAGACCGTGCAATTAGAAAAACTATAACTCTAACAGACAGGTTTAGAGAGTCCTATACTGTAGAAAGAACGCAAGAAGAATGCATTAATATTGTGACATTCACTAAGCTCTTCTCAGAGTGTGAAGCATCAGGGTCAGGTACACTTTCCTGCCCAGAATCCCATCTTGTCCATCAGTGGTTGGAGGACAGATGCAAAGGGAAATGAAGGAGAATGAACACCATGATAACAGACTTATCCAATGTGTTGCTAGGCAACTAATCCAGCAGGCATGGAGTAACGGGGCCTGTATGTTGTGACAATGGCGGCCAATTATCCGATGCCTATCTTCTAGTGAATGTGTTCTGCTCAGTGTACTGCTTACGAGTCTCGCATGCTGCCGTGGTGTTGCACAATGTTTACTGGTGCACAGTGTTTACTGGATGTGTGGTGAATGTGACTCACACCGACTCTGTCTCTGTAAAAGCCAAATCCATCCCGTGAGCAATGTTCACAGCTTCAGGCACATGGTCAAAGGGGACAAACATTACACAACATAATATACTGATACTACGTACAGTGTATGATGCTATAAATTGTGTCATTAATAATTTTTGCGTTCTCCAAAAGATAACCTGCATCATCTGATCTGAAGAATACAGATCAGATCCAAACCTGTGACATTACAGTATCTGAGGTTTTCTGACAAAATTTCTTTGCACGTTCTCCCACGAACTGTAGCGTGTTATTTCTAGCTCCCTCTGTAGTTTGTTCAACAGCACAACACTTTACAACTGCAAGACTTCTCAATCATTATTATAGTGATTAATTACTCACAAACTGTAAATCCTACTTCCTTGTATCCTCAAGACACAGCGACTGTTTGAATTTCTAAAAAAAAAAAAAACTGTTTTCTATTAAATATCAATGACACTGACATTAAATAGAATGTACATCATTTATTCTTATAGGAATATAATACTAATCAACATTTGGCACTGATCATTAAAAACAGGTCTGCATTTGTAAATCTTAAAGTGCAGTGGTATATATACAAATTAAAAATGTCTAATTAACATGAGGACTATCTTAGCTGGAACCTTAGAGAGCAGATCCACACAAAATCAGAGGGCAAAAAAACCGCAGCTGCACTGCTCTTTATGGGATTTAATATCCAAGCATGTTGCACTTCAGACCACACCCATCAATCAGTGATGTCACAGCAGGTGTCCTCCACCACCTGTAGCGACATTGCTGACTGGGGTTTTAGTCAGAAACGGCAACGGCAGCTTTCATTCCATGAGTAAATGTATTATTTCATTAAGAAAAATTAGGAAGCACTTACTTTGATTTTGAGCAATGGCAACTCTCTTCATACATAAATAAAACATTTCCAGTTATGAATAATTCATATTATTAATATTATTTTATATTTGTTTAATCATAAGAGCTGCCATTCTTTTTTTTTATACAAGTCAGTTTTTATCAATCAAAACCCAGGTTGTAACTAAATTAACTCATTAAAATCAGCTAAGTAAACATATGTGAAAAGCGTGCACCCTTTGAACTGGCTATACTGTGCTTATTTGAAGAAGCATTTTACTGCTCCATGTCATTGTCATTCTGCAGAGTTTTCATGGCCAGGCCCCACAGAGCTACGCTGGAGATAAACTGGCCCTCGCTGGACCTGTAGGAGCCACTATTGGTCCTGCTAGAAGATGTAAGTGAACTGCAATGACTGTCTGTGGGAGGCAGGTAGGGCCTCCCCACCGGACCTCTGCCCATGTCCACTGACATATTCCCATTCTCCACATAAGGACCATACACTGCCTCCTGAGACAGGTGGGGTTTGGCCAGTTTCATGTGGTCTGGAGCAGACAGGGCTACACTTCTGTCCTGATGGTTGGAAGAGAGGAGGTGATGTGGCACCAGGGACCGCAGTTCTGGAAGAGGGGTGGGTGTAGAAGCTCGGCTGAGGTGCATGCTGGGAGAAGCAGCCTTTATATGAGGTGTTGGCTGCGGTGGTGAAGGAGCAGGTGGTGAGGGTTTCTCCAGCCCTGTGTGGGGCAGCATGGTGGAGAAATTCTGCTCACTGGTAGAGACAGGGGGTTTACTGTGGCCAACGGGTTTAGGGAATGATGAGGCTCCATCTGAGCTACCCATCTGCTCAGAGTCATCGGTGACCGGGCAGTCGGCTGGAGCCCCTTTGCAGTGCATATTGCTGTGTCTCCTCAACATGGCAGAGCGGGTAAAGCTCTTACCGCAGGCATTACAAATGTAGGGTTTCTCACCAGTGTGAGAACGTATGTGACGCTGCAGGTCCCCTGAGCCAATAAAGCACTTCCCTGCATTAAAGATATAAACCAAGTGTAAAACACTGTGCAGACATTAGCTGCAGTCCATATGGAATAAGAAAATATGCATCTTAGGAAAAACTAGGTTATGAACCGTGCAGAATGAGTTTAAAACATGCTCTCAAGCATTTGTATGCCTTTTGTTTTGTTCATCTTAGCAGGTAAAAAATAATGCAATCCACCATTAGGTGGCGCCAAATAACCTTTTCTGAGAAATTATCAAGAATAAAAAAATAATCGACCCTACTGCAGGAAATTACAAAACACTGACATTCATTTCTGATAGCCGGAAAACTTAAGGCAATTCTAGTCTATTAAGCTATTTTGTCACGTATTACTGGCAAAAAATATCTTGACAAACAGAATAGACAAGTCCATAGTACTTATCCAAAGCTGCCAAGACTGAAAATGGATTGTTCTGAACCAGGTTAGATTTTTTTTTATTACTAAATATGAATACATATTTAATGCAGCTACGTAACTAGTAGAATATACAAAGAACATATGTATGCCAGAAGATATATAATCCTTTCAAACGAGATACAGACTACTCCTTACCACAGGTGGCACAGCTGTGTGGTTTTTCTCCAGCGTGGCGGGCCTTGTGTTTCAGAAGCTTTCTGTGCGTGTTGAAGGATTTTCCACACTGGTCACAGGTAAACATCTTGTCTGTGGCGTGAGTCCTCTTGTGCTCCTTGAGATTGCTCAGGTTGTTAAATCCTGAGTAATAAGCAGGTACAGAGAGCAAAACACCAATCACATAAAACAAAAAAAAGTGTCACAATTTTCCAGATAGCCAATATTAATGGTTTGACAAAGCTGACCTTAAGAAAGGAGATCATTACAACTACACAGAGATTCGTAGGTGCTGTGTGCAAAAGAGAATTTTTTGCGTTGAGAGATGTCACATACCTCGACCACATATATCACACAGATGTGGCTTCTCTCCTGTGTGGACCACTTTGTGACGGTGGACATCCCCCGATGCTGTAAAGCTGGAAACCACAGTTGAATATTATATTAATGAGGCACTATAGGAGCTAATTCAGTTTATTCAGTCAGTCAGTTATCACCACAAATTCTTTACAATTGTCTCAATATGTAATTTAAAGATGGTATTATAAAAATTCAAAATAATTACTGGTATACCTGAAATCATTATATTGGAAACTATTTTTCTTAGGAAAAGCAGACATACAATAAGTAGAGAACTGACCAAAGAATACCTAAACGGGAAAGGAAAATAAGAAAAATATTAAAATACAAATAAGGACAGGGATGAAATAGGAGATACTTAACCTTTTACCACATAACTCACAGATGTACGGTTTCTCTCCAGAATGTCGCCGCAAATGAGTCTGTAAATTTCCAGCCTGTAAAATAAAATCACTTATATATCTCAATATCATCTGGCCACTTAAATACAACTAAGATAAATCTGAATAATACACCAGACCGTACCTGTGAGAAGTTTCTCCCACAAACATTACACTGAAAGGGCTTCTCACCTGTGACAAGAAATGTAGATTTGGGTGTGAAAACATTAATACATTTAATCCTAAACATTTCCTACGAATGAAGATATGTTACCCTATATCATTGGTGCTTATAAGGTAATTAAAAACTATAAATACCAGTATGTGAGCGCTTGTGCAGCTCAAGGTTGCTCGGGTGTTTGAAAATCTTCCCACACACATCACAACAATACTGCTTGTGTCCTGTCTGCTGCTGTGGTTCTGGCACCGTCTTCAGATTTTGCTCCTCTTGGGTCACAGGAGGAGGACTGGGATGTTGTGCATCTGTTGCCATCTCAGGAGCCTTCTCCCCACCTGCAGTAATACCCTCAACAGGAGCCTCTGCAGCTTCAGGCTGGACTACAGACTCTTCTTGATGACTCTCTTTGGGAAAGCTAAGGACAGGTTCACTGACAGATTCAGCACACATCTCCTCCAAAGCCTTCTGAGATCTCAGGTAGTTGTATTTTTTCAGATACACAGTCTTCTTTGGACGCACTGGTTTGTTGAGCATTGAGTCTATGGGATCAGAGTTGTGAGTGTTTAAATTTTCTGAGGGTGTTAAAGAGGAGGCGGTGTGTTTTTCCACTGCTCCACATGTGCTGGGAGGATTAGGCTGAACTGTGTTTCCTGAGCATACAGGTGTGTTGTTGCCGCCCTGGCTGACCCCGAGCTGACAATGCTGCTCTTCCACCACCACCAAAGGACCCGGGCCTTGATTTGAGGTTGCACTATTAGTCTGAATTGCAGTCTGCTTAAAGTACTGCTTGCTGTAGAAGTTACGGAGCTTGTAGCCATGGACTAACTGTTTTTCTACAGGTGCCTGAGAGCTGCTAGCTGTGTCACAGTTTGAGCTGCTATTTGGCCCAGAAACTGACATCCTTTTGGTGTGGTCCACGTCACTGCTGAGGCTGGGTCTCTGGGCTTCAGAGGGACAGTGGAGGTCAACATCTTGAGGAAGGCTGCTCCCCAAGAGGCAGTCATGGTCAGAGCTCAGCATGCCCGGGAGAGAAAATGACGGGATTTCTACCGGGGGAGGACAAGGCTTGAGGAAAGCATTACACATGCTCTGTACGTTTGGAACCTGCAAGCACTGAGCAATGTCCAGGAGTGCTTGTACATTATCTTGGTTGATGTCGAGGTGGGAGGTGTACATGAAGTCCAATATCTGGCCGATGCCACTGACATCCTGGATAACCAAGTTGAACACCTCATTCTTCTGACTATTTTGGAACAAAGTCCTGGAAAGATTAACGAGAAAAGAGTGAAAATTCTCAAAAATTCACTGATGCGTCACTGAGTTAAATATGTAAGACATACATGCACCTGAAATAGGAGCTGAAGGCAGCCAGGACATTTTTGTGGGCTTTGAAGCAGACACCTTTGACCACCAACATGCAGTCACACAGCAGCCCCTGAATCCTCTGCTCTTGGAGCTGCTGTAGCAGGTAGGAGCTGTGGCTGGACAGGGTGTCCATGGTCACTCAGCTGTTGAACCACTCAGCTCCAACTTCTCCATCAAACAGCTAGAAAAACAAACAAACAAAAAAAACAAACATGTATTTTATTAAGGAGTTATTAATCATTCCTCCGGTCAGCTAACCTTTGAAACGCAACCCGATTAAAAGCGGGTGCAGGCAACATCTTTCAAATGGTAATATCCATATATTTAATTCAACGACCGCGCAGAATCCAGTGTGTCTGTGCTACGAGACCACCCATGCAAAAATTGGCCGAAAATGACTAACTAGCGAACCACAAAGCTATGCTAACCAACCACAACGGGGCGTGGTGTGAATCAGTGTAGCGTCAAAAAACGAGTCTCAAGCAAAACTGAAAGTCCTGCATGTCTTTAGTTCAGCAGAGTTTGTGGTAAACATGTATACAGACTTACATTAAAGGTTACCACCTTTTTATATGGATGATGGGTCACTTTTCCAGATGCAATAACGTTGCGTCACATCCTGGTGCAACTTGCATTTCGAGCCGCCAAAACATGAAACACATAAAGAAAACATTGTGGGACTCGGGTGATGTTGTGTAAAATGTATTTTAACGTTTTAACGTTGTAGCCGACATACCGAAAGTCGTTGGACGTAGCTTTTCAGTGTAAAACAAAGGTTTTGAGAACAGCTGCCTCCACTCGGCTAAGAACTTCTCTTTGGCTGCTTTTGCACACGGAAGACCAACGATGTAGCTACCGGGTGTCGGTGTGGTCACGTGTGTTTTGAAAAGTTTACAGGGATGGAGAAGAGCACGAGCTTCGTTCCTTTCAAACGCGAAGCAAGCCTAGTTTAACACCGCAACTTACCGTGTTTATACGTTTTGATAATCCGTCCTCTAGTCCAGCCAGCTGGTTTATTTTAACACTTGTTAGCTTGGGTTAACGTTACCTGTCTGTCTTTGGCTAACGTTAGCTCGTATCAGCGCTGCGAGCAGTCGGGTCCCACGTTCGCAGGAGGATTGTACCTGTTGTGTTTTAAACTCCGGTTGCTCGTTGTGTTAGCAGACTCGTTTGTGTTTATTTCATCGAAATGGTGTTTTTCACCTGTAACGCGTGCGGCGAGTCCCTGAAAAAAGGTCAGGTTGATAAACACGTGAGCATGTGCCGGGGCTGCCAGGTGCTGTCCTGCATCGACTGTGGAAAAGACTTCTGGTAACAGTGTTTACTGTTTTCTCCCTTTCTGTTTACTCAAGCTAGATTTAACCTCTTAGCTCCCAACCTCACTGCGCTACATAAATAAATTGAGTACTTCACTGAATCCCAAAGAGCAATTGCATGTGTGCGATGTTGTTTCTCTGCACTTGGTGAACAGGGGTGATGACTACAAGAACCACGTTAAGTGCATCAGTGAAGACCAGAAGTATGGAGGCAAAGGCTACGAGGCTAAGGCAAACAAAGGAGACGTGAAACAGCAGCAGTGGATCCAGGTGAAATGCAGAGAAAGGATGCCCATCTGTATGAAAGCTTTCTGTATGTATATGTTGTGTGTTTCGAGCTAACTTGATATTCTTTTACTGAAGAGAATCTACGAAGCCATGAACAAACCTGGGATCAGTGCAAAGCTAAAGAACGTGCTCACACAAGTCAGTACGTATGATAACGTCCCAAGAAAGAAGGCCAAGTTTCAGGTTGGTGTTTATTCACATTGTAACACTAATTTTATGCTTTATTGAGCAGACTCTCTGGTAATCAAAGCATGAGTGTGTTTGCAGTGGGAGTGCGGACTTGAAAGCATAAACTCATTATTTTTGTGTTGTGCCTCTTCCTCAGAACTGGATGAGAAACAGTCTTAAAATAGCCAACTCCAGTCTTCATGATGAAGTCTGGGACATCCTCGCTGCAGCTGACAATGTAAGTTCCTCTGCTGAAAGCTTACTCTTGAATGCCTGTTTGTTTGGCAGTTTCCTTGTTTATATTAATTGTTGACCGTCATAGCATAGAGCAGATAAGGTGGGCGAGCTGAGTAGTATTAGTTTAGTTCACTGATCAAATCCAATTCAAGTGCAACAGTAGGCTTCAAAATACTTTGAAAACATGTTACAAATATTTATATTTTTTCATCCATTTAATATCATATGTTGGATGTACACTACTGAAATGAATTTCCTATTTGTAAATTCAAATGTTGCCACAAATAATTCAAGTTAATGCTTGTAGTAGCAAGTTGGTGTAACTGTCAGGTTCTCATGTTTTGCTATAGTAAAATAGTAATGCATAACAACTAGAATCTCTTTACAGCGTGTGAGATGGTTGGTTTCTTTTGCCGTCTGGTCGTAGTAAACTCTATCAAGGAAAGAGAATATGTGTTTCTTACGTTTTCAGTATCTAAACTGATTTTCATTCCCCACCCAATCTGACAGGCTCCAGAGGTCCCCCAGCAGGCTAAAAAAGGTGAACAGATAGTGGCTGAAGTGGATACAAATGGAGATGAAAAGCAGAATGGCCAGACAGATGTTGAGAAGAAGAAGCTGAACAAACGGGAGCGCAAAGAAGCTCGTCAGCAGAAGAACGGGAAAGCTAAGAAAGGTGCAGAAAAAACAGTCACACAGGAGCCAGAGGACGACCAGGCAGGCAAAAAGAAAAAGAAGGACAGAAAGAGAAAGCACGACGAAGAGGACGGAGATGAAGAGCAGAATGGGCACGGTGCTGAAAATAAGACTAGCAAGAAAACAAAGAGTAAGTCAGACATTTTTCTAAAGGCCCACACATGATTGGTTACTTTTCTGAGTCAGCCAATGTTGATTTATTCTGTCAGTATATTGTTAATAGCTATAATATAACTTCTAAATACAATGTTCAGGATTCTCTGATGCTCTAGAATGTGGAATGGCAACATTTTTTGCTTCTGCAGCTTTGCAAAGATTGTTTAGCCTCCAGATGTAGGTAAATAATTAAGGTTTTGAGGAAACATTGAAATACTAATGTGTACCATGCATTTGTGTTCATGTCACCCATCTATTTATTTTGTAATTTAAAAGTGTAGATGTCTGTCTTTCAGGGTTTACTTTAATATATAACTCTTTTCCCAGTTGACAAAAAAGCAGAGGCTGCGGATACACACAACTCAGAGGAGACAGAGGATCAAACAGCTTCCCAAGGTAACATGGTCTGGTACATGACTTTGATAGACGTCTTAGCAGGTAAACAATGGTGAAACCACTAGGGGTCAGTGCTGTTTCTTTTGTTGACAGAGAAAATGAACCTCCATGAATATTTTCCATACTAGAGGGTGTTTTATGCTTCTGATCCACTTACAGGCAAATTCAACTGGAAGGGGAGTATCAAGGCAGTACTGAGAGGCTCACCTGACCAGGAACTGTCAGTGAAGAAACTAAGGAAGAAGGTGAGGCATGGGGTGTTTCAATTACTCTGTGTGCATGAGGCTCTAGTTCTCTTTTTGTACAGCATCCTATTCTCTCTACCCAGCATGTTCTTCTAATAAATATTATTTGCAAGTAAGACTTGTCTTTGTTTTGATGTGATGTTAAGGGCTTGTTCCTCTTTCACAGGTTTTGGCAGCCTACTACTCTTTCACTGGTGATGGAAATTTTAAAACGGAAGAGGAGGTGCTAGCATTATTCAACAAGAAGATCAGCAACAATCCCAAGTTTAGAGTTTTAAAAGACAGAGTTAAACTTGTAAAGTAGATGTATTTATCTCATCCCTCTGACATGAAATGTATGTTGTTCATAGACTTTTAAAATTTAAAGGCCAGTGTTGTCTGCCATCCTGCCTTGGATGTTTTATACAGATGACATAATCTCAGAGATTAAATCATTTTCTAACTGAATTATGTGTCCTGTTCCTGATTGCAGTGGACCTTGTCAGCATGGGTTTTACAAATTACACCAGAGTGTGTCAGTGTTGTTTAATGCATAAAATGACAATAGTGATAGATGGCTGCTCTCTTCTACATTCCAAGCCCATGGTAAGGCTGGGAAATGGCACCTTATCTGTGGGATTGGATGTTGGAGTGGGGGAAGGGAAACAGTAGAGGTGCACCTGAGGTGAATTTGACTCTCACACGGGACGAAGCTAATGCACATTCCTCGGCACCCCGAACGGGGTTCACTTGGCCAGGGACACAGAAGCTCCATAGAAGCAAGATGCTTGGTGTCAGCCTCAGGTGAAGTTTTAATGCTGTCTGATTTTCCACCGCTAGAATGAGCAGCCTCTTTACCCTGCACACACACCCACACAGGAGGAGCTACAGGAGGAAATCTCCCCAGCTTTATGAAGCTCTGCTAATCCCAGCAGGTTTAACACTGATGCTCATTCATCACACTGCTTACCTGTAATTGTATATGCATACTTTGGGTATTAGTCAAGCTGTTCAAGTTTGCTAGTATTAAAACGGTGTTTTCTAGTCCTGAGTGGGACTCCGTATTGCTTAATGCTAATCCTGACCCCACAGGATACCCAGAAAAACTGAATCTAAGCTCATCCTTACTGTTGCAAAACAAATCTGGATTGCCAGATCAACATTTCAATTGTGCCATTAAATATTGCAGGATGAACTGTGTGGCCAGTGTGTTTTGCATGGGAACAGTTTCATCCCTGAGCTGCGATCTCAATGGCCGCCATAGCTTTCTGAACAATGTCTCTTCCAAGTAAATGGGTACCTCAGGTATGAAAGTGAGACTATGAAATTTCTGAAAGGTTTAATTCCTAAGAAATAAAACACCCTTGGGGTTTTTACTTCCTCAGGCTGGGTTGCTGGTGTGACCATTATCTTATAGCAGCTAATGTTAGCTAATATTCAGATTCATTTGATTGATATTGCTGTGTAGCTGACATTATGTAGTCAGTTTTCTGACTTAATTTACAATTGTTGTTTAATTGTGACTTCAGGAGTTTTGCTCTTACAGACCGTACTCAGGACCATCTGGTATGACCTGTGCCTAATGTTAGCAAAAACATTAGATCTTTGCTTGCCTTATAGCTGCATTACATTGTATCGCGTATCCTGGTATTGTCAATGTGGTGACTGTTTTCAGCAGAAGTTATGCAATCTCACTTTAATGTTGTCATTACACAGAAAGCATTGTCCAGCAGTGAGTACACCTTTTGTATGCTGCTTGTGCTGTGATAGGGTGGTGGTGAACAGGACCAGGTATTTCTGGTCTTCCTAATCCTCAAAGAAAGCACCAAACTTCTGAGGGTGGATCTCAGAGTGTGAGGTAGCACTCTTATCTGATGAATCTTTAATAGGATTTATTACAGGACTGGTGTATTAGTTCCAGATACTGTTTGTACCTGATAAACGGGGCACAAAAGTGGACAGCTGTAAGTGTTTTGCTGCTGACATACAGAATGAGTGGTAGCAACCAACAATTAAGTATTATTCAATTTTCTTCACTGCACATGCCCTGTCTTTGCCTCGTTGAAACTTTTTAATTGAGAATGAAATAGGACAAGGGTCTCAGCAGCGTCAGATTCTTGCCAGCGCTATGTAAAGGTATACATTCAAGATAAACTCTGGCAAACAGCCAGCTACTATGCATTCTGCAAAGTTTATGAGGGATGGGAGCAAATGTGCCTGGTCAGATTTATTATTATTATCTTCAGTTACCCTTTTGATGGTACATTTTTTGCCAGCTTGGTGGCCTAGTTTGTCTGTTGTTTGTATCAAGATGTACATGTACTATGTTGTTATGTATCTCAAATTTCTGCATCTGACATGGTCTTCTGCATTAGGGTACAGATGAACCATGCTAACAATAGCATTTCCCTCTTGGAAATGGATTGATGTAGCAATAATTTCTTACGCTTATACTATAAATGTAATGATAACAGTGTCTGCTTTACAGGTTCAATATTGTCATGGCTGTTTCATATTGAATAACCTGCTCCTATTGGTCAAGACTGGCATTCGTACGTGTTAGTGAAGAATTAAACATTGTTTCTATATTGAAAAGGGACCTACCTTCCTTCCTTACCTATTTGCACAGGTAAGAAAAAAAACAAAACAACAAAATATTAAAGTAATAAAAATTTTAATCAAATCATGTGCTCTTTTAAACCATGCATTTTATAACAACTACTTTTACGGTATTTTGTTTTTGTTTGTTTTGTTTTTTTACCTGATATGTATATATTGTCTTTCTGTAGCTATGCCCTATAATGCAAAAACAAACAAACAAACAAAAAAACTGTCGCCCTTCAAGTGCGTCATAAAAAGCGACTGTGAGTCTAAGAGGGAGTGCCTTCTAATCGCTAGTTAGCTTTCAGAGCTACTGCAAGTCAATGATAGCATCAACATAATGCTTAACGACAGTGAGCTGGCAACGTTGCGAAACAGGTTTAAGAGAGATGCGGAGTTTCTTATGCAAACAACGACAACGGGTGACGAAGATGAAAAGAGTAAGCTTCAGAAACATTATGGTAGTTAACGTTATTAGCCAACTTTTCTGACAGAGCTAACGTTATAAACACAGTGGGAACGTTGCATAGCTCCGGTCACTGTAGCTAAGTGCTAGTGGCGTAGTGTCGAATAAACACAACTCGCTGGCTAACCTGAACATACATTAGCCTACTGTTAGACCTAGATGACTAACATAACTAGATGCTTGACCCTTTAAAATAACACCACCACCACTCTGTGTAATGTAATACAGTTCAACAGCACTATAACATACATCCTCTAAAGTGACCACTACGTTGATTCAACGCTTCCCTAAAACAGTTTCAGCAAACACTGAACATTTCAGTGTTCATGAAAGGGTGGTTTACTTGGTTTTAGCTTGTTGTACATAATAAACTCGCTGCTGTATGTATATACTAATTGTGACTGCAGCATTTTCTCATATAAGAAGGGTTTGTAGGCAGCTTGTACAGTGGACAATTGTCCAACTTTGAGGCCCTCACTGGCAGAAGTCCAGCAATTCTTGATTGTTTTGACTGTGAGCAAACACTGTGTCAGCTCAGCAACATAGCACAGGGAAACCTTACTCTTATGCTGTGCCCAGTCCAAGGGTCATCTCTTTGTCAGTGTAAACTGATGACTGTAATACAAGCCCCAGACCAAACATTTGTTGAGTGCTCATCCCTTTCATATTAATAACAGCGAATATTCCAGTTTACATATCACCAGTGGTCCTTCTAGCAAGGCGACTTCCTATAGTGTATCTTGTACACAAGATGGACCACTAGGCATAGCTTTGATTAAAAATGTAGGCCAACTATTTGTCTGGGGCATGGAGTTTATTGTGAACTCTGCACAGAGTAGACCAGCACACTGAAGCACTTCAGCAGCCAACAACAGGCTCTGATATGGTTAATCAACCAGTAAATTATAGAGATTAATAGCTCTCTGAGAAGTAAGATTATCTCAGAGAAAACTATCAGTTTCACCTCCAAAGCTCCTTAAGCTTGAAAGGTGGTGATTTAGCACATTCTGTTAAGGCAAGACAAATCTCACATTTGTTTGTAAATTATATACCATACTGTAACCCCTCCAGTTCCTCTTAGCATGTTGTTTACTTTGAGTTATGCAGTGTGTTAGGTTAGGTTAGGTGCCACTAATATGGTGCCACTATGATCTAATTAATAACATCACAAGTGTGATTTGCTGTGAATCAGTATGTTATAATCTGTGCTTAAATCTCTAATTTTAAAGTCCTCGTGGAGTGAATCATGTACTAAGTGTGTGCATAGAATATATTCTATATTCTATTCTATATCCTCAGAATATATTAGGCACAGTTTTTTTCTTTTCTCTCACCTTTCAGGTCAGGAGGAAAAAGATGCCAAACCTCTCCCTCGCATTAACAGACACTCCGTTTTCTGGATCATGGCATCTATAGGCGTGACCTACTACGTGGATTTCCTCCGCAACGTCATGGAGAATAATGAAATCAAAAGGTGATCTCAAGGTTTCAGATCTCATTCACACATTCTCTAGTCACTACATTATAAACGCTCAAAGATAAATAAAGCATGCTATGTAGCCGGTAGGGCTGTGTGCAGTTTAGCAGGTGAATGAGATCATTATTCAGCTGTGACTTCACACTGTGTATATTGTTATTTTGTTTATAGTATTTATTTTCTATGGTAAATCTTATCTTGAGTCGTTATATTTTTGATTTTTTGTATATTCTGGGTACCTGAATCTGTCTCTTTGCTGCCATGATGGATGTAATTTCCCCATTGTGGGACTAATAAAGGTGTATCTTCATTTTCACCAGTGACACACATACTATAAATGACCTATACACACAGTGAGCAGTATCCTTAGAAATCCTCTATTGTTATGGAAGCTCATAGAAAGGATCCAAGATCTTTTTTATGGTTTTCTTTTTCATTGGTTCCACTGGTAAATGATACAGGTGAAACCACTGGTATCTGATAGCACTGGGAAGCTTTTGGGCCATTGTTAATAAGGCCATCTTTTGTATTTGAATAGCTTCACCAAAGTCTTCAGGTCTTAAATACATTTACACTCTTATTTTCCAGTTGGTGGTTCAATGTGGGTGTGATACTCCTTGGGATCTGCTTGTCTCTGGCCATGTTTTGCATTCTGTACCTGGAGTGGTTCAAAGGCATTCAGCACTATGACCAAGAGTACCCTGCCATTCCTCCCCTCACCACTGCAGCTTTTATTGCTGCATCATGCAGGTAAAAAAGACAAAAAAGTATTAGATTCAACAACACCTGATGTACTGTACCTCTCCCTTTTTGACGTGCTTAATTTAACAGTTTCAAAGGGCACATGATGAGAGGTGAGATGATATTGTGATATTGGTATCTGCCTCACAAATCCAATATCTGTCAAGCTTTGAAATACATGTTGAATGTTGAAACACAAAAGGGCACTCCCCAAACCGTTGCCACAAAGTCGGAAGCACACTATTATGTAAAATGTCACTTTATGCTTTAACATTTAGGTTTTCCTTGAATTGATCTAAGAGGCCTAGCCCAAATCATGAAAAAACTGGCCTAGACAAAGAGTACACAAAAGTATGTGGGCAGGGGTGTGGTGTATTTGCCAGCTTTTTAGACAGGCGTTGGCCTGCCTTTTAGCGTTTGGCTTTCTAAAAGCTTGACTTTTTGTATCAGCACCTTTACTTCGCTCTCTGCTGTTTCCCACCGTACAGGTAGAGCTCTTGATGGAATTTGCTGGTGTTGACTCTCAGTTGGTTTGGTAGTACAGGCAACCATTAAGTGTCAATATCAATATTTCCTACTGCCGTGACCGTTGCATGCCCCTTGTACACTTAATAAAGGTGTTTTCACTTAGTTTACCCGATTAGACCTCTTTTCAGGACTTTGTGGACGTGAGCAGACGTGTCTAATTAGCCACAATAATGAAAAACACCTGTGTGGTTGTGTGATAGTTTAAATCCATGTGAGAAGTGCTCTGTTTGAATTAAATCTCTTTGTATTCTTGGTCAGATTGGTTGCACTAAATTGCCACATGCTTTATTTTGTTTATCTGAAGCATAAATAAGTAACCGGTTTTTGAAAGTGTACCGTTTGTTGATCGGAACTGTACAGCCGGTAAGGTTCTTAAGCTTTAAAAATTCAAGATATTATTTACACCAGTGCTAATCCATCTACGGTGTCTCTGTATATCAGTGACATTCAGGACAAATTAAAAGTAATTTTTAAATTGGTCTCTGTCTCATCATAGCATGCGGTGGGACCTTTGACACAGGGCTTTTTGTAGTAGCATCCATTCATCTTATAACTATAGGCTTTTTTGTGGTAGATGAGGGGGCTGAGGAGGGAAATAATCATGACTGTTAAGGGCCTAATTCATCAAACGTGAATCAAAATTGCCCTGTTAGCTTGTGCATTAGTAGGTTATTCGTGGCTAATGCAAACATTTCCTTTTGTTAGTAAATTCAGTATTTGTGCATATTTCTTCTTTTTCAGCTTTAACATTGCACTGTGGCCAGTGTGGTCCTTCTTCACTCCGCTCATCCTCTTCACACAGTTCATGGGTGTGGTCATGTTCATCTCTTTGCTTGGATGAATGTGACAGGTGAGGATGAGACTTTTTTTTTTTTTGTACGGTGACGATTTTAGTTTTCACAAAAAGTTTTTTTTTATGAACAACGTTGTATTTGGCTATAAATTGTTGAACATACATGTGGAGTGAAATTAAATATTACATAATTAATACCCATGTTTTTTTTTTTTTGCAGCTTCAGAAAGATGTATTGTTGAATGCAAGGCTGAGCTTTTGGTTTTACCTCTTGCTTACATATATTACTCGCTGCCAGCTGCATTTCCCCAGTCTACACTCCTGTTCACTAAACCTCACACTTTGTCTTCAGAATAAAACACTGGTAGAGAAACAGAAAACACATCTGTAATGAAGATTTTCTAATAGCGGACATGTTACCATGTCACAGTAGAGAAAGCTCAGGTGTTATGAATAACATTAATGATGGCTCTACAGCCAGCGAATGTACCACTGAGCCAGTATGCACAATACAGGGACCCTGAGACTGAAGTAGCTGAATGGAGTTCAGCCATTATGAATGTTAATAATAATGACATCTGTGAAATCTTCCTGTTGTGCTGTAGAGTGTATGTGTAAGCAAAGGAGAAAAAGTGTTCCAGCATTTTCTGCTGTTAATATGACCAAGTTTTAAAATATTTTTATTGAGCAGTTTGTGGTGAAGTATGTAAGTTTGTCAACTTATATCCTGTAAAATGTTTTTGTCTTTAATAAATTTTTATAACTAATTTCAGTAACTGTTTAAGATTGTTGCTGTTAATTAAAAGTACAACGTTGGTTTGTAGTTATTACTACAAACACTGTTTGTAGTAATAACTACAAACAGTGTTGCAACTAAGCCCTCTCCTAAATCCAGAACCCCTCCCAACTTGATTAAAAGCTTACCTGTGACAAAGAGGACATTTCAGTGTGATTTTAATGAACACTCTCTGATCTGTTGCACACACAACATTACCAATAAAAATATTAAGTCTGTGTTTAGTAAAGCTCATTGTCATGGGGCAAATTCTTTTGCTCAGTTTATTATTATTATTATTATTATTATTATTATTATTATTATTATCATCATCATCATCTGAACTTTACAGATCCCATTTTCTGGATTTTAAAGGCCAGTTTGTGACTCTTGTATCTATTTGTTTATTCCTCATTACACACAATAAACAGTAACACTTCTGCATATTGTACATCTGAAGAAGTTCAGCTTTGTACTTAAGTTTGACTTATGTCTCCTGTTCCTTAATAATAGATGTTCAACATACAGTATACTTTAGAGCTGGATTCTGTAATCTATAATATTGCAACATATTTCATTTTATGTTTTATAAAATCTTAGAAGTAATTATATATTATTGTCAATTCAACGTATTGGAGTGAAATAGAAACATTTCCCTTTGAAATGAAGTGGACTATCATAAAGTAAAAACAGCACATTGATCTTGTCATCTTTAAAAAAAAAAAACAAAGTTATTTTTTTTTTTTAAAGATGACAATAAAGCTTTTATGATGAGTCAGGCTGTTACTGATCTGTGCTCAGTCTCTAATCAAATTCAGTTAGATTGTTTGAAGGGACTGTTTTGATGCTCCTGATGTGCAAACAACGGGGAGCTAATGAGAGGCTTCCAAATTGAATCAAAATGTTCAGACTTAATCAGCCGCCCATTAAAGTTCCGCGACAACAAACAGATTTTTAGATTCCTCTTTCTATCGCGCTGATTCCCAGTGATTAAGAAATCGATACTCAGCGGCAGATGGGCGTTCAGATGAGCTGTTAAGCACCATATTGGTCATATGTCCAGTCCTCGTGACGCTGTTGTGCAGTAAAGTATTCTAGCTAATGAGAGATAGAAGGCTGCCAGGGTTGGAAAAAAAAGTTGAAAGATAATGTGTCCTCCTCAGTTCACGGTTAACCTAAGTCAATTTACAACACCACAGCTGCGCGCGCGGTTCGTATAGAGGCTCGGTCAAATGTGGTGTCTTGTTTTCCTCCACGCGCTACTGAAGGAAAATAAACAGAACTGCTGTTTGAATTATAAAAACACGTGTCTTAAATAACAGGCCTGAGCCCCACTAATGTGTGGCAGCTGTGTGTGAATCGAGCAGGTTATACTGTAAAAACTGTCCGTCAAAGCACAGACGCGCTCGCGGAGGACACGCTCGTGTGCGTCCAGGCGCACTGTTAGGCTGCGCCTCGCGCACAGCTGTCATAGCTGCTGTGCCCTGTGAGTCCATGCTGCGGGCTGCCTGCGACACGGTTACATTCATTAAAACCTCCTCATGAAGTTGTTAAAGGAGTCTGAAAATACTGAATAAAAATGCTTTATCATTGCTTGACCTCATGTATAAACTGAAAATAATGGGTTTTATTATGAGTACGAAATAATGTTTCGAAAACTGATATAAAAAAGGACTACGGTTGTTCGCATTAGGGGTTAAACGAAGTTAATATTAATTTATTGTTCTGTGCTAAATAATCACCAAATATCCGCCTGAGGACCATCAGGCTGTTTCAACTATCCACCAACCACTTACTGCAACTGCTTGTTAGAGTTTTTAAAATGAGTCCAGTCTGCTTGACTATAGCTGACTCAGGGGTCCTGAGGGACTGAGAAGACTATTGTGAATGTAGCCTATCAATTTCACTAATTGTGTTTTAGGCTACCTTTTAATTAGACTTTTTTTTTTCTTAAATGAGCCATGTTTGTTTTTTAAAGGGGATGCATGATTAAAAGGCCCCCAACGCCGCCCCCCACAAATTCATATCATACCAATCACCTGTCAATCTATGTCAGCAGACTTTCTATTGTCATGCTGATTGCGTGCATCCGTCCTAGGCTATTTATAATGAACCAGGGGTTACACGGCCACATCCAGGAGAGCTCTCTGCGGCGACCGGTGTCAATGTTCGCCTTCTTGACATCCGCTCACAAAAAGCCATTGTGAATTTGAGCATTGAAATCTGATTCTTCTTCTTTTTTTCCCCAACCTGAAATTAAACCACCACATCTCAACCACAAGGATTTGAGGAAGTGGCACTTGGATTTGAAGCGCATTAAGTTAGGACAGGTCACTTGCCTCCAGCCTGTAAAAATCGCAGGTTTGTGAAATGTCATCTTCCTTTTCATCTCATCTAGGCCTTAACACCCGATAGCCGCCCTGAGAGGATTTCAGTAGACTTGGAAAGACTGGTTGGCAGCTGAGCTCAAGAGGTGGATTTGGGCGAAGCTCGTGGGTTTTTTTTTTCTGTTATTGTGGATAATTCCGTGCTCAGTGTTTTTGCTTCTTTAAGGCGTTGAATGGTTGGCACAGCAAGCCCAGTGGTTTCTCTGAAACATATGGGACTTTCAAGAAGACCGCAGTCTGGGATCACCAAAGATTGAAACGCAATCTCCTATTTTCAGTGACTCAGCAAGCCTGTTACACGACCACATATTTCAGTTTCAGGGTTTCAAGATGACAATGGCATCTATCATGTCCATCCTCGCCGAGGCTGGACATTGAAACTATGCGTGGCCACTGAGCCGAACCTTGAAGATTGAATGAGCATGTTTGGCACGGTACCTATCCGTCTGAATCACCACCTTGTAGCAACAGGTTACGCACCTGGCCTCCCTCAAATGCACTTATAGCGCGCGACTTTGACTTTACTCTTCTCTCGGTACTGCGATTTTTATACGTCTCCCGCCATGGTGGAACACGGCGGCCTGGATGTTATGTGTCTGAACAAGTATTGTCACAGTTCCTCCTCGTCGTCCAGCTCCGAGCACGACAAGAAGATTTTCACCAAATTAAAACTCAAACTGTCAGGGGACTATCCGAGGAAGAACGCAGAGTTCCTCAGCGGTCAGTACGGGACCAATTTGCTGCTGATCGGGGCTGCGCTGATTCTGGCCATTACGCACAATGACCCCGATGTCAAGGAAGAGCACTTGCTGTCCTTTGTCACCTGCCTCATGATCCTCCAGCTGATCTGGATGCTGTGGTACATCCTGGTGCGGGACAGACAGAAGAACTCGCGGACCGAGAAAGACGTCCACGCCACCACATGCTGGATAAAAGGTGAGTTATTGGGATTACGCGCAAGTTTACACAAGTAACACGGCAAATTCATTTTATTCCCGTTAACGTGTTTGGGGAATAAAGAAGTGTATTTCAGTATGAATGTGACCCAAATGTTTGTACAAATTAACGAACACTTGAAAATTCTCCATATGACCAAAGAAAACTTTTTATTTATTTAGCAGTCCTGACAATAACTTGACCTTCATGTCTTTTTTCTCGGTAGGTGGTTTGACTCTTCTTGCACTCCTTTCACTGATTATGGACGCTTTCCGAATCGGGTATTATGTTGGCTATCAGTCTTGTGTGTCGGCTGTGCTCGGGGTATATCCTGTCATCCATGCAACCCACACCATAGCACAGGCAAGTTTACAACCCCACTTTAATTTCAATAAAGTGATAATCTTTCAGCAGTGTTAGACACTGTGTCTTTTTTCCCCCTGTGCACCACTTAACCAGGCAAGTCTTTGAATAATGTGCTCTTTGTTTTTGAGGCGCGTACAGAGTTGCTGCAACAATATAATCCTATCATTGTCCATGTTATTTGAGTGTAACTGCACATGAAAAGGGAAATCCTTCTAGTAAAGGGACTTAAATACGCCTCAAGTTGATTTAGCTGTTTACAAAATGTGTTTTTATATGTTTTTGGTAATGTTTTGTCTGGCCTCTTATATTAAAGTTCTGTGTCTTGTTTTTGGTGTTTAGGTGCATTTTCTTTGGTTTCACATCAAGGATGTCATCAAGAGCTTTGAAACATTTGAGAGGTATGTGAAATATGTGATATTATGAATTAACAATATAATTTATGCCAACAAATCTTATAAAAACATTGTTGTCAGAGTCATGAAACATCTCACCAGTGACTAAAGAATGTAAAAAAAATAGGAAATCTGCATGCACGCACGTCAGAACAAACCGTATCGTAACACTGCCCCATGCTAATAGATGAAGGGCCGTCAATCTTGTTTTCAACTGTTTGTCTCTTCAGATTCGGAGTAATCCACGCAGTCTTTACCAACCTCCTCCTGTGGTGTACCGGCGTGATGTCAGAGGCCGAGCACTTCATGAACAACCATGTGAGAAGACTTTCTGCCCTGGGCTATGAAAACCTCACCATAGGTAAGGGCCAAGGGGTCGATTGCTGGCTTGTACCTGGAAGAAAAGTACAATAGTCCACTTGAGATCTCACTTCAATAGATGAAAGAAAAAGGAAGGAGAGGAGGGTTTGTGAGGGGAAGGGAAGTTAGTCCTGCAGGCCCAGCGAGTCTTGTTTGTGTCGAACGTCTCTCTATTAGGTTTCAGGAGACACACAGTGTTGCTAGTGCTGAGGCCCCCTCCCTGGCCCTTTCCCCACACTTCAGCCACCACCACCCTCCTTGGCAACCCCCCACTTGACCTCAGACGGCTTTGTCCCCAAGCTGCTTACTCCCAAGGGTGTTGCAATTACAGTAACTGATACATCTAAGCCTAGGGTTGGGGGGTTCAGCTGCTCCTCCTCATATCCGGCTGACTGTGAGGCTGGCTGCACCCTGACTGTTGTTCCCATTTTAATTAAAGGGTGCAGGACCATAGAGGTGGCCTTTGGGGGGTGAGGGGCAGAAGGGGCTGAGGGGGGGGCACACGGCAGCGTTTTGTTGAGATGATCTCTAGAGGGCAACAGCAGTACTATCGTATGTTGGGGTGGGCTTTAAAGGGAGTGAATATAAAAAGTGTATTGTCATCAGCGTCCATGAAGCTCAGGTGCTCCTGATGGTGTATTGACCATCAGGAGTTAAGACAGAAAGTTATTATGGAGTTTTGTGCTGCAAAAGCATGTTTATATATATAAATATACCAGGATTCAAAAAACAAAACATGCTTGAAACTTTAAAATTACACTGCACTAAAAGAAATATTGGCCGTTCTAGCTGCTTCAAATTTTAGTTTCATCACAAATCCAAAAACGTTTAGATTAAAGTTAATCAAGAAGCAGCTAAAATGGGCATCCTGGACACCCAGGAGTTGAGAGGCGTACAATAAATACCAAGAATATTCTTAAAAGAATAATCAATTTTTCTTCTTCTTATTATTATTATTTATTTATTCTATTTTATATGCATGTTTATTCTAATATTTATGCTTTTGGTTTCTCACTCTATCAGTATAGTTGTCATGACTAGCTCCTAAGGGGTTTGTTTTCTGAACACTTTTATGTTATGAACTCTTTTGTGGACATTGGGACATTTTCAGTCTTGTTTAGTTTGTTAAGTTTTGTTCATAGTTCCTGTTTTATTATGAAATCGTAACCCTTGTGTATCTGGTCTTGTTGTACTTCCTGTCTTTGTCTGTGTCTCCCTTTGTTCAGTGTCAGTACGTCTTGTCTTCTTGCCTTATCTTTTGTCTCATGTCTTTTGCCTCGCCTCATATCTCTCGTCTCACCCCTCGTCACCATATCCCTAGTAAGGTCGTGTATCGTTTTTCTTTCATCATACTTTGTTTCTGGTTTTGGTTTGGTTTGGTGCTCCTTGATCAATGCTAGTTCCCTCGCTAGAGTGATTTGTACTTTTTTGTTTTGTTTTTGTGCCTTTGTCCCCTTTATGGGTGATCCTTATTTTGCTACTTTGTAAGAATAAACGTTATTACTTTCGATTTTGTCTGTGGGTCGTGCATTTGGGTCCTTGCTCTAGTTGTGACAGTACGAACTGACCAAATATGGACCCAGCCGACCCCATTTGCGAAGCAGACTCGAAGCTCAAGTTCTTGTCCATGTCCTAAGACTTTGTAGACATGAAAGCTCTCAGTCAAGAGCTTTCGGAAGTCACCCACCGTCTTCGTAGTCTGCTTGAGCTTCAGCGGCCAGGCACAAGTTACTGGGAGAAAGAATTTGGTCGGGAAATGCTCCGAGAGCTAGTTTTAGAAAAACCATGGATGGTGGGATTGTATCCACAGCTGGCTGTGCCGTTGGTGGTGTCCGTGTTAGATCTGGCTCTGGTCGACACCCAAAGCTTTATAAAGAAACTGGTCAAGTGCCTCGGGGATAATGTAAACTCCCAGTCAACTAGCATCTGGCCTGATAGCCTCCAGCCAGTCCCATGTCTCCAGTCGGTGGTCCGGCAGACACCTGACTTTCCATGTCTCCAGTCGGTAGCCCGGCCGTCCCCTGCTCCACGCCTCCAGTCGGCGGTCCGGCCGACACCTGTTCCACGCCTCCAGTCGGCGGTCCGGCCGACACCTGTTCCACGCCTCCAGTCGGCGGTCCGGCCGACACCTGTTCCACGCCTCCAGTCGGTAGCCCAGCTCTCCCCTGCTCCACGCCTCCAGTCGGTGCCTCGGCCGACACCTACCCCCCGGCCAGCTGCCTCCTCATCTCCGGAGGGGACTCGTCCTCACCTCCGTCACCCTCCAGCGGTGGCTCACCTTCACCGCTGTTGCCCTACTGGTTGGCCATCTGAGCTGCTCTGCCTGCCTGGTCGGCCTCCCAAGCGCCATCGCCTGTCTGTCCAGCCATCTGGTTGGCCTCCCAAGCGCCTTCGCTTGTCTGGTCGGCGTCCCCAGAATCTTCGCCTGTCTGTCTGGCCTCCAGGTCGTCCGCCTGAGGTCTCCTGTCCTGCCCTGGTTCAACCTTCAGGCCGTCCGCCTGAGGTCTCCTGTCCTGCCATGGTTCAACCTCCAGGCTGTCTGTCTGAGGTCTCCTGTCCTGCCCTGGTTTGGCACACTGGCCGTCTGCCTGAGGTCTCCTGTTCTGCCCTGGGTCGGCCCCCTGGCCGTCCACCTGAGGACTCCTGCCTCTCTCACAAGCCCTCTGCTTGCTGGTCCTATTTTGTTCTACTTTGTGTCTTTGTTTTGTTTCTCTCAATTTGTGATTGTCTGCCTCACCCTAATTAGTTTCACCTGTTTCCCTTTACCTTGAGTGTATATATTGTCTGCGTCTCCCTTTGTTCAGGGTCAGTTCGTCTTGTCTTCTTGTCTTGTCTCATATCTCTTGTCTTGCCTCTCGTCATCATATCCCTAGTCAGGTTGTGTATCATTTGTTACTTTGTTTCTGGTTTGGTTTTTTGCTCCTTGTTCAATCCTGTTTCCTCGCTAGATTGATTTTGTGTTCGCGTTTTGTACGTTTGTTTTTGTGTCTTTTTCCCCTTTATGGGTGATCCTTATTTTGCTACTTTGTAAGAATAAACGTTATTACTTTTGATTTTGTCTGTGGGTTGTGCGTTTGGGTCCAAGTCCTCGCTCTAGTCGTTACAATAGTATTGTCCGGATAGATGTTTTTTTTATTTTTTTTTTATTTTTTATATTGTCTTTTAAGATAGACAAACAAGGTTAATCTTTGTATATGGTTGTATTTTTCACATCTGTCATCTATTTGCATCTGTTTTTATTTGTTTTACAGAGCACTCAGAGCCTCTCTGCAACTGTACCACCAGCACTTGCTCCATGTTCACCACTAGCCTCTACTATCTCTATCCCTTCAATATCGAGTACCACATCTTTGTCTCTGCCATGCTCTTCGTCATGTGGAAGAACATCGGTCGGACAATTGACCTTTCTTTGAATCAGAAAAGGCTGGCTACAAAAACCCATTGCCTGTCTGTAGGCCCCATTCTGGGTCTACTTGCCCTGGCCAGCACTATTGGGATCCTGGTGGTCTACATCACCTATGTTGAGTCCCTTAAAACACGCCAGTCAGCCATTTCCATGTTCTACATTTACGGCATTGTGATGCTGGTGGTCATGTGCTTTGCTGGTACTTCAGGTCTACTCATATACCGAGCAGACCACATGCCACCAGACACCTCCAAGAACCCGTCACGACAGCTGGACACAGAGCTGCTGTTTGGATCCTCTATCGGCTCCTGGCTTATGTCCTGGTGCAGCATTGTGGCTGTGCTGAGTGCCAATAGCAGCCCTCCTTACCTCTGGACAAACTTCATCTACTCTCTGCTCATTGTGTTGGAGAAGTACGTGCAGAACCTCTTTATCATAGAGTCTCTTTACCGCCAGCAGCAGGATAGAGAAAGGGAGGACCCAGAATTACCATCTGCTCCAGAAATCTTCTCGGTGACTTCCTCTTTAGCCCATCCATACAACGGCATCATTAACCGAGCCTATGAGACTCCAGACAGGGCCTGCGTCACCATGGAGAACGAGCAGGAGGAGGGCAGCCCGGTGTACACATGTCCGAGGAAACCATCGGAGGTGCCGCTGCCTGTGGGAAACAAAGCAGAGGAGCCTTCAAATATAAAGAGGCAAATCCTGAAGAACATTGCCGTCTTCATGATAATGTGCAACATTTCGGTGAGCATGCTAAACAAATAATTACTTACATATACAACTGAGCGTAGGTTAAATGAGACTGAATGTATTCTTGCTGTGTAAAGAAACCACACAATGGCAACCAACTATTTCAAATGCTTATGTGATTCCAAATCTGATTTGCCCATCCAGAATTCCACTTAGAGTTCCTGTGAGATTTTATTGGAAGCAGCAGATTGTTGTTTTAAAGCTACTGTGATCAATATTAATGATTGATTAAAAACCTATGTTTAATGTGACAGGTGTCTCATAGTAATAAACCCACAGAGAATTATCACCCGACTCTTCATATTATCTCATGCCTACAAAGTGCTTTAGTGTTTTTCAGCTCATTGTTTTGGTTTTATATGACCCAGCTATACTGTTTTGGTTCAGTCTCATTGCTCTCATTTATCATTTTTTTTCCAGACAGGACTAGAAGCTGCTTTTAGGGAAAACACTAAATAACAGGCAGTCAAAGTTAGGGACTAGCTGGTGAAGCTAGTGGACCATTTAGCAGCTAAAGTGCCAGATCTTTGCCTTTAAGGAGTTGATGAAGACCAAAACAGAGATAAGAGGAGAGCAAATATTAGACTACCATTCATCAGGTGGCCAGAAACACCTCAAACACACACCTCAAATGAATGCTAACGTTAGGATGTTAGGAGAGTCAATATATGCCAGTCTGCTGCTTACAGCTTGTTGGACTTCCTGCAGGTTGCTGGAAAATCAGTGAATGCAGGTTTAATTAATTTAATTTCTTTCTGTCTTTCAGCTGTGGATCCTTCCTGCCTTTGGCTGCCGGCCACAGTACGACAACGGGTTGGAACAGGAGACATTCGGCTTCAGCATATGGACAGCAGTTCTCAATTTTGCCATTCCTCTGAACCTTTTCTACCGCATGCACTCAGTTGCCTCCCTCTTTGAGGTGTTTCGCCGCGTCTGACAGAGTAGCAGATGACTGACAATGCCAGGTAACAAGCACAAGAACACTTGTTACCACCGGCTCCCGAGAGTGTCTCAAAGCGCAGGTCAACCATTCAGGAGGCAGTCCGGGTCACACTCTAACAGACTTGAAAGCAAGCCGTGGAGACAAAACAAACAAAACACAGATCCCCCAGTGTGGGGATTACAGAGAGAGACGAACCTATGACCCTGCGTTCCTTGAAGAATTACCTTGAATAACAAAAGGTTTATTAAAGACGGTGATGAACAGAACCTGTGGTTTCAAGAATTTTAAAAAAGGCCCTCTGTTCTTTTTGTTTTATAGACACACGTAAGTAGGGTTTTCTTACTGCTGCATGATGTAAAATGTAAATGCTGTATCATTTTGTACTGTTTCATATTAGTAACTGAAAGTATAGTGTAGATGACTTGATTTTCATATCTGAAAATACAAGACACACCACTGAAACACCTGTTAATCTCATATATCTGATAAGGTTATAGTACTGTACTTCACAGAGCCACAAGTGCATTGGTGTACTACTTTACCCATGTTGTGTCTGCATTTGAAATGTGCATACTCTATACGGATACGGTTCTCATTTACTTTAATTAGTAGTTCAGTTAGTCTAATGGATGGCAAGACTTGAGCTACAAGGATAATGACAATCTTAGAACAGCAGAATGTTCAAAGTAATCTTTGAGTTGGACTACAGTTCTCAGAAGTACCACACGACTCTCAGTCATTTAAGGTTCATCAGTGTCCTCTAACATCCTGATAATCTGTTCTCTCAAGTCGATTGTTTCCAATCATACTTAGCATCCTGTGATCTGTATCCACATTATATAGAGAAATACAATGTCATAACAAATTTACTGCCAAAGATTTTTCCACTCCATAAACTGTTAACATGTCTGAATTTGTCTGTTAACATGAAAAGGGAACTGGTTTAATATTGTTCAAATCAGGTGCATCTGTAATGTTAAAAGTGGGAATCTTGTCTGTCAGTAGCTCCATGATTATTACACTAATCACATGCTGGCATGATGACAGCTGCTACACCAGATTAGAGACCATGTGTTTACATCCAAAGAATCAGCGATAAAAAAAAAAAATCCAATTCTGTGACTATACAGTGACACACCCTGTTTCTTCTTGATATAAAGCACACATATACTGTCTAGTTGTACTGTACAATTTTACATCAAATCAATGTATAATTTCAGCCAGACGTCCAGCAAGTTCTCAGCCTGGTGCTATGCGCTGTATGTATTCTCACTATGTGCCAAGTTGTGGTAAAAACTTGTTTGTTTTTAAGGTGCAAACAGCAATATTACTGTTTATCATCTCTGTAAACACTGTCATGCTGATCAAAATCATTCAGAAACTGTGATACCATTTAGCAAAATTCCAATGAAATGGTGTTCATATGAAATGATGTGTACAATAGTGATGAATGTATATCTTTTGCCTATTGAAATAAAGAATAGTTTTCTTTCATAAACAAGACTTGTGACACGTCTCTTATGTTGTCTCCCCTTATGTTATCTATTTTAACACTAGGATCTCCTCTCTGTCTTCTACTTTTTCACTGAACTTCTGATTACCGTCTGCAAATGCAGTAGACCTTTGCACCACTGGATGGCGCCACGTATTTATGTGTTTTCAGAGTTTGATAGGACACCTCAAAAGCTCCTGTGCTATAGGCAGCTACAGTTTGGGATAATTGTACCAAGACATCTTCTTTAATAAATGCTTTTTACAATAATAACAATAATAAAACACATCAAGTTAGTCAGTTAAAATAAAAGCAACACAAACGTATACAGAATAATAGATAACATAAATCGCACCAAAACACAACTGTGCCTCCAGGTTGTGATTTCATACTAATTAATAGGGATCTGTGTTTTTTTATTTTTATTTATTTTTTTATTTTTTTTATTTAACTTAATATGTATCTGCAATATTCCACTTAAAAGCACGACCCCGGTCAGAGGTGCACGTGCACAAGCATCACACTTTTGATGTAAGCATATGAATTCACTGGCTGTGGTAACATCTGTATGCAAAGACGTCATCGTTGTGTCGGACACAGGTTGCCTTCTGACACGACATCCCGAGATTATAGGTTACTCCGGAGAATTTGGCATCGGGCGTCGGGGAGATTATTTTGACGTAGTGTCAGAACGATTTGACAGGCACGCAGACGCATCTAAAAATATCCGTGACGCTTTAAAGCCGGAAACGGCTGCTGCTGCTGCGGCTGTTGTTGCACAGACACACGACGACGCGCGGCGCGCGGCGCGCTCAGAGCTCCTGGCTTAACATGCCCGCAGAGAGTGTGAATGTGACTCACCTGTTAAGGCAACTCTGAAAAGTGGATGAGCTATGACCTCCAGTCGTCAGAGTCGTCAGAGGGCAAACACCCACCGACGTTCAGTGATACTGTGAAAAAGATTTCCCCACATTTAAAAAAGACCTAGTGGCTTTTTTCATTACAGTGCACGTATTAAAACTTTTACTTAAAAAAAAACAGGCTGAAAATGTGTTATAAAGAGTTATTGGGTGGTTTTAACGGTGGTGCTGGTAATAAATATCAAATTCGTGCTGAGTCAGGCTTCAAGGCAGTGAAACGTTATGATCACAGACGAGTTTTTTTTTTAGATAGATAGATAGATAGATAGATAGATAGATAGATAGATAGATAGATAGATAGATAGATAGATAGATAGAT
>JBBMJY010000018.1:8299341-8310070 GCA_037833715.1 Toxotes lorentzi
ACGCAATTTCAATTCTCTGTTTGTCCTGTACATACTGCAGAATTGACAATAAAGCTGACTTTGACTTTGACTTTGATCTATGTGCAGATGTTTTCAATGACAAAAGAGTGAAAGTCTAATCCCATTGGTACTCCTAATAAGCCGACCCCTGCTTCTGCCAAATTATTCAGCTGACGTCATTATTTTCCACTCACAACTGTCCACCCTCCTGTTTATTATGCTGATTAGAGCCTGCAAAGATCGTCTCTCTTTTCCTCTGAGAAGAAGCTTGAGTAAAAAGTTGAAGACGTACATTTTAATGAACATTTTCCCTGATCAGTCATTGAAGTTTGAATAATATTCTGAATGCATGTTGCTGCACTTTAGTGTGATGCAGTCAATCTGTATAAACTGTATAGAACTGTGTAAAATAGTGCATTGTCTTCAGTGTAAATAGCTCCAGTGATTAATGTCAGCTTGACATTTTTATCATTGGTTTGTGGCTCAATAAACCAGATACTGAGACAGATACAGTACCAGGGTTCTACTTTGCATGGGCTCTCAAGAAAAGCTCTTAAGCTCTGCCTTTGTCTGAAACCAATAGGTTCCTTATCAGCAAATGATGCTGAATACAGTCACATCACCTCTATTTGATTTCAGTAATTTCCCATCATACTTCCACAATGTTCACAATCAAGCAAACATTGGTTATTGTCCAGTATTATCACTCTCGAAAGAAATAGGCTGGCTATGATACTAGCAACACTGTTGTGATGTACTGTACGCATCACAGAGCATTAGCTGCTTATTCAGTACAGCATGCTACAATTGGATTGTCAAGCTTTCAACCCTGCTTTTATCAAGCGATGATGATAACAAAGAGCCTCGCAAATCTGTGCAAGCGCGTCTCTGAGAAACTTCAGACGGAGACTCATGTCTCCTGGTTCTTTGAGTCTGAGATGAGGTGAACAGATGCTGCTTTTCATGTTGTCTTTATTCTCTGCGTCTCTGACGGTTTGTGTGCTGGACCTCAGCTGCACAGCTGCTCCAGAACCATCACACAGAATCACAATAACAGAAACAAGTCTCTGCTCATCCTCCAGAGATGTATAGAGAGGCTACAGAAAGAGCCATCATGTCAAAAACCTCCTTTATCCCCTGAGCTCCAGTCAGGCACTGATTGTTTAGATTGGTGTTCTAATCAAAAGGTTGATTAGTCTGCAGCTTATGCTGTTTGCAGGCATGCAATTATAATCTGAGATTTTCCTGCTGTTAATTCAGTCCCACAAGACCACTGCTGATGACATCATTGCTGTATCAGGTACCAGCGTACCCAAGCACGCAGTGTACAGATGTGGGAGTTTGTCAATTACATAATATTCTGTCTTCCCTGGTGCCTGCAGTGATCAGATAATTACTATCAAGTTTTGACCGAATTGTTCATTAGGGTTGAAAGGGGAGACACAAAATGTAATATCATCCAGCGGCCATGTAAATATTCATAGGTTAACTAATTTGTTCACTAAAGTGGAACGTGTTATGCCGTGCAGAAAATAACTCATGGGGTGATCATCTATTGTTGGACATATACAGCATACCCTATCATTTTTTCTCTTTCTCTCTCTGGAGACAGAATAATTAAAACTAGTTTCTGGAGGTGGAAAGTACCAAGAAATGTGCAGTTCTTCCACAAAATAAGCCTACATCAATGTCAGAGAAAGAGATAGGCTGTTCTGAAAGTCACTGCAGCATCTCCAAGGATATGGCAAAGACAGCAGGTACAAAAAGTATACTATATTTTTATGAAACAGAGTATAAATAATTCATCTGGTCCTGCAGCAGGAGAGTAAATTAAATGTACGATGGGGAATATTTCTTGGAGAGTACCCTGATCAAATACGGAGGGGCCTCTTTCTCACTCTGTGTCATCATTTGAAGTAGGAGCAGGGTGGTGAAGGTGGTGGTGGTGGTGGGGGGTGGATGGAGAGTAGAGGTGGTGTAACTGAATCCGTAGTGCTGTGCTGTCTCTCTGAGTGCTGACCTGTGACGACATGCAGAGTCATCCCAGTTTTATCAGCGGCAGGTAGGTGGGTAGTGGTAGTGGCTGGCGCTTTGTTGCGTTCTAAAACCAAGGAATCAGGTTGCAAAGCCCATCGACTGACACTGCAGCGGATATTTATGTGTGTGTCAGCGTGTGACTGTGTGGGGTTAGGGGAATGTATGTATGTCTGGGTTTGCCCCAAGATAGTAAAGTGGTGATTGAGAAATGTCAGGCAATCCATATTTGTGTCATAACAGTGGATGAAATAATGTGTAATGTGAAGGGGATTGCTCATCTGACTCTCCTGTTCAGCTCTGTGGAGCCTTATAGGTGGTTTAAAAAAAACTCAGTGTATACCACCTGCCCAGGACCAAACAACAGACAGATAAAGTTAGCAGCTATCTGGTGAACATAGTGGAGCATTTATCAGCTAAAGAGCCAGATATTTCCCTCAGGAGTAAGTGAAGACCAAAACAGAACAAATTGAGAGTGAATATTGGACTTACATCCCTCCAGAAGGCCAGCAACAAACCTGGAAATGAATGCTAATGCTGCTCTGTGTCTGCTGCATGTGTAAACAAGCAATGTTCCCTCTGCTCTCAAGTGCCCCCCAAAATGTGCAGTTTTTGCATGTTTAAATCACAATGTAATGAATAGACAACAACTTCAAGGGACAAATTGTGCTGTTTACTACACTGTAATTATTTAACTGCCACTTCGTAGATTAAGATGATATACTAAAATTGGAAATTGGATAACCATAAAAAAATACAATGCACTGTTGAAGATTAAACTAGTGGTTCCAAACCTTTTTGGCTTCTGACCTCTTGGTACAAACAAACAAACAAACAATGGTATTTTTACTTAACAAATGGATCTGAATACTTCCTCCAGCAGTCCACACAGGGTTGTTTATTCAGATTCATCAATTTATGTTTCATATATGAACCTTATAGAGACAGGTTTCTAAAGTGAGTCCAAGCAGGGTTCACACCCAGGTGATCTGTGAATAAGATATCTCTGTAAAATCCAATAAAATACAAATTGGCTCTGCTTGAAATCATTGATGGAACCATTTAGAGATTTAAGTAAATCTTTCAGTGTTGATGGATTTGCAAAACGTCATTTTTTCACAACAACCACAGGAAAAACAATCAGTTTCAAGCCTAAGAGTGAAATAAGTCATGAGTAACTGCAGAGGAAAAATTGAAAGATATAAGACTTGATGGAAATTAGATCTGAAGTAACTTTCGATTAATAAGCTCCCTGTTTCTCATCTGTGCCACTGTAAGGATTGCATGCTCAGTAGTGCAACACATTTCCTTGACAAATGGAGCTTGATATTACTTTGACACTGCTCAGCGTTTCCATCAAGCCGTCAAGTGAATTTTATGTAAACTATAGGTATGACAAAAAAGCAAATGTAAGAAGTATTTCCATCAAGGGAAGGGGAAAGCAAAAAAATAGGTTCTCTAAACACCAGAAACAAACACACATCCATTTATCAAATGTACGGAGGATCTGATTGGGAAGGTATTGGTATGGGTATTGTTCTTTATTGTCAGATAATGTAGGCTGTGTTACAGATCATCATTCAAATATGAAAAGAAATTTACCCAGTAATTTTTTTATGCATCGACTTATGGCCAAATAAACATAATGGAAAGCTAATACAAGAAAGCATGTGCAGGTTTGACATTTGTATGAGACTGTGTTTGACAAACCTGACAATTTTGAACTGAGATGGAAGCATTTATCAGTTCCCACAATGCCAAGGCTATCACAATGTATTTGACAAATGCATTTCACTGCTGTACTATATGTAACCTAATTTATAGACAAAAGAGGGGAGAAATTCCATATGACTTTGCTTCAACACAGATGTGTAAAGTTGTCACAATGTAACACAACGGTTACAGACTAATAGTCTGGTCAAGAAGATAATTTAGAAAAATCCACTTTACTTTGACAGTTGCATGGCTCTTTAGAAGCAAATAAAGTACGTTAAAAACTGGGTTTAATCAGCATGAAGGACTATGAGAATTTCTGTAAAAAACTGTAGCACAAAAAAATCCAATCAGTAATACAGAGCAGAAAAAGAAGTGCGTGTGGTGTCATATTAAAAATCTCAGGACACTTTCACTCGAGGCCAGTAAATCATACCTGATGGTCTCGAGTTTCAGGAACTGAGTCTGTGTCTCTAAGGCAGTTTTTTGGGAAAATGGTAAACCGGATCTGCTTACAAAGATAAAATGCAAACTGCTGACACGCATCATTCAAATAAATCCAATAAAAATACATGAGTATGCAAAAATGAAAAATGTGCAATATATGCAATGTATGAAAGTACATATGAAAGATATAGTGCATAGTATAAACTATTAAAAATGGGCTGCAAAAAGGCGTAGAAACAAATGGTCGCAATTGACTGCAAACCCCTCACGCTAACAGTGATTTTTCAATAATAGCTTGGCAACTATAGGAACGGCAGGTCTGTTTCGTGGCTATGCATCTATTATTAACTGCTGCACAAAAACAGAAAAATTGAAAGGTGCAGCAACACTAATGAAGAGGGACAGAGCTTAGCTGTTTTTTTGTTCTCATTCACTGGATCCTTGAATGGCCTGTGGCTCAGTATACAGGAGTGTGAAAACTGGCACCTCAGCAGCATAAACCAGCGTCAAGCTAGGAAAGTCCACACACTGGATGTCTAAACCCAGATGGTCAAAACCTTTCTCTAGCCAAAGAAAAGCAAGACATTCAAGAGATTCTCATTTTCAGTTCCTTGAATTCCATCAGAGGTTTCAGCAACATTCCTGGTGTCCACACGCGAGAAAACTAGGTATCACTTTTGATTCTGCCTTAAAATTTGACGGAGAAATAAAAATGTTTTAAATTTTTTTCATTATGTCTGTTTATGTTGGAGTCAGCTAGTCAGTCAGGCCTCATCTTTAACTTACCCAGAATGCAGCAACACGGATCCTCACTGGTCCCACGAACAAAGACCAACATCTCCTCTGTACTGGTCTCTTTTCAAAGCCAGAATTGATTTTTTTCTATTCTTTTGATTTTTCAGTGTTGTACAGATTAGCATCGGTTTATATCTTTGATCTCCTCTGCCACTATTTCACCTCCAAATGTCTGAAATTCCTTTGCAATCCATGTTTCCTCATCTCTTATTAGGATTCTGTTTATTCTTACTTTAGTTTTCCATAGTTTCCCACCTTTTCTGCACAGCATTTGCTGTTCTATTTTTGCTTTATTAATAAACTGACTTTCACTCAGCTTTCAACAGCTTTCACTCCTCATTTGTTTAACTAACTGTCTGAAGTAGATTTCTCATCAGCTGCCAATTTTTGGGAGGGAGATTGAATTTTCTTTGTGAAACATTTTGATGTTTCTTTGTGAAACATCAAAATGATCAGCTCCTCAAGTGCGTTTTTCTATCACAGATTATGTTAAAATAGTGCTAAAATCATGTTAATGTTAACATGCAAGCCTACTCTGATGAAATGGTGGAGAAATAATAAATTATTAAGCTTAATTAAATGCCTGATTACCATTCATACTATGTTATTTATTTTCACAGATGACCTGACTATGACATTTTGACTTTGCTGCAGACTGCTACATACAAACCTGAAGCCAGGACCTGGTTAGCTTAGCTTATTAGCATAAAGACTGTAAGCAGGGTTGAAGCAGCTAGCGTGCTGCAGGGTGACCACCAGACTATTGTACCACACTATTTCTTATAGCTGGCTGCAGAGACTTCTTGAAGTCTCTTGCCATACGGGGTTGCCAGGCAACCAGTGCAAACTTCAGAAGTCACATAATCTCTCATACAACTGCTACTTGTTTTTTTTTTTTTTTTTTACATGACTCTCCATGTTGAAAGGACATATATGAGGATAGTATCAGTCTTCACATCTAACTCAATGTAGGGAGGAGAGGAATAATCCCTTAAATTTATTACATGTTTATCAGGGCTTGAGTTAACATCACTGACTTGTCTGGATTTTTGTCTCAAAGCTTTATAATTTCCTGCTCACATTCAGCACCTGCCTTCCCATGAATCAACATGTCGTGAAATGTTGGAGCACTTTTTCCCCCAGGTTTTCAGCATCCATCCCTAAAACCTGCTGTAAACAAAAGCTGAGGCTCCAAGGTGACCCTGCATGTTTATGTTATTGATCAAGATCTCTTTGATCCCACAAACAGAAGAGACTTTTTTGCCCAAGTGGTTCTAGTAACTTGAAATGTCTTTATGCTACCAGTGGGAACACTTCAATATCATGTTCACAGACCTGCTTCCTTTCTGACAGTTTTGAGTTATTCTTGCTTTCCAAGGATCTATTTTCAGTTTGAATCCCTTTTGGCCTCTTTTATTCCTGCATCATCCAAGTATTTTAGGTTTTAACACTGATCCTCTTGTTTCTTCATGTCTCTGTAAGATTCTTTGACAGTGGATGCTTTGATAATCTTTGGGCCTTTGATTCTTTCATTCCCTTTGGATTGCTTTCTCTTTGACCTCATGCTTTCGTTTCTTCTCCCAATTCCAAACAATCTCTTAAGCTTTGCCAGCGATTCAGTGATTTTTTTTTCTCCACAATCTGATATTACATTCATACACAGGCACAAAAAACAGAGCTAAGCCGTCTCTCTCTACTATGGGAGTTCACATCAACTACTATGGGAGATCAAGATCGATAGCTATGTCCCAACATACATGTAATTCATAAATCTAAAGCAGACCTGTTGGCTGACAAGAAAGATGCTTTTTTCTTCTTTAAGTTTGCTTGGAGTTGATTGCGCATAAGAGAAACCATTAAGAGCTATGGCCTGTGTATCACCTATGTAAACTGTAATTAGGGAAGCTAAGCCCAAGAGACATGCTACAGCTGCACAGTGACCTAACATGACACCATGCTCTTGTGTCTTGTGCGTGAGTGGATGTGTGTGAACTTCAATTCAAGTGTGCGGATGTGTGCACGGACCCATGTGTGCATGTACTGTATGTGTAAACACTTAACAGATCCAGTTTCCAAGAGCCTGTAATTAGAAGAAGACTGACCCACCGTACAACAGTGACTAATGTTCTCCAAAGCCTCAGTGGTAACAGAAGCATCAATCGCAAGGAACAAGGTGTAAATGTCACATCTTTCCCACAGTTCTTAGTGCAGCTAAGTCTGAAAATGTTATAGCTTTATTGCTTTCTGTACTGCTGACACAGATTTTCCTGCACTGTGCTCTGTCATGTCCATCATTTGCTGCTTCTTTTGTGAGGCAGGTATTTTGATGAATGTCTAGTTTTGAACTAGGTGGTAGAATATGATGATTCAGCAGTGTTGACAACAAGGGGCACTGCTCTTATGAGCACCTTGCAAATACTGTTCAAGATCCAACTATTCTGCCCTTCTGCTTTCATGATTTTTTTTGGAGGGAAGTATGTATGTATGTATTTGATGGAAAAACTAAAAAAAAAAAAAAAAGTTAGCCGAAATTATTCAAATATTTCGGCTAACATCAATTTCTGTCAAACATCAAGCCCAACATTTAGCGCACTTTTTTTCTTTGTTTTATATCATCATTTGTGATGTAACCACACGCAATATCCTGTTCGCCGGCTTTGAAGTTTCTCTCCTATATTGGGCCTGAGTAAACCCTACAACCAAAGAGACTGTGTCATTTTCTGTCTTACTGAAAGTAGGCCGCAGGGTAAAGGAGAGCAGGAACATCCAGGAGGAGTACTCTGTCTGCGGTCGTCATTTCATCGCAGCCTTACAGGGTTACTGGTAACAGGCTGCAGGGGACGCTCTGCTCAAATTACACGTGCAGAAGCATATTATTTCCCAAATGTCCACTGTAAATATCAGGTGGCATCCAAGGCAACCCAGCAGCTCAAGTAAGTAGCCCTGACCCACATAGCGGCCCAGGAGTGATAAGTGAACAGTGAGGTTATGCTGGACGAGAGAATGAAGAAAGAGATAAGGAGCACGTCCTTCAGCCTAATGGATGGATCAATTATCAGAGTTTAAAAGAATGACCAGGAAGAGGCAGAACTGACACCCTGACTCAAGAGCAGGCCTGGATTTACATCATCACAGTGATCGTTGGTCTGCAGCTGTGGGCAGAATCTGACTTGAATGATTTCAGAAAGAAAGATCGAAAAGTGAGAAACAAAATGAAGCTTTCTAAGAACTTATCAGTGTGTGTGTGTGTGTGTGCGTTCAGTAGTCCAGCCAAGTCATTCTTAGTGTGAATGACACACAGCCTCTTCAAAACCTCTTTATGTAGCTCTTCATTCGAGGGCTTTGTGTTGATAAGAGCTTCTCATCAAATGGAGTGTCTGGAGGGTCAGTGAAGAGCCACATCAGTCAGCAGGACGTCAGCAGGACCTCAGACTCAAATATTTCAGCGTCACCAGATGAACACAGTGTCACATTAGGGGTGAAAATATAACATGATTCATACAGCAGCTGCAAACAGAGAAGCTGTGAATGTGAGGTCTAGTCATCCATCCATCTATTTTCTATACAACTTAATCCGTCAGGGTCGCAGGGAGCTGGAGCCTATCCCAGCTGACTATGGGTGAGAGGCGGGGTACACCCTGGACTGGTTGCCAGTTAATTGCAAGGCTGACACACAAAGACAAACAACCACACACGCATACACTCACACCTACGGGCAATTTAGAGTAGCCAATTAACCTAGTGTGCATGTGATTTTGGGATTGTGGGAGGAAGCCAGAGTACCCGGAGAAAACCCACGCAGGCACAGGGAGAACATTCAGACTCCACACAGAAGAGCCTAGACCGGGGTTCAAACCTGGAACCCTCTTGCTGTGAGGCGACCCAGGTCTAGTAATTTCTGGCCTTTTGATTTTTATTTATTTTCTCCTTTTTAGTCCTTTTAATTGTAATTAATTGTTGTTTTGTGCATTTTGAGAGTGAAAAGTTAATCTTAAAAAACAAAATGGTTATCTTATCTTATGCCTAGTTTGTCTGTTACTTTTATTTATTTATTTATTTGTTTATAGCTTTAAATTTAAATTTAAATTAAATTAAAGGTTAGATTTTTTTTCTGATATTGAACATGTAATGATCAATTCTGTAGTTCTGTCTCATTTTTTATTATTACTTTTAGAAGCTGTGACTAAACAGAACTTAATTTGCATTCGGTCCACATTTTTCTGGTTGAGAACAATGAGTCTTACTTTACATGACACGCCATTATTACTGCTGACTGTGTTTTCTTTCAGAATCACTTTACTACTTAACCTTAGTCAACATCTGGTTTGTAGGCCTTTTACATGGTAGATTATCGAAACAGCTGCAGTTTAGCCTGATATTATCTGATGGAATTGCACTTTTGTTTCACTTCATTCATTCAGCCTTGCATTGTGTCCATATTTGGTCTTTATTTGCTGGGAGGCGAGTTGTTTTGTTTTATCTTGCCCAAACATATTTATTCCACTGATGTCATTTTTGGTTGAAACAGTGCAGCACATCCTGTCATCTTTCCCTACCCTCGTATAAGACTCATAAGAGCATCTCTTGAAATAGTGCCCATTCAGTGGCATATGGACCTTTGCTGTCATGACTCATAAACACACAGTTAAGCTTATGGAACAGTCACAGTTTGGTTAGGTTTAGACAAATATTGTGGTTTGGGTTAAAATAAGTACTTCCTTAAATTTAGAGGACTTTTGTCATCATGGTTACAATAATAAACACACATTTACAGTTGTGGTACGGTCATGGTTAAAACAAATAACGATTTTTGACTTAAAACAGTAAATGAACAGGGGCCTTTTGTGTTTTGTGGATCCATCCATTCACCTCAACCTCCTCCAAACTTAGGCTTTGTCACTTTATATACTGCATCACCTGACTTCCTCTTTCTTCATAACTACTATGGCTGCAAGAGGTTACCTAACAATAAATCGGAACTATGGGTTTTTATAAGCTGCTAACACAGACGACCTATGGGTTTGGCCCTATGGGTCAGTTTTATTTATCTAATGCCAAATCCTTACAGAATTACCTCTGGGCACTTTTCATATAGAGCAGGTAGTGGTTACTGGGAGCACTACATTTTTTCATGTTAGTCTATGAACTGTATGAGTTATAAGAGTTGCTGCCTCTGTTCATAGACTTGCAATTACTTTTATCTATCTAGCTATGTAGAAAGATGACTCATTCATAGTCCTGCATTGTTTCATGTTTTCACACCCCGCAGACCAAGTAAAATTTATTCTTTTTTAAGAGTAGAAACTCGGCTGCTTTTTTTGGGCCCCAGCAAGTTTAGGCTCTGCCCTGGACTCACATCCCGTCAACTCAAACTGTTCTGCCAGAGCAGAGTATGAGAGGCGAATCTCTGTTCTGCTATGTAGGCACACATTAGCAGTGGATAATCGCTGGGCTTTAAAGTCAAATATAACCACAGAGCTCCAACTAATTCTAACTCTCTCTGTTTACTTTCTGCAGAAACACGTGGACAGGAGTACATGATGAGCAGAAATGTTTTCCCAAAGCTAATCAATCATCAAGTGACACTAAATTTCTGTTTGCCGAACGTTAACGAGGAAGATGTGCCTGTTTGGGCTCTACAGCATGAACACAGGCACTACTGCAAAAAGAAAACACACACACACACACACACACACACACACACACACACACACACACACACACACACACACACACACAC
>JBBMJY010000018.1:8336617-8368523 GCA_037833715.1 Toxotes lorentzi
AGACCAGAGAGAGACAAGCACAGGACTACAGGAGAGAGAGGACACAGAGTTAATGACATGGAATAAAGGTTAATACATGTGAGAGTGGGTCTGAGGAGAGGTGCGCAAAGGATCATGGGAAGTCCCCCAGCAGCCTAGGCCTATAGCAGCATAACTAAGGGTTGGCTTATAGAAATAATTGTGACTAAATAGGGGTTTAGTCATAATAACTAAGATAACTAAAACTGTAACTACAACTAATTATAAGCAGAACAGGCCAGGACAGAACAAGACAGGTAAGGAAGGGGTGGAATAGGACAGAAACTGACATGACAGGGACAGGGTAAAACATCACAGAACAGGACAGTCTAGGGCAGAACAGTGCCAGACAGGAGGGGACAGGACAGGCCAGTACATGATGGCACATAAAAGAACAGTACAGGACAATACAGGACAAGAAGGGATTACACAGGATGGACTGAAAAGTGAGGGAAGGCACAGTCTATGAACAGAGAAAGTAAGGACAGAATGGGACAGGCCAGTGCACAACAGAAGAGGGGGGACAGGACAAGACAGAATGGGAAGGAATAGGATAGGCCGAGGGGCAATACAGTGCATGAGAAGCTGGATACTAAGTGCATGGCAGGACAGTACAGAATGGGAAAGGATGGGACAAAATGGGAAGGGACAGGACAGAACAGTGCAAGACAGGACAGAGTGGTATGAACAGGACATAACGGAACAGGACAGGACAGGGGAAAAGGACAGAAGGATGTTTAAACACTGTGGACACAAATCTGATGGAGACATTAATACAAAAAAAAAAAAGTCCTGGTCCAGCGACTGTCTGTGGCTGGGAAATGCCCTGTCACGGTGACTGGTTTCTGGGGCAACACTGAGTCATGATCTGTGTTCGGGGGTGTGTGCTGTGATGGTGGGGTATTATTTGCATGTGCGTGGGCTTTTATACATCGTATTGAATCTTCCCAGTGGGAGATACACTCAAGGACAAGGACATGCGATGCATGAAAGACTAAGCTGTACAAAAGATCACACTGGGCTGTTTAGAGGTTTTATGGATTACTATATATCATTGACTTCACATTGCGAAAGCATGACAACAGGAAGTCGAACAATTGTTTAGCAGCACAGTTATGGATCAGAGGTCCAATAATCCTAACTCATTAGCAACACATGCAAACACATGAAAAACTCACAGTTTTAGTGAATGTGATCAAGCTCAATGGCTCATTAGTCTTTTCAGCTGTCATAAACAAACTGAGCCTGTTATTACTGTCCCACTGTAAATTTCAGTGTCAATAAATCATCTGTTTTCCTAATGCATTTAGTTCAGTGTTTGAAATGCAATTTCTAAATGGCAACAACGGCTGCACACTGGTTAATACATTAGTAATCCTGTACTGTGAAAATTATGTATCTCAAAAAAAAAAAACTTTTCATGATTAAACAAAAAACAGTCTGTTTTCATGCAGTTTTTGAAGATACTTAAAAAAAATTTTTTTAAAGGCCTATTTTGTTTATGAAGTCAGGAACTCTCGCAACCCAAAATAAAAAAAAAAAAATTTAATTTGGAAATGCATGGTTTTGACATTACAGCACGGTATGTTGTATTAAAGTGGACTATGATAAAGCAGCTGTACATTACGTTGAAAAAGCGTCTAAACAATCAGAATCTGTCGGCAATTGAAAGCTCATTCTTGACCTTTGAAGGAATAGTTGACATTCTCACCATAGGGGTCTATTTAGTTGCTGTTCTGGAGCTTTTGATCATATCACTCAGTCTTTCTCAGCACTCGCCCACTGGTTAATGTTCACATTTCCATTTTTCTGAAAAATTTTTTTGAGCCTTCTCATCCTTGTTGGCTTAAAAAAAGAGAGAGGTCTTCTCTTCTTTCTGTTTTTTTCTGTTTGGTTCCATTAACCTCCATAAATCTGCCATGACATGTAAAGGTGTAATCACTTCTGTCTTAAGGAAGAATTGCAACACATTTGCTTTGTCAGCGGTTTTACTGCGATTCAGACTGCGCACAACAATGCCCTTTTCTTCCATTATTGCCAGCCTGTTTGACCCAGATTTATACTCTGAGAATAAAACAAAGAGGTGAGATAAAAGTAGGAATAGGGCAAGCTAAATAAGAAACCTCTGTGGAAAGTTGAAATGAGGCTCTCAGTGTAGGCAAACTGCAAAGGCTGCAGACAGTGAGTCAGCTAAAAATGAACTGATGGTGTTTGATAATCAGCCCAGTGCTATGACATCAACAGTGGTTAAATGAGGTCAGTTACTTCCTCATGGGAAAAACGTAAGAGGTTACTCTGCCAAGAAACTATCTTGTATTGGAGATATGACTATCACACCAGTGCTACACTCTGAATAAAAAAATTTAAAAAATGACAAAGGAATCTATTAAATTGAACTGAATTTAAATCCATCCCCTTGTAGAGATCATTGTGGCTTTTGTTTCACCTGTGATTTGCTTTATTTCTTTTCATCTGAATGGATAAAACTGTGTTAACATTAGACAGAGCAAACTGCTGCTCTTTCAAATTGAGACATTGGGATTTCCTTGCAACCCTAGAGCATAACAATGGTAAGTACTGTCTGGATATAATTCATAGATAAAGACATCAATGAAAGCTCCAAAGTGGGAGGCAATAACTTAATCAGCTTGTGTTCGACTCAAACTATTAATGGCCCCTGGTGGCAAATTTGTGATTTGTGACAATGACAGTCTGGGTTTCTTGGCCCAGTGCACGGGGTGGGGATTTGGAGTTACAAATAGCAGCAATAATTGCCATTATTTAATATTAGAATACTTTCGTTGTTTGTTTGGTGTCCATGTGTTAGACAATACAGAATATGACTATTAATAATACAGTTTATTATTGCCAAGAATCATGTCTTTAAATTTCTTAATATATTTTTATTCATTTCCCAAATGCCCCCTCCCCCTCGTAAAGCTGTGACCACTCAGTCCCTTACAGAAGCCCAAGTGACACCTCAGCGGTGGCTTGTCACGGAGGTAAAGGGATGTGACAGTGCAACGCTGTGTTTTCTGAACCGGGGTCAGAGCTGGTTTCAGGTGCCAGTCAGAAACCAGTGAGTCACTCCTGTGATCTGGATGCCCTGTGTGTGCCTGGAAGTAAGTGGACCCAGCACAACCCCAGCCGACAAAACCAACAATGCAATATTTGTGGCATTGGCTGGCTAAAAATAACCCTTTGTCGCTTTCCGTCTCTCACACTTGTCCGTTCCCTCCTTGCCTTGGTCACCCTTATCTCCTGCACACTTCTCTTTAGCTCTCCAAATCCATTTCTGCAGGTCTCATGTGGTGTCTCTACCTCTTTGTTGCGTGCCTCCATTATCTGCCTAATTACACATTCAGCTCCACTTCTGCCTTTTTGCCACTAATCTCACTGTTCACCAGTCAAAGTGAAGGAGCCATTTATTTCATCATCACATTACATCTCTCTCTCTGTCGCCGTATCTGTCACATGACACAGCTGGGCAGACCTGTTCGTATGTTCACATATAGGTTCATTAAGCTCACTAGTTCAAATCAGACGTGAGAGAATGAGAAGGCAGTGTAGAGAGACAATGGTGAGGCTTATAATTGGTGTCATGTAGATCTGCTTGCACCCTCCACATAACAATGAAGATCTGGCACTTTCCTGACAACACAGAGACTCCCTCCCCCCGCCCTTCCCCTGATCATTAAAACTAATGAACACTGATATCTCTGACACGCTGAAAGTGGTGGAGTTCATTTCTGTAAATGCTTCGACATTACTTCCACAATGCTGCTTTATAATTCTGGCAACAGATACCTTCTACCTGTTTATATTGTGAGTCGTGATTAGGCACACAAGGGCGAGTAAACACTGTGAGAAAGAAACACTTTGATCCATGAGGAACCTACATAAAACAGGGACTTAATTAATAAATGGAAAACAGGATGCTTCGTTCACTTTAATTTTTAATGAAGAAATAATCTAATTCTAATACAAGACTCTACATCAACTGTCAGATTTTGGACAAAATGTTCCTGTATTTGAAGACAGAAAGATGGCTACATTAAGAAAACGCAGTGTACCTATTGAATTAGCTTGATTTGAAATGAGTCTTTTTTTTATTTTAGCTTTTAGCCACACAACTTTAGGGACAGTAATGTTGGCTGGTCCATCCATCACTTTGGTGCAGACTGAAATATCTTAACATCTATTGGATGGATGCTATGAAAGATCCACTGAGGATAAATTGCAGTGACTTTGGTGATCCCTTAACTTCCCATCTAGTGCCATCAGTTTGTCCAATACTTTGCTTTATGACGAATACCAGCTGTAAACATCAGCATGTTAGCACTGTCATTGTCACAGCATGTTAACATGCTGACATTAGCATTTAGCTCAAAACACTGCAGTAGACACTTTAAGTCTTGTATAAATCAACACAAAAATATCTATATAAAACATAAACAAGTTTCTCTCTGTAACTGTGTAACTGTCCAAACGTAAGAAAGAATTATGAAGTTATTTTTTGCCATATTTGATATGTGATATGATATGTGTTTTCATTATAAACTTTTTCTTTTTCTTTTTTTTTTTTAAATTTGTTTATCCAGAAGTTCTAAACAACCATGTTGCATTAATTTCCTACCTCATTATACCTTTGCAAAGCCTTTTCAAATGCATTCAAACCTGCACTGTTTACACTGGCTCGCTGTCTTTGTCTCCTTTGCATGTCCACTGTTATCGCCTCTGCAGTTGGCAGAAATATGCATCACCACACCCCCCGAGCTTGTGGCAGAATATCAAGTACAAGCACTGCGAGACGGGCTCATCAAAACATTATTCCACCACACCAGTAGCAGTCAGAAACTCCACAGGGTACTTTTAAGGTGTATACACATGCTGAAGTTGAAAAAGTTGTTTTGAGAGATATGTGTTTGTATCTGGACACTTAAGCTCTAGTAATAATGCACACATCTGTTTCTCCTGAGAAAATTGGGGAGCTAACACAGCACATACAGGAAACCTGTAATCAATGTGAGCCAAAGTACCAGTTCGTGCTACTTTAAGTGATCTGATCTGTTCTCTTGTTTTATTTTTGTGCCCTGTTTGTGTTGCCCCTTAAAGTCAATAAGAAAAAAACCCTGACTGATTCTGTAAGAATAAAAACTTTGTCGTCTAAGAAATCACCATCCGAGTGTTTGATACGTTCTTTTCAGCTATTTTGGTTCACCGTTCACTCTTTGCCCCCGACACATGACACACTGGAGCAGCTGACTGAAGGTCAGAAGGTCAACCAAACATCACTACAATGTCCAACATGCCGCAAGCAAAGTTTCACTGTGATCTCAAACTTCTGCGCTGACTTTTGTCTAACTCTTTCTGTCCTTCAGGTTACAGTAAGAGAAACTTTCAATGTGTGTGTGTGTGCGTGTGTGTGCAGATATATGTGTGTATCTTGGGCTGGAATAATACATTTTAATATATCTATATATATATAGCTTTTATAGTAAAGGTTGCAGCAGCAGCAGTAGGCAGGATATTGTTTTTACTGCAAGAAGTGTAGATCCATAGCCATGGGCTATAAGTATGTAAGGCTCCAAAGAAACTTTATTTATGTAAGGTACATGTTGAGTGCTAGATTTAACTAAACTCTTAATCTTTCCTTGCTTAAACTGGTGACACTCCTGTTATCTAGTCATTAATGTCACCTTTTAGCATTTTGTTTACCTTGATCATGTCTATAAACTGTATATGTAGCTCGAGAAAGTGTAAATCTCTCTTTATTTCGGGGGGGTTTAGGATTTTTATAGGGCATATATGGTATTTAACTGCATCAGTAGGAGCATGCTATTAAATGACGTGAGCTATACTGTGGAGCTATAAAGTGTGCACTTGTGCGTGAACAGAAAATAGACATACCGTTCACAATCTAAAGTCACGCTGTAATGGAGATGGGTGTACTGCAATACAAGGTAATTTGCATTTCCTGTGTAGTTCCGCCACATTAGGTTTATTGTTGGATACAGCAGAGTGATATGTTCTTGGATTTCTGAATCCCTGCGCCTGTTTTCAGGACTTAACAAGGTTATGCCTGAAACGTCCTGTGCTCATGTCGTCTCTGCTTATCCTCAGCGGAGTGTGACTATAAGTGAATCCTGCTTGCAAAAGTCCTGATGAACGCCTGGGGCTAAATGCCTGCATCTAACCGCATCGACTAGAGGTCAGACTCTTTCCTGAGTTACAATGCTCTGAAACTCAAACATGCACACTACAGTCTTTCTAGGTACAAGGGAGTGTTTGAAAAATTCAATACATGACTAAAGATGCACATGAGGCACACAAAAAGCTGATAGCCTCTGGATTAAACAAAGTCCCAGCAGAACGAATCATTTAAGTGATGTCACAGGCGGTAGATTGATGAAATGATGCATACTGGGCTTCATGTAACAGCAGAGTATGTCTATAATCCTGTGTGATTAACATGATTGAGCAGGTGAAGGCAACACCAACACAACCATGTGGATCTGTAAATCTTCATGCATCCTAGATTCCATAATATTCCATAGTCACTCAGTAGAGAATATGCAACAAATTAAACACACTTACCCTGCAATTTACTAGGCAGAGACACAAAGTACACGTGTGTAGTTTGACCAGTATTAACTGTCCTGCCTCTCAGAGCTCTGAAGCATGAACTCGAATGTTTTCCTGTATTCACCTTAAGTCAGCCAAGGTTTTGAGGGGACTATTTTGGGAAGAAAGCAATCTGCTCCGATTATGTTCCCAAGATTGGAATTAGAATAAGGTATGTAATAAGACTCACTTCTATTTGAAGTAAATGTTTTGTGCACCTTCTGTATTCATTTAATCAGAACTTTAATATTATGAAGATGTTTCCTGTCCCCTGTAGTGCACTTTGTTGTGGCATGAAAAAATGACTACATAAACAGAACAGCAACTCAATAAAGGCCTTCTGAAAGATGAAAGGCTTAAGCAAAGCTCCAGGTATTTCTATTAAGAGTAAATTATTGTTTCTACACAGCTGAAATAAATAAATAAATAAATAAAAAAACTGGCTTTTTCGGCAAATGAAGGCCCAAATGGAAAAGAACCTGAATAAGTTAAGAAATCGGTAGGTTTAAAAGGGTATGAACTGCAGTGTACTTATCTATATTTTTTCAACTCACAGAGATTGAAATGTCAAATGCCATTAGGATCTAATGAGGGACAAGTGGGACATTATGACCAAGGGCAAACTTGTGTCTCTATAAAAAGCAGAGCTGAACTATGTCCTCAGCACAGAGGGTAATTATAAGGCAGACAGTAGGACTTTACCTCTGTCACACTAGGAAATATAATATTGAGTATATAAAACTCAAACCACCGTCAGGTAAACACAAAGATAAGACTTTTAGTCTAAATGCTATTCCTTGAAATATCAATCTGATTATCTTTTCTAAATGTCATCAGTTTCCAAATTACCCAGACATTGATGGCACTGTATCTTTGGTTAACACATTTATTTATAGTGGAAAATTCCTAAACATGTTTATCACTGTCTAAAAGAATAATTCAACTAGAATATTTATAGATTTAAAAAAATATATATACTCTTTACCTTATTTAAAGTTAGATGAGACGATCAATACCAATCTTGTGTCTGTCAATAGGTACAGAGCTGAAAATTTCTGGAAATTAAATTTAGAAAAGTGGGGGTTGTTTCATATTGGAGGACAAAACAAATTTATCTATTTACAACATCAGCCATTGTGTTAAGTCTTTATTATGATGTCTTTAAAGCAGAAACAGGCTGTGGACAGAGTCACGTGTTTAGATGCCATTACTGTTATGGAAGTATTTCAATTTTTTGAGATAAAAGGCTTCAAGAATGAGGACTGTCTTCTCTTTGGACTAATAGTATCTCAGAGAAATGTTCCTATCAGGACAAGACTGATGTGATGTGTTCCCTGTTGAAATTTCAGGGAAATGAGCAGTCATCCTTTCACCAAGGTCATCTTATATTCAGGGTTATATTTGACTGCAGCTTCCCATGAAAGCATACATTCGTTTGTTTTCACTCTTCTGTTTGCATATGGATTAAACAAACAAGATAAATTGTGTTAATTGATAAGCTTTAAAGGTGATGGTAGGCATTTTTTTTAAACGTCAGGCAAAGCCAGGTTAGTTGTTTCCCCTGTTTTCAGTCTTTGTGCTAAGCTCAGCTAATCACCTTCTGGCTCTTGCTGCATCTTGCCCACACATGAGAAGAATATCGATCTCCTCATCAAAAGAACAACAACAAAAAAAGGATATTTCCCAAACCGCTGAACTATTCCTTTATTGCTTACACTCTGATAGGACAAACTATACCAACAAAGCTTTAGTAATAACTAAATGACACCCAAGGTCTAGGGTAGAGCACAGAGTAAAAAGCTGTGACAGAAAGAGACAGCTAATCTTTAAATAACATTTTAAACACACACAGCTCACAGATCAAACCACTTTGTTTGTGTCCTTGGGAGAGAGATGTGTTAGAAAGAGAGTGAAAAGGTAAAAGACAAAGGGACAGTGAAGGATGATGACACAGAGAGGCCCAAGACATATTTCTGGCCGCTTGAACTCAAGGAAACAGCTGATGAAGTTTCATCTACTCAATGAATCACTTAAAGTCCTTGGGAGAAAGATGTGGGTGTACTGCAGAGGAGGAGAAAGGAAGAAGACGTGACACTTTGAGACAAAGGAGGCAAAGGGGAGACCAGGGCTGATGCATAAGTACGTGGGCAGTAAATTTAAGAGCAAGACTTCTTAAGATGTGACCATTTCAAACTAAAATGTCACATTGATTTCTCCTCCCTGCGATTCAATAACAACCTCTGTGCCTCTCCACAGTAGCGTTGAGTTTATAAACAGATAGAGCCGATGTGTACCACAGGTCAAGATACGGGTTTAAATACCACATTTAGCCTGTGGAGTGACAGTTCATCTTAAGGTGCTGTCATCGGATCGTCTTCACAGGTATATGATGACCCCTACTCATCACCAACTGGTCGAGATGAATGGTGAAACAGACCTGTGAAAGATGATTAATCAAGCTTCAAAGTACATCACAGCCAGTTGGATCCGACTTGGTGGTGCAGTTAGGATGAAGAATGCACTCATTTAGGATGCATGGCGAGACATTAAAGACTGCTACGAAACATCAAAGAGAGCGGGAGAAGAAGCACAAGACCAAGAGACAGAGTAAATGCAGAATACACACTAAGTACAAGCTATGGTACACTTTGTTTCCTCAAAAAAAAAAAAACAACTCCTCAAGAAACAAAAACTTCCTCCCTCTCCAGCCAAAAAAAAAACCCTTCAGTAATGAGCAAACGAATGTATTCATTCTCACTGCAGATCGGATGCATTCTGTTAGTTGCAGGGAATTCCTTGACTTTGCATTGACATTTTCTATCTTTCTCCACAGCCAGTCGAAATTCCTCCACGGTGGCTCACAAAAAAAAAAAAAAAAAAGACAAAAATAAGCAGCTGGTTTAGTTCCTGTATTGACTTGAGTCCTTCAAAACATCTTTGGAGCAGTGAGAGTACTGTAAATTGTCCACAAAGCGTGTACCACTCTGAGAAATATGATTTTTTTTTATTTATTTAAGTAGCTGAAATGAATTTGCAGTGTCTCAATATGTATGATAAATACAGCATGAAGAGGGGGAGACTGTAATGTATAGTAAATTAAATAAAATGTACAATTGATAGGAATTATTAAAAAAAAAAAAACCCAAACATCTCTCCTCAGGAATTATTTGTCAGTTATGAGTTATGGTGAGGTTATGCTATCTCACTGCAGCGAGCGGCACTGTTTCAGTCCTAGTACTTGGTAAGTCTGAAACAAAGGGGAGCTCTGCATTCAAATCCACAGCTTGGCATCGTCTGTGAAAACACAACTCCAGCATGCTTCATCTGCCTGTGCTTTCACTGTCACAAAAATCCACAAAACTGGTCATGAAGGAGCACATAATAGTTGTCCAGGTGGCTCTGAAACCCAGCAGGATTTCAGAATCAAATCCTATGGGAATGTTCTTTTTCTGGGTAGGAATTAACTGATGGTGAATTCAGATTTCAGATTCCACATTTAAGAAATGGTAACACATTTATGAGGATTAAAAAGAGCAAAAAAAGCATAGACGAGCACAGTTCAGAATATGTGCTTTAATAATAGAAAGAGAAGAAAAAAATAAGGAGATGGGAAATGAGCTGCTGATTATGCAACAGCCCCTCTAAGTAATTTAACAAGTATACAGTGATACGGCTAGTAACGAGGTGTTGACAAATTCACAGATTTGTAATGAAAATAAAATTCCAAAAATAATAGCTCCTAACAGCAGGTTACATCACCCTGGTAGCTTATATCACCCAGCCTGATGAGCTGGTGAACTGCAGGTTAAGAGTGTAGAGCGGTGCACATCTCCTGACACAGACCTCCTGTCCAGGGAAAATCCTCTGAACCCACAGGCTGTCAGCAAGGTTTGGCAGAGAAACAGTATGTGCAGGCCACTGTGGAAAACTTTCCATTACAAATGAACACTGAATGCCTGGCCCCCCCGCAGCACAGCCAGAGTAACAAAGTACAGTTAATGATTGTGTTGGAGGTAGTCCAGCTCCTGTTGGGAGACCTGTGGATGCTCTCATTGTGCAGGACATTTTCATTCCAGGCACACAGAGGAATTTACCATTCTCACTCAGAATGGTAAACCTTCTGGGCCTGGCCCCCAGGGAGAGGCCGAATCTGGATGCTGCCAGTCTGCCCTCCCCCCCATCAACATAATGGAATTCCTTCAAAGTATCCATGCTTGCCGTACAAAGTGGCACATGTTCATAATTGGTGTAATAGCGGGCAAATTATTGTTCTGGTGTGTTGTTCCTCCTGCAGGACATGACAGGTGAAGGAATAGACTCCTCCAACAACAAAGGCTATGTGACAGCCACATCAGTCATGTGAATTTTATCAGTGTCCACACACTGAGCCCGCCCCCTTTGTTGTGCTATTTCATGCTAGAGGCGTACTCACAGACTCATATTCTCTAACCCGCTGGTATTGATCCGGGATCCGACACCCTGAGTCAACATCATTTTTAGGAAGTTCATTCCAATGTGTTGCTGCTCTGCGCCTGGCGCTGGCCTTGAAAAGCAGACTGCAGATCCTATCAGTCCACCGGTGTGTCTCAGAGGTGTGCCTGCAATCTAAGCTTGCTTTAGTGTGAGCAAGGTGATGAGTTCATTCCATCCCTGAGAGTCAGTAAAACTGATGGTGCTCCACTAATCTCCACTCTTGAGAGTAATTTAAATTAAATGTAATCTGTAATCTGTCCTTTACCCTCACTGATCATGAGCTGGCAAGGTTCAGCTCATTTCTTGTCTGGGCCTCTCCCACTGGTTTGTGGAGGATATTGGTTTGGATTATTGGTGTAAAAGAGTGAATGTCCTCATGGGCCACAGATCCTATTCCACTCACACAGAACGGGCCTTGTTAAAGGGGGTGTCAGTGCAGGACTTCTGGCTCCTGAGACTCACAGCAGATAACCTGGGGTTCTTTGGGAGCTATGTGTCTGGATAGTCAGGTGGACTTGTGAGTGCAACAACAGTGGAGATCTCCTACAGACACAGAATTAACTTAGAAATGGAACTAATTTCAACAAGGTAGCAGTCCCCTGCACCATTAGACTACTTTGCACTGTTGGCAGAGAAAACTAGCTTTTGTACTGTACATGCTGTGAAGCCTACTAACCGATAAGACTACGAGAAGGCAATGAATATACTAAAGTAATTTGGAAAAAGCAGCCGGCTATGTCTTTGTGTGTATTCGAGTGTTTCCTAATGTTTTGTCACATCCGTGAAATGCGAGGAGGCAGCAGAGGCCTGGGGACCAATAATGGGATAAGAGGACAACAACAAAGGCCCAGTACATTTACCTGGAGGTGTGCATGAGTTCTGTAGAGCAAGTGGAAAGGCTGCACACTGCAGCAGACATGTCTCAGTGTCAGTGGCACAGCTGCAGTATCTCACTACTCTAAAATAATGTGTTACCTACATATTTCCATCACATTCGTCTACAGGAACTGGTGTTGTGAGATGTGTTTGTGCATTGTTTGGTTGCTGTAGTCAGTTGTAAGTGCACCAGCATTCAGTCATTCCCTAATATATCTCCTAATATATCTGGAAATATCTTTCCAGTGAAATTAGTTATCATCCTTAGAAGAGAGTCTGCTTTGAGGCTGCATGCCAGTATTTTGGGCCCTCGTTTTCTCTGCAGTATAAGGACCAAGAAACAAAGTGATAAGGCCTCAGGAGAAAACAGCATGACTCAGACCAAACTTAAAATACAGAGACACAATATGAAAAAATGTATGTAGAATATAATATATTAATAGTTATTGCTCTTTTAGCTGGAATGTCTGGCTGGTATGAAAACAAGAATCAACAAAAAACAGTGGAGAACGACTTCCCAAAAGGGTCAAGATGAACACAAAGAGAATAGAAAGGGAGCTATTTAATTTAAACTACCATTGATTACTGGCCAACCTGCTACACAACCAGAGCTACGGCTGCCCTGTTTTTAATATTTAAAAGGCCACTTTCAAATTTCACTTTGCCTATCCCTTTTTTCTCCCCTGTTTTGCCCACAACAGCAGACAATCCGAGGAAATGAGAAATAGTTCCTAGACTAAAACACTGTGCGGTGTTAACTTACTACTCGAGAGAAAAACCTTTGGGGAAACTTGAAAACTTGCGGCTACTGCTATAGTGCTCAGTCATAAGGTTCTCAAAGTGCTGAAGTGGGAAAAAAAACAATTCACCAAACTCAACTTGAACCTCAACATAACACAACCAATCCATCAAGTGGCCAAAACCAGGCACCTGGAAATATCGTCTTAACACCAGTTCTAAACTGTACAAACACACTGTACTCCTAGGAGGGCGCTTCAGAAAAGAGGCTATAAAGTGAAAAACACTGAGGTTGAGGTTAAGAACAAACGAGTGAAGCAAAAAATGATAGGCGGAAAAAAAACAGGCTGTGAGACCAAAGAGAGAAGAAGAGGGACAGAGGGAAGGAAGCAGAGGAGGTAAAATGAGTAGGCAGTGATGTGGATCTGCCTGGAGCAACAGTCAGGTTTTAGAAGTTGAAAGAGGACCCTGCAGTTTCCAGGAAAACACTAATAGGCTCTTCTGTCTGAAACCATTGTATTTGCTTATTTTTCCACTCTTAGAAAAACGCATTTATCCTCCTTGAAGTGGAAGTCTCTTGGGTCTCACATGACCCATTCACATGCACTTCGAAGATAGTCTAAGATTAAGTCAGTGTTATTAACCTTTTTGCAATGCAATGCCAGAAAAAGGACATTAAGGGATTCTACAACAGAGCCTTACATGTTAGACTCTGTACCACTAGTTTTCATTGCTAGTATTTCCTTGCAGCGCGTGTCTTTTATCGGGTCTTTTTGAAAAGCTAAAGACATGTTAGCGGGCTTTTCTGTCCATATTCTAGTTAAACAGGTGTGTCTACCTCTGTACTGGCTCCTGATTTATGCAAAAATAAAAAATCTATTACAGTTACTTTCTATTATTTTGTTAGCAACCAACACCTACAGCTCCTGTCAGGCCGTGAAAGCAGTTCTGTCTGATGCTTTATATTCAGCATTCCTGTCAGGTCTCACGTTTCACTCGTAACACCTTGTTTACGAGGGTCGAGCAGCAAAAGCAGCATGTCAGCAGCACCACAGCAGCAGTCAATGTCCACACAGAATCTGTTCAGCCAAAGCCCACTGCTGGGCACACAAAGACATTTTGACAGAGCTCACAGCTCAATACAAAATCATGCATTTATGTACAAAAAACAGGGGGAGTCTTGAAGGCAGCGTGAGCCATGACGTGGCTCAGGCTTCATTTATAATTTAAATGAAGAGCGTCATTATCATCATCTGGGTCTTTTGGAAAACTCCACCAAAGCAAAAATAAGACATTATAGAACAAAGGCTGAATAATAATTCTCATGACGAGTAAAGTGAACATGTGAATTGCGTGGAGTGCCCCTTTACAGTGTGCTTTGCTGCCATTATCTCACAGTTATGAAGTTAGAATCTCATGCAGACAAGGGAAATAAAGACTGTCTCAGTCTTGGTTGAGTAATAAAAGCAAATGCCCTGTGGAAAACTATTTGAGGCTCGCAGTCTGTTCTTCAGCCAAGGTGGCGATCACACTGGCTTAAAAGAGTGACTGGAGTTTTCATTTCCATATCTCGTATTGTTACATGAAGTCTGCCCTTAAAAGCGTTCTGCACCACAGCTGAGAAAAGAAACACCAGAGCAGCGTGAAGAAAGCTACTTTGCAAAAGTCAGTGGAGTGGTGTGCACTGGCTGCCGAGAGCTCAGTTTTTCCATCATCATTTTTCCTTTAGATTCACAAGTATGACACAGTGAAGAACATCTGTAATCCAGTACTGATATTTGTATAATCCAGTACTGATATTCAACTAAGATGCATTTAAGTAGGATATAAAACAGACAATGTTATCTGATAAGACTGCAGAAATATCAAATCGCATGTATGTTGACTAATGAGACCAGAAAGGAGGTGCAGGGGCCGGCTGAGAGCAGGGAGTACAACCACTAGGCAGGCACTGTAGGGATTAATGAGGGGCTGACAACTTCAGTGGATTACAAAGGTGGAAGTGACAAACAGAGCTGGTGCTGGTTTGGTTTATCTGACAATCAGCCAGTGACTTACTGTGTGAGTCTGATGCTTATTTTGGAAAAGTGTCACTTGTTTATTTGAAGCATCTCTACAGACGAAGTACCTGACTGAGATCCAAAACATGACCTCTAATAAAATGTGTACACGTTTCAATGATGTAACTCACTTGAATGAATGGGAACAGGAGGCCCACAGCAAAGTTGGCCAGCCAGTTTACGATGCCAGCGATCATGAAGGCGGCAGGACGGTAGGGCTGTTCAAACACTTCCCCGGTCAGGACAAAGGGGATACCACCTGACAGGGACAGAGAGGAAAAGAGAGACCATGAGACTATGAGTTGCAACAAACAAAACACAGCAAATCAAACAAACACACACACTTTTCCCTGAGCGTCATTCTGAGCCTACAACCCACATTAAGTGGAAACAGACTACAGGATGAGCTTTTCAGACACAATGATCACATGAACATGGCCACTTTGAGGATACAATCAGCTATTTATTTGACTGAACTGCAACATTATTTTAAGCTGTTGCAAGCCTAAGGTTTTTATAGCTCTACTGAACATTTTAGAACCCATAAATAAAAATAATATTTAGCAAAAATAACAACAACAATAATAACAAATTGAGCAGTTTAGTTTGTAAATGCAGTCAAGAGCTACTGTGTTTGAAGAAGGGCTGACATTCAGTACCACAACCACAGTTTAATCCTTTTAAGGTGGTGTCCCTGTTGTTGAAAGTAGGAATTCCTCTGGCACAGTGTGTCCAAGACCAGAGCGCAACCAAACTTCCAAACCTGCAAGAGCAGATGTTGACATTTGGACGCTTTGGTGATTTCTAGCCTGGAGGCTGAACTTTAAACACTTGGCACACTGAGCTCGAATGTAAAATGTAGTAATTTATCCTGACACATTGGTGCCATTGTCGCAAACTCAATAGAGAGCACTGGAGAACAATTCAAAACACTATACTGAAGACACTAATGCTGCTGCTTCCATGTTTTGTTCCATCTTCCCTCCTCAGGCCTAAATTTGCATATTGAAGTTTACTGACAACAACCTCATTATTTCACAAGACAGAAATACAAGACTCATTTCTCAACTTCACACAATGTGGGCAGTTTATGTCCAGGTAATTTTGTTTTAGTTTGGTATGACAAATGCCACAATGACAATAGACATCAACTGTTCAGAGACATGAGTGCAGATGGAGTAAGAAACAGTATTTTTCCAAAATTTCCTTTCAATCTCCACACAGTTCATGGTTGAGCTTCAAAGCAACGGCAAATTCCAAAAAGTTGGAAAGAGCTTTTGATGCCTGAAGGAATGTGGAGGGTAACTTTAAGACGTTTTGAAGTGACGATTGAGATCCACAATCAGGGAGTGTAGCTTTAAGCTTACCTCAGTGATACATGTAATTTTCAAAGGATGAGATTTTTTTTTTCCCATCACATTGTTCTGTGCATCACTCAGGAAAGCTTCCTGCCCACCCAAGAGCTGTTTATGTGCTCAGACAGCCAACAATGTCCTTCTGTATCAGAAACCACAACTTCTCTATTTACTCTCTTTACTGCTCTTTATCTGTTCCAGGTGATTTCTTCTAGAGATTTTAGAGGAAAACAATATGAGTATTTGACTGTCCCCTTCTGTCCAAAAAGTATATCCACTGAAAAGAAATTATCAAAGAAACAAAACAAACTTCTCCCCTCTAAACAGTACAGTAGAAAACAATACAACATATTGTAGTACGAAGATTTTCCTCAGATCAAAATGATGTGGGCTGTTGGTACGCCTACACTTTCTATATTCTGCAATTTGTAAGCTCCAAAGTTGTTTTATTGGCATGAAAGGAACATTTTGGTCTTTTGAAATGAGAAAGAACTTTTACACTAAACACCTCTGTTATGAAAAGAAAGAAAAATCAATCCCTGTCCCCAGCAGGGACAAGGCATTCTCGTTAGAGTGTAACAGCCAACTTCAATGACCCGAGCTCACTTAATGGCACAACACAGGTCTGTCTCTGTGCAGAACAAAACGCAGTAGTGGTACGTTTTCCAAAACACACCATGGAGACAGGATTTGCAAATGCCTCTGTCCCCTTGGTTGTGAATGCAATAGGAATTCTACTGTTCTAATGTAATGGGCAATTTTAACCATATTTCATCAGAGTGCAGGCCCATAGGCATTCTTGAATGAAAGACTGCTGCAGAGATTATGCAAGAAAAAGCTGCTAATGTGATCGAAGCTCCTTCTCTGCTCTGTTAGCAGTGGGGACAGATGGAGGTGGCGGAGAGGTTCACGCAACTAGTGATTTGTGGGGGGAGTGTGTATAATGTGCAACCATCTAAAGAAAACATGATTACAGGTCTATACTGTAATACAGTTTTTGCTTGAATCTCTGGCTACAATATGTTGTGCATTTCAAAGTCTGAATGCACACAGAGAGGGCAGAGATATTTTAAAAACACAATGACACAATCGCACAACAGGATAAAGTGATGGAGTGACACAAAGAAAAACAAAAATATTATTCACAGCCACACACTTTTGATAATATTATATGTTATGTCTTATCAGGACTATGTGTTATCTGGCTGCTTTTGAATAAGCTGTGGCCTGGGACAATATTCCTTATAGGGATGTAGATAGTGTTCAGAATGGTGTGTGTAAGCAATTTCAGCTGGTTACACATGTGTCTCAGAGTTTTCCCCACAGAGTTCCTTGGAAACTCAGATATAGTATATTGGCCTGTGTGAACCTGTTTGTGCAAACAGGGCTGCAGACCATCTTTTACTGTCTGAAATAACAAAAACATCACTTGAGGCTTCAGAACTGCACGCTGCATTCTTCTAAATATGTGGATGTTGCATTTTATCCTCACAGCAGGCTATTTGTTGTCACGTAATTGCCTTTGAGAAGACAGTTAATGAGTTACAAACCATTTAGAGCTGTATAAAGGGAGGAATGGCTCACACTAGCCTTCGGCATCCTCTTAGACTTAAGTGCTTGTGTTAATGAACCATCCCATTATTTGAGTAAGATGCCTCACTGTTTAACTAATGCGACCAGATGATGAAAAATGACTCCGTGTGTGCGTTTATGCATGCACAGTGCTGACCAGATTTCACACAGCAATCCTGTGCATAATAAAGAGCGGTCACCAGCCAAACCTTAAAATCAAACTAATGGTCAGTGACAGGAAGTGCAGGTGCCCAGGCTCCCCACGGAGTACGTCCTCACCAAGGAGAAGAAATGTCAAAACACTGTTAACATTTCTGCAAAGCTCTTCCACAGTGAAATGTCAAGGCAATACAAAAACGGCCAATGTCTTCTCTTTTCCTTTTGTTAACAAACAACAAAATAGTGCTTTAAAACCATCATCTAGTAAGAAGTGATACAGACACAGCCTGATTACCCCTACTCCCTGTGATCATTGAATTGTGTCTGAAAAAAGCTGAACACACAACTCAGACGTTCTCGCTGACATATTTTTCTATTTTTGTTGTCAGACGACTGAATGAGCATGAAACAGCGATTCGATCATGCCTCCTAAATGGCACCTGTTACCCAACGTGAAGACAACTGTCGTGATTAGACCATCAGCTTAAATTACTATTTTATGCTCATCTTGACAGACAGATGTGGAATTGGCTGCGTTGCTGTTTAGGCAAAAGAAATTTCTCTTCATAAATAAACAGCTACACAGCACCAGACTGGCTTACAACACTTCATGCTCCCAGTTTACCAGGGCCACACAAAAGCCTCAACATGTGGTCTGTATGAGTAGTCTAGTCACGATGCAAATCAGACCATCTCCAGGTTTAGTCTGATCTTATCATACCGATGTATATGCATTTCATTAACATCTGTTTTTCCTTATCCAGATGCTATCCACTGTTATTCATATACAGATCACATGTTGACACCTTGTGTAAAATAAAAACTTGAGGCCTGAATTTTCAGATCTATCTCCCCGGAAATAACATAAAATCCCTCACAATATGAACAGATACTGAACAGTTGATGTATTCAGCTAATTTCTCATCCTCTCATCACCAGAATAAATCTAACTTTGAAGGACAGCTGCAGCTTTCAGTTACAAAAGTATTGTGCTGCTCTACTGGTCGTTGTCTACATTGCACACACCTCATACAATACTACTAACTTACACAACTACATGGAACCACAAAGCACATTTGATCTGTGACATGTTTATTGGCACGCCCTGGTTCTCTTAACTATGAGAAATCACTCTAACAAAGGAAACACATTTTTAATCTGTATAAATGTCATATGTACTGAAATGACAGGACAAGCAAGCAACAGGAAACATTAGGAAGAGATTTTCTTTTTTTTTTTTCTGGATGAAGTCACAGTAACACTGATTTTGGTTCTCCTGGGAAAGGACAAATCTGGTTCACACATGATGCAAGAAGGGCGGGGCGGCTAACAAATGTGGGCATTTTGTGTACGTGTGTGTGTGTGTGAGTGAGTGAGTGAATGCGTGTGTGTGTGTGTGTTCAGTTTAGATCTGTTCCAAGATAATCCACTGAGTACAAAATAGTGTTTTCCAGGGAGCTGTGCACATAATATGTGCAGCTTGTATGTGTGTGTATACAAAAGGGAGAAAGATAGAGTGAAAAGAAAAAGGCTCGGTGACAAGTTTGTTTGGTTTTTTTGTGGTAAACACTGGTAGATCAGGCCTATGCTGGCTCTAAAAATCTATTTGTCAAATTTCACACGATCATGGTCCATGGTGCTCCGAAGATATATCAAAGCCTTACAACTTAACTGAGTTGAGGAGGCTAATTGAGTGTACTTATGTCCACAACATGTACCATGTGAAGCCAGATTTATTTTTATAGCCTTTCATAGCAGCTCCAGACTCAGATGGCTGGGGTGAGCCCAGGGACTGTACAGTGATTAGGCTATGTATGTTATTTGGCCAGCATATGTTTGTGGAGGGCCTCAAAGGAGACAGCATGAGTTGAATGATATGAAATGAAAGTATGCAGGTTTCCCTTCCAGCCAAACACCACAGCAGCTCACACATTAGCATACATTAAATTAGAGAGTAAATTACTAATTAAAATAATAGCCTGCTTTGTTACAACACTGCCTATTACACCAATAACACAAAATATGTCCTAATGTTGTAGTTTTGATGAAATATGAGACTATGTGTTGTACAATCCACTCATCTTAAAGACCAACTGTATAAATGAGTCTGTGTTCCTGCTGTATAACCTGGAGATTAATTTCCACCAATTCCACCAATTTCCAAAGTGTCTAATGTAAAGTCCATTAAAACAGCTACCTTAGAATCTGTTCATGCAGTATCTACAGCACTGAGCAGGTGCGTCCTGCATGCATAAAATCCCATAATTATTTTTCCCACAATCCAAGAATAGTAAATTGGTATGTGCCTGGTACAAATGGTACTTTGCCAGTACAAAGTTTCAATATCCACATCACAAAAATATAAATGGTCAGATGTTTACTTCTTAATCAATATTGGAAACTACTTTGGTAATCTGTTCAGTGAAACATTCATCAGTCCTGCTCCTCAGGAATCCTTCAGGCTTTCATTTTAGCCTTAACATCAGTAATGATTAACAAGTGTAAACTCATGTAAATATCTGGTGACGAGGTTTGAGGACCAGAACTGAAAATGACAGGACTTAAAGACTACATTTTTAATCTTTACTGGTGGAGACAGAACATAAAAAGATCAGTGACTCTACATCTAATCACATTAGCAGCACAAAATGACACGATATTGCAAAGGTGATCAGACGGAAATTAAACAGCAATTCTTCTGGTTTTGCATATGCAACAAGACATAGCCTTCTGTTTCAGCTAGACCTCCGGAGACATCACATTTTCAGGAGGTTGGTCATACTCTGCCAGAGCTCGATCCTTGATCTGCTGTGCCTCAGGCAGGGAGGCAGCACCAGAGGCCACTGTCCTTTTTTTTTTTTTTTTTTTTTTTTCACCCTCACAGGGTTTTAACCAGCTCATCTGTATAGTTTATCAGCGTACCAGCAATCCTACTTACCTACACTGAAAGACGGTTAAGCTTATAAACCATGTTTTTAAAGTGTCCATAAATAGGAAAATATTTATTATCACATTTTTATTAACAGGGCAAATTCTTTCTTACAGTGGCAAATGATTCATAGTCATTTCCCTCAATCTGGAGGATTTTCTAGTAGCACTACCTTTGCCCTTGTAGTGACTCATGTGGTTTGCTTCACTGCTCACAGATGTACAGTATGTCTGTGATATTATCTAACAACAGCACATGAGCTATAAATAAATACTAATTATATAATAGGATAATCTTGTCACACTTGCACAGTGCTACCCTCCTACACAAACACATGAAAAATCCTTGTCACACATGCAGCAGCATGAACAGAGTGGCAAACACTCGGACACACAGAAACATGCACATGCAGTGTGTGTGTGTTTGTGTGCGCCTGCAGACACACAGCGAGTGATTAAACTTTGACTTTTTTGACCACCAGAAAAGACTTTCTGTGATTTTTAAATTTAATCTCTCACATACTTTAATAATATAAATATCAGCAAGCAAATACAGTAACGGTAATTAAACAGTAAGTAACAGTTTTCAGCATTTCAACTTACAACAGTTCATTAGATAAGAAAGTGTGGAGTTAATATTTAGACATATGACAACAGGATTAGAAGTGGCCTAAGCATTGTGTGCTGAACCAGTATGTAACTTGCTGAGCACTATCAAGGACTTTAAGCTTTCAGAAATACAAAATGAATTAAAATAAGTCAGACTGGTTTTTTTTCTCTCTGTAAATTGTGACAGCCAACAACAAAAGGGTGCCGAGAAAAGAATCAGCATTTCAACCAATACAAACTACAACTACAAGAAGAACAGCAGGTGTAATAATGAGCTGTGTGTTGAGTTACATGTATCATCATGAGTTAAACTACTCGAGGGGAGGGTTAGAGTAGAAAAAATTACACTGACAGTGTCAATGATCAGAGTGGGACAAAATTCATTCTCTTCTTTCAAATAACTTACAGCTGCAATAAGAAAAAACGTTTTAAGAACATGAAATCTCTCAGGCTAAATTGTTTGGTACATGTATGAGTAAGGATCAGAGAGGCTTCCTGTTCAGAAGTCTTTTACTGGAGAGACACACCCTTGATTGTAAAGCTATTAGCCCCTGGATGCTGCAGCTGATATGTGGGGCTGATATAGGAAGTTGCCATGGACACGCTGTCACTTCAGACCTGCAGATATGTCCAGCTGTCAGAGCAGACAGGACACATAATAGCAACAACTCAGGACTCAATACTTTAAACTGTAATGTAAATGTAATTTAAAATGTATTTATTGTATTGGATCTGTGTGAAGTCTATAGGTCTGAATGATTTATTATATTGCTGAAGTGTTTTTAGCCTCATGGCTCTGTCGGTCTGACCTTTAGTTCAGACAAAGTCACCAAATGACTTGTGATTTCTTGACTTTTGACTTTTCACTCCCATGGTGACAGTCAGAGCTTCAATAACCTGAAGTACCTGAGGCATCCTGGCAGAGAGAAAAACTGGCAGTGCCCTCAGCACGGTTAAACAACAACACCTGACGAATACCAAAAAAACCTGCCCGGGTCACCCTCTTTTCTCTGACGCTCGTCTGACACTCAGAGGGCAAGAGGCCTGTGGCAAAAACCTGCAGGGAGTTAAGCTCACGTTCTGCACACACCTGAAAAACACTGGTTGAAGAAAAACATTGCAGCATGATGCCCAGGTCCTCATTTGCTCTCTCAGCTTGGACTATAGATAGCAGATGGAAACCAGAGGAGAGAAGAGCACAGTTGTGACACTAAGTGGTAGCCTTTATTAGAAACAACATTACATGGCTGTCGGTGGAGACCGAAAATCTTCTGATTAATCATACTGGTGGTTTCGCCCGGTGATGGTCATCTGGGCTGTGGGATTTTATAAAAAAAAAAAAAAAAAAAAAAAGAAGAAGCCTTGAAGATCCTGTCAGCTACAGTCATTACAGTGGTGTTAACTGTGGGGGGAAGGAGGAAGGCCAGCACTAAAGTCCAGTGACAATAAGACCAAGGTTGCCTGGGAATGAGCACAGAAAGTCAGAGCAGACTGTTTGAAGGACTCATGTTGCACACCATGTGGAGCTTGCAGTCACAAAGGAATGAATGTGCCACTTCAGAAGTGTCCTCCACCATAAATGACTGTAGAATGTCAGGGTTACACAGAAGTGGGGCAATGGTTGAACAGCTTTTCAATTTTTGAAAATGCCTTTTCAGCCTTTCCACTCTGTATAAAATGGCCATTCGTCTTGTAACCAAGCGCATTTGTGTAGCTGAAATTAATTTGTTACGAGTTTGCAAAGCCCAAATTGTTGCTTCAGCTTAATAGAGGTTATCTAGGGTCGCACTACAACTCTCCTGACTTACAAAAGGATCCATGTTGATATTGATGACGATGTGAATGAAGCATTGGAAAGAGATCTGACGAGCATTCACATGTTGGTGCCTTAATAGTCACACAGATCGATAGAAACTAATATTTTAAGCATCTAATGAAGGAATTTATTCATCAAAGCTTGAAAGGAAAACACAGGCTACACTCTTAGCTTGTTTTCTTGCAGTCACTATTTTATCACTTTGTGCTAAACTGATCAACACATGCAACTGTTTAGTCTGGAGTTTAATTTCACTCCAATTTATGCTTGCTCAAAGCTTTACAGAATTTGGTTAGCAGTGCTGAATCTACACACCAAGATGTGGACATATTCTACACCATTTTTATTTATAATGCACTGAGGAATAATGCAGGAAGAAACAACCACAGTGAGCTGTGATGGTGTGCTGACGGTCAGCAGTGGTTTGTATGAATCAGCACACCTCCAGCATGTCATCAAGGTAAACTACCTTGCTGTGCTGCTGTGGAAAACCATTCACACCATGCTAGCTTGTCTTGAAAGGTTGCGGTTCAGCTCCATGTGAGCATTCCCAGCCATATGGAAAAATTTATTTAGTGCCCTCCCCTAAGTGTCGTCTGGTGAATATAGCACCATGGTAAAGATGTTCAGTAGGTGAGCGTGGTTAGGGGATTGCAGTTCTTGACTGTGATGTTGTATGAAAGCCGATATTCAATACTGTCAGAGCCCTCAGATTGTCTTTCCCGCAGAAGAAAATCCTGCCCCAGCTGGTGCTGTCGAGTGAGGGATGAATCCAGAAGTGGGGTCAACTTAAGTGTACACTGCAATAGCAAATGTTTCAGGACCTAAAGGAGAATAAAACCTTCCCTGTGGAGGACAGGCTCCTGGCAGAAGATTAATGTCACAGTCGTACAATCTATGTGAAGAAAACATTCTTTTCTGCTTTTCGGTAAACTCCTCTCAGGGGTTTATGTACATGGAGGGAATATTACACAAGCAAGTCTCGCTGTAGACATCAGCTTTGGGATGTACAACAATATTTGTGGGAGAAACTAAGCAAGAAATGACAACAATGAGGGATCTGGTCCTCTGGGAGCCCCCTTTTTTATGTGGGACGCAATCAAACCAGGGACAACAGATGCTTCTGTGGCAAGGTTCACATTGAAATAGGTGCTTGATTAAGTTTTCACTCGAAAGTCTAAATGACAGATTATTCAAACCACATACAGAACAGCAAGAGAGGACTGTTAAACAGCAGCAATTTCATGTCTGTGCATGATTAAGATAAGATAAATAACAGGACATTAACCAAGCGAGGTGGTGAATACAAAGATGATTAGAGCCACCAAACACACACCCAGACAAATAAATTCAGGTATACAGAGACCATGTCGCTCTCACAAACTCACAGTCCATCAGCCTTCACTTACTCCTTCATTTCTTTTGCTCATTTAATTATATCTTCATCTAATATTGGCTGCCACACATCATTAAGTTTCACCTTGGCTTGGTTTCACTCCACAGTCTCCTCTAGTCACTTCTGTCCCTGTATATTTTGCTTGTGGCTCCTTAAAAAAAAAAATAAATAAAAAAATAAATAAAAAAAAAAAAATCAGCAGATGCCACTCTTGTCAGGAAGTGTTCACATCTCACCCCGGTTATCTCTCATTACCTGCTGACTCTCAGCATGTCTCATTGTCCACTACGTGTTCATATCCACATTCCCTGGTGAAAGGCAATTCGTCTTTTCCAGTGGTCTTCAGTCTTATACGATATGGCCTGTTCGTCAGCACTTTGTCTGGCTTTCTTCCAGCTATGGCCTTTTCTCTTCCCAGGAGCACTGAGGTAACACACCATCCGACAATGAAGAGACCATAGGGTCTGCTCGACCATACTGTGAACAGTGACTGGAAAAGCTCTGCAGCAAAACTTCACTTGTTCAAAAGAGGAAACTCTAATGTGGTGCACAGTTGCGTACTGTGCGTTGCAGATGAACTAGCAGAGAGCTCAGAGTGCTGCGTATGATGGATTTGTCCTACATTTCTCTTAGAAATGCATCAACAAGCAACATTTTTCATAAACACAGTAATACCATTTAATTTTACACCATAACCCATATTTATGGCCTCATAGTTCCAAAGTAGCATAAAATTTTCAGACTGGTGCATATTTGATCCAACTTTCAGTATTACAATTTAATTTACTCATAATTAAAAAGTTTCATTACAGCTACACAACTCGTTATTTGTGCCGCAACAGCTGTGATTTCATTTACTGCCCCTCAAAGCTCCAATAACATGCATAATAATAAATCTCACCACCACCATGATTAGAAAGAATAGATTCAACTCATGAATGATCCTTGATGTTGTGGCCAAACGTGGCTCTCATTTCATTTTACGGATCTGAGTGTCATTAAAAACAAAAACAAAAACAAAAACAAAAACAAAAAAAAAAAAAAGGTGACTCTCTCTTGCGCAGAGTGTTGGAAGAACGCTTAAGTCCTACTCTGGGGAAGGAGTATTCATAGTGACAATGATTTTTGACATTTAAACCTGCTGTCGCTGGGTGCTACATTACATTTTGTCTGCCTGTTCTGTACATGAAGAAACAATAACTGCACACTGCTTTCAAAACTTTACTTAAGGAAAAGTACAATGGTTACTGGAGTATTATTACTAAGGCATTGACATTTATTACTGTACTGATTTCTGCAATATACTTTTGGTTAGTTTGTATAATAATGCGTTGCATTTCATAAGCTCAGAATCTGAGTACATACAAGTACATACAACAAGTTCAGACTTCAAATTTCAGAAAATCGTTGTTATATTAACACTGGATCAAATGACTCCCTGTAAAGTGTTAGAGATGCTAAAATAACACAGATCCCAGCACGTGAGTCCAGCAAGAGTTAACTGGTAGTGTAGCATGATTGAGAAGTAATGGTGCGACGGCTGTACACAGCCATTTAATTATTAAAATGCTCATTTGTTTATGTATGGTCTTCTGCAGTGTAATGGCACAGTGGCAAAACAAATGCTTAGTGCTCAATGTGAATGCTCAACATGGCACATGCTTTACTGTTAAGTGACTTAGAGGCAGCTGTAAATAATTAGCTTGAACTTGAACTTTAATTAATGAACAAACATGAATTAACTGTCAGAACCAATTAAGTGCTTTAGCATTAGTGTAGAAGTATTTAAATTGAATTGGGGGACAAATATTTTGATTGAAAATGTATTCAGAAGGAGTAAAAAAAAAAAAGAAAAAAGCCGGAGGGGGGGCTGGGGCGTGGGTGGCTGGTTGCCTGTAAATACTGCGGACCAAGCCATTTTCTTTTGTTAGCGCACTATTTACATTAGGACAATGAAAGGTTCAGTTTGATTTGATAGGGAACAACAATTATTTTCCTATTATCACTGAACAATGTGTATCTATAGTGACTGCCGCAGTTGCTTTTCCATATTCAACTCCGGGCAGCTTCTCGCCGTAGTGCACAAAAGAATATCATTTGCATTTTATCTCAAAATTAAAAATCAGAAACACCAGGTGGGCTTATTTGTTTGCTACTGAAGTGAGCAAGTGTTTTTGTGTCAATCCTGATCCTGCTGTAGAAAAGATGAAGGAAAAGCATACGAGACTCTTCATCTTGATCTTGGAGGTGTCCTGTACCTTGTGGTCAATATCAAACAGAATCTCACTGGAGGAACTGACAAGTAAGAGTTTTTAGCCACCTGAATATAATCTAATAAATGATCTCACAACGAAAAATTAGTACAAAGAAGTGTAGAAAATGAATGTAGTCTATTCCAGTCGATTAATACATTACAAATTATGTGTGTAGCTGAGTTCTGATCTTCTGAATGAGGGCAATGGAAAAGAATGTACAACAATACAAATAAGAGCCAGCTAAGCAACAGACAGCTGTATATTTTGAATAGTGAATCGTAGGAGGACTACACAAAAGCTATGTTTATATTTGTTATTATTTATTTTCAGGTGAAAGTGCTATAAGGCAGTCTTAGTGCGCACGCACATGAAACTAACTGAGACCATTAATTCCAGTGGGCAGTATTCATCCATCCAATCCATCATAAACTAAATATTTTGGTTTTAAGTAGACAAAAGGTTTTTTTTTAATTCAGTTTCATGAATTAAAGAAAAATGCCATCACATAAGTAAAGGCAGGGATACCTGATACAGAAAGGATTAGGTTTAGGTCAATTATGTCAAGCAAAGGCATCAATGCTGGGAATGTGTTGCCAGTTAAGATGCAAATAAGTCTGCAAATTGTATTGAAACAAGCTTTTGACTGTGTTATAACATGTAACATAGTGATAATAGGAATAGAACGTCAAGCAGGTAATGGACCAGGTTGACATGTAACTTTTACATAAGTTTCTTATGTGCTTATGTTCTAAAATTTTAAATAAACAGAATTATTCAGCATGTTCCCTGCCTCCTGGACTTTTGAGTACAGAGGTTTAATGCACAAGAAATTGGGATTTACTTAACTGGAACACATGTCAAAACTTGGATGAGTGTATCAAACTTGGAACTTTGAATATGGTAAAACAACCACTTCAGTGGTGTCTGATTTCTGTCTCCTTATTTATCCTAATTATCTAAGACTGAGCAATAACATACAGTGGGAGCTTCATCTGGGAGGAGCTGATTGGCCGATTTACACAGGTAGAAAATACGAGTGAATAACACTCAAAATATTTGCTTCTGGATGTCATCTTCCCTCAAATTCAAATCAAGTAGGGAACTCATACAATAACTGGCTGAAGGATAGTTTCCAACCAAATTTAAATTCAGTTCCAATTTCTATAAAGAAAATATTCTGTCAAGTTTTCCTTTCAGGCAATTGTACAAAATGTTTTCTGTTTTCAGTTTCAGTATTTTTCATATCCAACTATACACTGCAGTGGGTGGGAGGTTGCATGGGTCAGACACTGTGGTTGTTTAAATTTGTTTACATTTGTTTAATGTTTAAATTTAAAATGCATGGTTCCCACCTGCAGATCTTCTCCTTTCATTGTTTTATTGTTTGTATTGCTCATTTGCTTGATGTTGTCATGAAAACAAAGAAGAGCTTAAAGTATTTTTATTATTTTAATGAGGGACAGGTGAAAAACATCAGCTCAGATCAACAGGGGAAAAGGAATGGTTGGTCAAAAGTATTTTTTTTTCTTGTTTTTGGCTAGGTGGGCCATTCAATTTCAGCTTCTATTGATCCCTCACCCCTTGTTCACTTGCTGAGGAACAGAGGGGGCTCACTCTCGGATCACAAATTTCATCTCTAGTGGGCTTACTGAAGAGAAGACATGAAGGGAGTGAGACAAGGAGAAATACGGAGGAGGAGGGATGTGTTTGTACCACACACAAAGTGATCTGAGGGAGAATATGAGCTTTTGCAGCGCTTATTTCTGGACAGGCTTCCTCGAGACACACAACAAACCCACCAAAATAAACAATACCCAGATTTAGGTGTTAAGTTTGAAGGGTGGGAGCATGGGTGTGAAATGTTAATATTCATCCTAGGCAACAGCCTAATCTCTGTTTTATGTGATAAGTGAGTCACCAGAATTAATTAACATACTTTTTCAGCTGTGAAATGAGCACAAACCAATTACACATTATGATTAGATCTGAAAGTATGATACCTTGATGAATGAGGGCCACTGTGCATCATATCTCTGGTGTTAGTCCCGCATTGCGAGACCTTTCTCCACGCTAGAATTGCACTGTTGACAGAGTCGGAGAAAACTCTGGCTGAACACAGCCACACATACAGACATATTAACACTCACGCTTCTCAATGCGTAGAATCTAAATCACTTGAGTTGCACATCTTAAGACTTCAGACACACAGAGCGTAAAAAAAAGCTGCTAGCCATTGCTATAGATGTGGTGCATTGCCGTGGCTCTGTACAGATGTCTACAGTGCAGTGGGGTTATGTTGACAGTTCCGATTCATTTATCTTTGACCCTATGTGCACTGTCCTTTGTGTCAAATGAAAGGTGAATGAAAATTACTTGTTTATTTTCAGCTCTGCACAATAACAACTTTGCTGAATATGGGTGTAAGACAAACATGATATTTGCTTGGTGGAATATCAACATGCAGGTGCAGCCACCAGCCACCATTTAGTAAGTGATTGGTAAACACCACTGATTGGTAAATACAGCACCGACCAACCTAGAACACACAGGACAAGACTTTTAATCTTCTGCTGTAATGTGCCATTGTTCAGACGTGGGTTGTGGCAGCAGTTGCACTGCAAAACTTGTAAGTAACACAGTCAGAATTTTGGTTGCCAAAGCTCTGAATCGGCCACTTGTAGGCATGTCTCAGTGAGATTTAGGAAGACTAGGAACAATTTTGGATTGACAATAAAAGGGTTTTACCATTTTTTATCAAATCAGCTTCAATAGAGATGTAATCACAGAAAAAAGATAAGAAAGATAAAATACTTGATACTACTTGAGTTTCCATTAATAATAATGTTACTGGACCTCCTGGTTTGTATTTCATTGTCTCATCAGTACCTTTAAACAACATGTCTCCACCAACGCAGCTCCCTGTGTTATTGTAACAGGGCTGTTTTCTATGTGAACGCCTCCTCAGGGAGGAAAAAAAAAAAAAGCCATGCAAATGATGTGAAAAGTCCACAGGTGAAGCACAATGGCTGAGAATTAAATCCAAGCAATTCACACTGTGGCAACAACTGAGCCGCTGCTATCGTCCAGAGCCGGAAGAGCATAAAGCATGAGTGAGACACAAACTGAGAATATTGTTGCCTTCAATGACATGATTACCATAGAATTACACTCCATACAGTATGACTCAAATAGACCACATTTATGAAAAGGTCGTAATTTTTGAATATTTTTTCCATGTACACTCAAACTCACTCTGTATACATCCAATATTCAGAAGTATCTGTTCTCAGCTATATCATACTGCATGTTGATGACACCCAGTCACCTCATAAATGGGAAGTATGATCAGGGGATGTTAATTATTATGAATCTACATAATTGCACAGCCACAAAAACATCATATTAGGAGAACAAGGACCTCTGTCTTCATAATCTCTGGAACAAAATAACACCAAAGAAAGCAAAAAAGAGCTTTAGTGTCTCAGTAATTAAAGCACAACTGAAGAACATCACGCTGCAGGTGTTTCTCCTCATATCCTCACTGGAAAAGATGTTTAATGTGGTTTTAATTCAAAATTGTCATACACTAAACTACATCTGAAGCATGAGGTGGGGGTGGGGGATCTGCTGGTCCCAAAGGTCCCAAACTACTGAACACATCAGTGTTTCTTTGAGGAGGTGTCGGTCTCTGCTGTGCCGCATGGGAACAGTCACAACCCGCTGAGTGTTGATGCTGTTTACTTATCAACTGAACAGAAGGACTGTACTCCCCCACTTCTCATTTTTCAGCAGGTTAATATTTTTTGACTTGCTTCTGTCAGTGTGATCCCTTATACGCCAACAGCTCCAGCAGTTACAGTGTTGACATGTATAATATATGAAGTATCATAATGCCAACTGTCATCCCATTCTCAGTGCAGGATGCAGAAAGAGCCACAATCTGATGCAGTCTTGTTAGTTTGTTTCTTATATCTGGTCTTGTTAGTTTTCATATATGGGCACCAGTATCATGAGGGCTGCAAAACAGCTCAGGGAGAGATGTTTTCGCTGGTTCGAGACTGTGGCAAAATCTGACACACACGACAGCAGAGTCAGCAAGAAAATCAACCATTCCCAGTTAATGAGATGATGGTGTGAGCCTACCAAAAGAGAGAAAAAAAGAGGAGAAGCTTTGAATTTAGTTCAAACAGTTTTGATTTCTTTAGTTTTCAACTAAGTTCAGTTAGAAAAATAAAGTCTTAATGTCCGTTTTTTTAAACCATACATTTAAACATCTTTGATCCAATAACTTCAACAGAAAAGTCAGAAAATGGAAATACAGGACTGGAACTATTCTTCAACTGTAACACAACCATTGCCATGCCTTAAAACTTCAAAGTATGATCTCCACACCATTTGTTCACCTGACACCATAGAGACAGCTGAACAAAATAGCTTCAGGAGCCTATGTGAGTCCCAGTTACAGCCTCCAGCAGTAAAAGGACCCAATTAACCTTGACTAGATATATCAGCACCATAGGTGCTCCTCACTAGCTCTGGTGTTTGGCAGAAGAAAGGATTTGCTTCAGTAGACAGGTGTTCCACTTGTCAATCATCTGACTGAAACCATGTGAATATCTGCCTACCTGTGAAAAATCAGCAAAACCTCTCTCACCTAGACCTCCAGCAACTGCACATATAAATTAAAGGTCATATGCATAATGCTTGTCAAAAACAGCACAGTGGCCAAATGAGAAAAGGATGTGACAAAAATGTAGTAGGTGTAAAGAAGCAGGTGTAATATGGCATTTAATGGTTGAGGCAAGGATCTGAATTTCACTGATGTAGGGGCAGAACTTTGACACTGACTTTTATATGTTACTTGAATTTAAACAGTTTTTTTTTTATTGCTTTTGGAAAACTGTGGTGTGCTGTTGCTCAGAGGAACAAAGCAAACAAAAGCTAACAAAAATACCATATGAGGCACTCCGACTTCCTGAAGTCGAGCTGTGACAATTCTGGCACGATGTGGTGGAGCATTATCATCC
>JBBMJY010000018.1:8375081-8406411 GCA_037833715.1 Toxotes lorentzi
AAAATCTCTAAAGTGAAACAAACACCGTATGTATGACATCCACTGAGTCTCTCACAATATCCCTAACTTATTGTGAGAAGTGTAATTCAAAATATCTGTCACGTAGGGAAATTGCTGCAGAAAAAACAATTTATCATGACTTATGGATTTCATTAAACAGTTCTCTGGACTGTAGTTCTATGAGTTGACTAGATTCCATGTTGCCTTGCATCTTGCTGTATTTTGCTCCACTCTGTGTTCTATACCATCTCAATAGTTTTCCCACATTCCCCAGGTTTGGCATCATCCATCATCAAGTGACTGGTGTGACCACCTGCGATATTACCCTCAGTGCACAGGCCTTGTCTCATCACACAACTCTTACAGATGATTTGGAAGATAAATTAAACACTGCATATACAGTGAAAAGTGTCGTCATGATGTAGCTGCAGCTGTGTATTAGGAGCATGTAAAGATAATGGGATAATAACACAACTGATGGGTGCTGCATGACAAAAAGTGACTGCTACCTACCTCTTTTGTAAAGGCGCATATATCAAAATATGTAGAGGACTGCAATTAAGGCATGTATCATTATTAAAGAGCTGCGTGTGAGGTCATGTGTACCATGAGCATTCGCATAAAAATGGAAAAATACACTTTGCACCTTTGGCTGTTCTTTTGGTAAAAAGAACAGCCTGGTACATTAGAGTTGAGTAGTTATCCTCTTTCCAGTCTTTGCTAGAGACTCTTACTGCTGAAGAGAGCAACGACCTGCAGTAAATTACACATTTCAGCATCGAGATTTTAATCTAACCTATTTCATTCTAGCCTGTAATCATCTCATTAGGTGACAAAGAAGCCAGTCGCAAGTCCAGAGAACTCGCCAAATTGTGTTAGAGGAGGGAAAAAAATGAAACATTGGTTGCTCTTCAAAAGGAGAGACCTGAGACAGTGAAGAAATTAAAACCGATACCAAACTGACCATTTGTCCTTTAGACATTACATTGTTCTGAGGGAAACTGATAAAGACCAACCACCTTAATCTGACACCTGATGTACCTCAGTGTGAAGCTCCACAGGACTAAACTTGATAAAAGCAAAGCTAAAGCAGAACATAATGTATAGTATCCATAATGTATAAAATACAGTGGAAACCGCTGTGTACAGAGTGGCAAACCAGTCTCTGAAATGCAAATAAAAACATGCTAACATAGTCTTTTATCCACATTTAGCCAACTGATTCGCTGAAAATGTTGGATTCGGCACAAGTAGCTGATCGTCACGGTACCATCTCCATCAGTGTACCACTCCTGAGGTGAGTGTCTCACTGATCTTATGCTGACAGTGTGACAAGTTTGACTGCTGCACTCTTGCCTATTACAGCAGTATCAGACAGGCAAACAAAGATTTTGTAACTTTTACTTGTTTTGGGGAACCATGGGCTGGATTGGGTGAACAGAGTTGTTGAAATGAAATACAATACAAGATGGGAGGATACTCTAATCCAAACCCCTGTTACATGTTCTCAGGGCAAACACCAGAAACTCACAGAATATCACAAAGTATGTAGAGCTACGGAGCACAAAACCAAAAAAAACAAGAAAAAAATGAATCTATATCTAGATTCATTTTGCTGATTATTTCTTATAAACAAGTAGATTATTACTAATAGACCACTTTAGAACAAACAAGCGTTAAGTTTGATTTTGTGATTACAGCTGCCCTGCAGAGAGAAAACAAGAACCCTCACAGACCACAGGACCCCAGGACCCCAGTGCACCTGCTCTGTCTGGTATTGTTCTGCAAATTTTGACACAATCAAGCAGCAGACATCAGGCATCAAGACCCAAATGCAGACAAAATATAGAAAATCAGCCAGCTGACAGGACATCAGAATCAGGTAGTCAAATTAGGGATACAGATAACAGAAATTGATGGAACACTGCAGCAACGAGTCAACACCGACGACTCGGCAAAGAGGAGTGAAAAATGCCTCCTCTCCATATCGGAGAGCTAAAGGAGCAGCTGTGCTGGCAGGGTGATTACAAAGATAGTCAGGTGTTTCACTGAGGAGGAAAGTCAGTAAGGATGCCCAGTGGTCAGGTATAGTATGGTATGGCTACATCTGAACAATTTGCAATACACAACGAAGGCCAAGAAGAAAGCATCTGAGGCTGATGAGAGAAGCAGTGATGCAGAAACAAATTCACATCAAGTCAGTTTAGCAAAAAAGGCTTTCATGGGCTTGATGTAGAGTCTCAAAAGAGAGAGGAAGGCGCAAAGGAGTGAAGACGAAACAAAAGAAAAAGCTCATGGTTTGGTCCTCTAATTATCAATGTCAGGCCTGTAATGATACATGGTAAGCTCTAAGTGTGCAAAAAAAAACAGGATTGTAAAATTCTACTTGTTCGCATAATGAAGTTTATTCCATTATACATGCTGCTGCTCAAACATCCCTTCCTGCAGGTGTTGGATTTACCGCTTAAACAGGGTTCACACAGCAGCTTAATGTTGAGAATGGCATCTCACTTACAAAACAACCCGTGTAGTGCCAAATAATCAGAGGATGTACTCAGACCAGCATCTGCACCTCTGACACACAAACATGCTTTTGTCTCATGCTGTGATTCTCAGAGATCTCTATCATGGCATGACTAATCTCTCACAGTACTGACAGTGGTTTATCTCTCTAGTTATTTGTAGTTAAACACAAAGATAGTCACATCTCTCCAGGATGGGCAGGCAGATGAAAATGCATAGTTTTACAAGTGACAAGGTATGAAATCTTCAGGCTCTGATTTCATAAGTGATAACTTTGCACGGCTACAAACATACTGCAGCTAAGTCCTTAAATTCATCATATCACAATAAAATTCATCCTTTTTTGCTTTCCTACGGCTGCATAATCTTTTTGTTTATCAAACTTTGAAATATTGAGGCCACCTTTTTCATGGTGAAATGACTTCAGAGGAATTGTAGCCCCTCGTTTATCCACTCACAAGCTCAAAGCACTACAGGGGTCATCCCTCACGTGTATTTTCTTCTCATCTCCTCCCAGTCATTCACCATTCCTAAGCAGTGAGGGGCTTCGTTTCTTTCAACAGGCCATAAATCATCGCTGTGTGGTTGAAATAGATGAGAAGTGACTTGTCCTCTCTCAACTATTACCACAGAAGTGCACCTGAGCAAGGCAGTGAATGATAAAAAGCTACAATGGAGGACAGTAGCAGCACTTGTGCGGCCTGGGGTTTTGTGTGCGCATTGATGGATGTTTCACCTTTTTATGTCCTCCTTTTCTTCTCTTGATTCAAGCATATGATTTGTAGGTTAAGGAAAATTAAATGTACCCCCTGTAGTTTCCTTTATGCAATCGCTATGAAGAGGGTTCATTTTTTCCCCACACTCTTACCACTGTTCTCATCTCATCCTGATACACTGAGGCACTATGTGTGATGACAGCCATAGATAGCTTCACCTTGAATCTCAAAGTCAGCCTCCCACCAGGAGCCACTGTGCACGCTCACAGTGCCCCCTGTGCATTTACAGTGCCATGCAATATATATATATATATATATATATATATATATATATATAGACACACAGTATGGCTCTTGTTCAGTATACTAATACGACAGCACATTCCACTGTGATTCTAATTACTGACACGCCAATTGGAGGATTATTCCTATTACTTAAACAGACCAAAAGCCACTGCAAATACAACTCAGTGCCCTTTTGAGGACTTTACCGCAGCTGCTTCAATCACATTGATTATTCAACAATTTACTTCAAGTGGAGAACTGAGGGAGGACTGAGAAACGGAGAAAATCTAACTCAGTAATGTAGGTCAGTAGTTTTACCTGGCCCAGAGCAAAAGGACGCAATCACAGCCAGTATACAGACGAAACTGAGGTAGGGCATCCATGACACACGGTCCTGAGAGAAGAGAGAGAAAGAGATGATATGACACTACATCCTGTTATTTCTGTTTAATGAGCCAGCATGCCTAGAAATACAGGAAATGTAATCAATAGATGTAATCAATAGATGTTTTGGAGACGCATAAATTTCATTTTGCAGAGGTGATGTATAATCACAGTGCCTGCATTAAACTTCTCCACAACTTTATCCCTGACCTGTCTGGTGTGTTTCTTAGTCTTCATGATGCTGTTTGTTCACTAACAAACTTGTTCTCTAACAAACCTCTGAAGCCTTCACAGAACAGCTGTATTTATACTGAGACTGAACTCTATTTACTAATTAGGTGACTTCTGAAGGCAGTTGGTTGCATTGGATTTTATTTAGGGGTATCAGAGTAAAGGGGGCTGAATACATATGCACGCCACACTTTTGAGATTTTTATTTGTAAAAAATCTTGAACACAAAGTATCATTTTCCTTCTACTTCACAATTATGCACTACTTTGTGACGGTCTATCACATAAAATCCCAATAAAATACATTTAAGTTTGTGGTTGTAACGTGACAAACGGTGGAAAAGCTCAAGGGGTATGAATACTTTTGCAGGGCACTGTACATTGTTTCCACAGAGCAGGAATCCTGATGGTGATGTGTTAACACTGTAACTGGATGTCAGTACTGAGCACCTATGTGCACTGTGACATCTCTTCACTCACAGTATGTCCAGACCTAGGGCTGAGGCAAAGCGAAAGAAGAGCGGCTTACCTGGAAAGTGAGGAACACTGTGAGCAGGCTGAAGAACACGGCCATGGCGGAGAAACCAAATATGAGGAGGGGCTTTCTCCCGATTCGTTCTATCACTAAGCCCTGGGGACAGGACAAAAGAAAAAAAAAAAAGAACATATCAGAGGCATTTCCAAGGGTTTCTGGGCCACTGCTGTGTGACTATAGACCTTTTCTAACACATTGCTAGAGGCATGGCTTTTAGGATGGCAGTCTCATTCTGTCACTTGGTCGGTTGGTCAGTCCACCACTTTGGTCCAGACGGAAATATCTCAACCACTACAGCATGAATCGTAATGAAATTTCATATAGAGGATGAATCTAGTGCTATCATCAGGTCAAAATTTCAATTTCCCCATAACTAACTGGTTTATGACCAAATGCCAGACATTCCCATCTGAACTGTTTGTTTGGATTAGAGCTAAATGGTAAATATTACCATGCTAATATATTTCAACAGCTCCAATTGTTTTCACAAATTACCATCTATTTGCAGTGCTGTGCATTTCCTCACCTTTCTAAACCATGCTGTGTGTGTTCCACATGGTAACATTACCAGGTTTCATAGTACAAGACACAAAAATAAAAACTTATGTGACAGCAAAATTTGCTAAAGGAAGAGGCAGCATATCACATTTATTAGCTTGACCCTTCAAGTCGGCAGTATATCCTACTGAAATAAATTTGGTGGTGAAGAATTCCCTATATATAATGCATCATATAGTACACACATAGTGACATACACAAAGATTTACTCATACACAATACTGCAGGTGGCTCATCAATAATTCCACAGGCACTCCTTGTTCTCCAGCCAGGTCTTTTCTAGTTGGCTCCGCGCGGGGCATAAGATGGAGACCTCATCCACAGCCACAATCAAAGCCAGACTGAGCCCCAAGCAAAGCTCCAGCCACAGCTGCAAGGCCTTTCTCCATCATGGCCTCAGAGCATTAAGGTATTCATGGCACTGCCCTCAACTTGCTAAACCAGTGGGATTTCATGAGGTTGTGGAACAACAACTGGTGTTTATACAGTATGTATCCCTATACAAAGAGACTGCTGAGTGAAGCCAGAAAAGCATAACATGAGGTGCTTTTCTATGTGTTTGTATGTGGCATGGGAGGGGAGGTGCTGGATAACCTCACCACAAGAAACCTGATCAAGACTTGTCCCATTGTTCCAAAGTATTTTCTTATTTTGAAGCTTCCCACTGGCAGCAGGTAATGCCTCGTGTATCTGTTTGAGATCTGGTGTACTTCAAATCATTGGAATTCACTGCGTGTGTGAGTGAATGAGAGAGAGGAAGTGTGGGTTTGTTTTACTATATTTTATTATATTTGTGGAGTCTGAAAATTTGGAGCCCACTTATTTGTTGGTCCAGCAGCTTTGTGGGGACCAAAACAATACTCAAACCCACAAGTTTAAATGGCTGTTGTAGGGTTAAGACTTGTTTTTTAGGGTTACGATTAGAATTGGGTTTAGGTTAAGTAAAATGGTTAAGGTTAGGTTAGGATAAGGGGCTAGAGAACACATTATATCAAGGAGTGTCCTCACAACTAACTAAAAATGTCGGTGTGTGTGTGTGTGTGTCTGCGTGTGTGTTGGGGGGCTACACACATCCTACTGGTCCCTGAAGGCACAAGACGTTTCTCTTCCAGACACTACGCACACTGCAGCCGCACAGACTCCCACACACACACACAAACTCAAACCATCCACCAGCAAGCAGCAGAGGCGCAGCTCATTAAGGTCTGTGAAGGTGTGAGAGGCTGAATATTGGACATTTATGAGACTCTGTATGTGTATGTGTATGTGTGTGTGTGTGTGTGTGTGTGTGTGTGTGTGTGTGTGTGTGTGTGGGAGCCTTTATGCTAAAGAGCACTGGAAAATAAGTGAAGGGTCTGTCGACTGTAGGAATGTGTACGTTATTACCAGTCACAGAAGAGACCTTGGAGACAGACAAAAATGTGTATTACTGTGTGTATCCTTGACTCTGTCATTCAGGTGTTTACTCCTCTGTGAATACGAAGCCTTTTGAGTTTTAGACATTCAGTGAGTGTGTTTCAAATTGTTTCTTGACAATCCGTCTAAATACACTGCTTCTATGAGTTGTCTATTAAGCCATGTGCTGCCTCAACGTTCTCCTTTTACAGCATTAAAATCTTCACGTAATGTCCATGTATCAATAACACCATCGGTGAGTACGTCATAACACCAAAGTAATAATAATAATAATAATAATAATAATAATAATAATAATAATAATAATAATAAAATAAAATAAAATCATTTTCATCACTTGTGACTACATAAAGCAGTAACGCGTTTCCAGGTCTGGTCCATTTTCTGCTCAAAAATAACAGTGAACAACAAATAAAACTGGATTAAATTAACACCCTCTCATCTCACAATGTGAAAATAAGAACACAATCTGCCGCTTCTTGACGGACAGAGGTCAGACCAGCGATTTCAGCCGCTCACGGTTGGCTGGACTAAATTGTCTGGTCATTATTCATCACATCAAGAAGCAGATGAGCCATTAAAGACAACTGGACACAGCTTAAGGCACCACTGGCCCTTCAACATCCCCGTTAAAACCCTTGGGAGAGGCTTTGAATGAGGAAATCTGTTGCATAGACACACGTTGACAATGACGCTGTGATTGTTTTCACACTTGTGACAATCAACGCGCAAATTACTTTGTAGGGCAAAGACATTAAAGGAGAACGCTAATAGCAAAACTGGTATTCTGCAGTGGGTGAGTATAGCTGAAGAGATCAGGGAAGATATCAGAGGTTGTCTTCCTGCCTTCAGAGGAAGTCATTTGCAGATAATCATATTTGTACAGCATGGAAAGACAACTTCCACAGGCTTAAAAATGACTCAAGCTAGAACATTTATCACATTTACCATGAAGTATTCATTTAGTTCTCTCAGTATGAATATTCCATCTATCCATCTATCTATTTATCTGATAAATGATGAAGGATAATAAAGAAGAAATTTAAAGAAGCAAGCTAATGTTAATTTGTTGACTGTTGCTCTATATAACACCAGTGTATCTTTATTCTTTTGTATATTCTTGTAATATGAAACGTGTCTTTGCTACCATAAGGTCAGTTTTTGTTTTGCGTAATAATTTCTTTGTGTTTAGATTTTTATTTGCCAAAGGGCTTCAGAGTGTGATGACACAGCCGGGTGTGTGTGATTTAATGAGTGGTGGCACACAGTCCACGGTTCTTGTGGGTAGAGCCAGCCGTGTAGTGACAAGTGTGCAGCAGTGAAAAGGCGATAGCGCAGTAGGGCACAAGAAAGGGGGCAGGAGGTCAGTGGATAGCATCGTGCATTAAGTAATCATAAAGTATGCCTCGGCACGGTGGTGCAGTGGTTAGCACTGTCGCCTCACAGCAAGAGGGTTCCAGGTTTGAACCCCGGTCTGTGATGAGATGCAAAAGTCAACAGCGGCATGAATGCATACAAAGCTAATGGAAAGATATGAACACATGCAAATAGATGAGAAGTAACAGCACAAAAGGAGAGGACCTCCATGAAATTTAGAGAAACAGCTGGGGTTGGTGGCAAGTTTTAAAAGTCGGTTTGTATAAATTGTCACACACACACAAATACACTCACTGAGTGTATTTCACTTGCACACATACAGCAAGGCAGAAATCTGCAGTCTGCAGGCACCGTAACAGTTCAGCCAATCTCAAATAAGGAGGCAGATTATTCCAAAACCATGGCCTTGCTGTGGCAAAAGCTTCGACTCCTGTCCTGAGTCTGTAACTGGGAATTAGGAGCATTTTCACAGAGACCAAAGGCACCAGCAGATATAGAAGAAATAAATTCTATTATACATTGATGGCGTCTGGTTATGCAAAACCCTTCTTCAAGTACTAGGATCAATCTTGAAGACGTGATAGATATCACTTTGTCTTACTTACCTAATCTATTTTTAAATACATATTTTATGGCACTTTATTTTACAGTATAGACTGTCAGGAAATATTAAGTGACAAAGAGGAAAACATGCAAAGTAGATCACCAGTTTGGGTCTTAATGAGGTTGATATGTTCTATAGACTGCCATCAAGATCACCAACGTTTCTTAAAGGCAGTTCCCTGCAGCTTCCACAGTCAGTGCAACATTCTTCTTGTAAACGATAAATTTTATCTGTGGCTCCAGCCACAGGTGTCCACGGTGTTGAGAAATACAGTTATTCACTGAAAAAGCTGGACTGACTCATCCATCCATCCCATATATTTTCTACACCCACTTATTTTGTTCATTGTCGCTGGAGCCTATCCCAGCAAGCATTTTATTTTAGAGTGATAGGAACAGGTTGCTGGTGTGTGCCACACACATACTGTAATCAAAACACATTTAGAGGGTCCAGTTTACTTTGAACACAGGAGGCAGTGCTTGTGGTGGAGTTGAGAGGAAGTTAAAACATGTACTACCTCATTTTTATTTTAGTTAGTTTAATCAGTTTAGGGTTTGTTTTTTTTTTTTACATTGCTAAGAATGTACTGCAAAGAATGTAAGACAGTAAGACAGAAAGCATACACACTGCATAGTACACTGGCAAAGGGAATTTAAAAATTAAGGCAGCTAAAGCAAAGCTTTGATTAAAGATTAAAGGGGTGGGATGGCTAACTGTTCACCGAACACACAGCTGACTGACAGTTCAGATTTTTTTTTTTTTTTGTATACAGTAATCTAATTAACTCTAGTGTCATTTTTCCCCTCTAAAAACCATTGGACTGACTATCGCCTACGTCTTACAATGATATTTTTTTTAAACAGGAGGATATGTGTGGTGTCAAAGGGAACACAGAAAACATAAAATTTTAAATGTTCCTACTACTTTCTGCCTGCATAATTCAAGAGGGGATTTCAAAATCAAATCTCAAAGATTTAGCACTCTATATTCATGCGATGTATGGGCCCTTTGCAGGTGAACATCCCTAAATTCAAGGGTATGATGACCTGTGGCACGGTTGGTGGGTGGGCTCTGGATGAATACATAATCAGTAAATGTAAATGTTATGAGTCCTGGTTTTGGCAGTTTTCCTTCCTTAAAAAACCCATGCACTCCATACTATAGTGTCCTGATAAATAGAAGAGGTATGGTTTTACCATACAAGTGTGCTGCAATAAGAGACTGATGTCTGGCAAAACTGCCACAAACAACTGTAAGAGTCCATTAATGAGCTGCTGAAAACAGATGGTGTTGCTCTTGTCCAAGGACAATTGTTGCCTCTATGTAGATACAGTTCAACAATGTTACATTATTGAATGAAAGCACGAAAGTATGACTAATTATTAAATAAACCAATTACTGGAAAGACCTGCTAAGGCTGTTTTCTTAGTACTGCGGCATGTTTATGCCATTCAGATATTCTGTTTAATGTTGTTTTCAGTGATCATGGTGCACAGTGACAGGCCTGGATGGCATCATTGACACATGTTGAATAAAATATGTTAAATGTGCACTTTCATCCTTCTTTGACATGCAAAAAAAGAGGAAAATCTGCTTCACACAAAAATCACACTGTGGTTTTGACCTGCTATACAGTCACTGTTTCACCTCTCACACCACATAGGCACAGAATGAACTGAACTACTCCCTGAAACGATCCGTGCATTTCTCAGTTCAGCTGAGCTCTCATTCAGTTGTGAGCGAACATGGAGGGATACACTCTGTCAACGAGTGACTGATCTAAGCCATTGATTCACAGGGATACACGATATAAAACCCAGCGATACACAATTCAGTAATAAAGATATAATACAATAACAACACACTCAATCACTCCTTAGCACATGTTCACTGATTCATTCACTGAACGTACTACATAGTGAACATGAACCCTAAAGTCAGTGGTTCAAACAGCTGGAATCAGGACCAGCAAGTTCAAGAGTAAGGCCGAACCGTAGATCAGCTAAAAAGACCGAAGAGTAATTAAAAAAAAAAAAAAAAAAAAAAACATACACAAGGAGGAAACTTTAAAAATAGCAGGAATTATAAACAGAGTTTGGTGTGTTTGCTACAGCAACAGCACTTCTGCTTGTGGAAGCTTGGGATCATGAGGAATATACACATTGTTCGGCCGTGTTTCGTTTCACACAGGGGACTACACAGTTTGAGCGCCAGTCAAGCACTGAACAAGTCAGTGAACGATTCCTTTCAATAAATTTTTTAAATGAACAGACTCTATTAATTCAGGACAATGAAAGAGCTGCTTTTGTACATCACTATTGGCAGGTTGAAAATCCAGCTCCATACCATGCAATCACCGCATGTGAGCGCCACAAAACACCAAGAGTAGTGGGGTCAGCTACACTGACCACAAATCACAGGTGCTGCATAATCACAATGGATAATATGTTCATTTCCACTGCTGTAGGGACACAGCCAAATAATTAATACGGTATCACTTTAGACCTCTTGTCTCTTTCAACACAGGTCCAAACAATTCCTTACTTTCAAGTAATTTAATATGTCACATAACATTCTCATCTTCACACAACAAGCCATAAATGACAGTCTTCCTCTTCTGTCTTGTCTGCAATCGCAGAGCAAATCTTAATTTCCCTATAGAGCAATACCAGGAAAGGTGGTGTCTTCTGCATGCCCACAATGCCTGGGTACTCCCAAAACTCATTAACACCAAACTGCAGAATGCAAAAAGACAACTAATCTTTCCTCACAGACTTTCAGTGTCTTTGCAGGAAGGGGCAGGTGAACCGCCCCTGTGTATACTGGGCTTTCAAAAGTGGATATTTCTTCCCCTTCTTGATATGTAAAATCCCTGAATAACATGTCAGAAATTATTGTTTGTGTGTTGGCAGCTCTGTAAAGGCGTTGCTAATGTAATAAGATTAGAATTACAGCCAAATGCACCCTGCAGTGCATTCAATGTGTCATATTAAGAAGCACATTTCACAGAATGTAGGGATTAAAACCCAGCTTTGAAATGTTTACCACATAAATGAAAAAGTGGCATTTGAAAGCTGTGCGTAGACTTTGATTTGAATATCAAATGTCTGAAGCTCCTGAAACTACAAGTCAAATTAATCTTTCTCATCGGATGTCAAAGTGTCCCCTGACTGTGAACACAAGGCTCATACAAATGGTATCTGCTCAGTAGCAATGGGACACGAACAGGTCCATACGCCTGAGTCTGCTCTCAAAAAGGAAGATGTCAAATGTTCAGCTTATTCCCAAAGGAAATTCAATCTTGGATGTGTTTGCTCTTTCCTGACTGTGGCTGAGATGCTGTTACAAAGCAAACCTTGTACAGATTACATTATCTTGTTTGCTGTAGAAAACAAACAAACAAAAAAAAAACAGAACATTACCATGAACAAAATAAGACTAGGTCAAAACCTATATGGTTGGACCACATATAATCAAAGTACGAAACTTTCATTGGAAAGTAGCTAAGGCCTGTGTAGACACAGATCATTTGTGCTTACATACTCCGGGTCAGCCGTAGATGTGAGTTGTGCATGCACTATTTTAGGCAGAGGCTAACAACAGATGAATAATCAATCTGGAAGATTGCAGACTCCGGTAAAAGTTTCTAGCTACACTGACAATGGTTAGCTGTGATTTAAGCTAAATGTACTGTAAAATGATCATTCATAGAGAAAGTTGATTAAGTCAGCTGCCATGTGGTCAGCTGAATGAAAGAGAGAGGTGTGTCCACATTACGCTCAGAGAGAAATACTGGTGACTCTTTTCTACGTAAAGTAGCAAGCGTTTCTTCAAAAAGTCCCTAGATTCTCAAAGAGCTTTTTGGAAAAAAACTCGCAAAAGGGTTCGGAAAAGTCAGAAAGTTGGTAATAAGATAGGTGTTAAGTTGGCGATAATGCCTGTAAACACTAGTGATGGGACGTTTGAGGCCAAGGCGCTGAGTTGTGCACCGAATGCGGATGAAGCCCCGCTTTGAGATTTGTATCGTTTTGAGAGCCAGTTTCTTCATATAAGGGTCCTAAACATCCGGCACTTCGTGGGCTGTTGTGTATTTGTTATCATCATCATCATCATTATTATTATTATTATTAGCAGTAGTAGTAGTAGTTGTTGTTACCATCGTAGTGGTAGCAGTAATAGTTATCACCCACATCCTCCTTGCCATGTGAGAGGGTGTTTTCCATCCTTTGAAAACTTGTAAGAAGGTAATTGGTAAGAAGAGCCAGCCACAGTGCTGAAAGTTTTGTTTTTCCCCTCTCTCTCTCTCTCCCCCATTTGCACTGCACTGCTCACTGCAGTCCCCCCCAAGCACTGGATCCCAACACAAATGTCATTCATCATTCATCTTTACTAACTATCTAGCTAAGAAGGCAATCACAGTTGGCCCTACATGCTACGTGGCACCTGACATACTAAAAATCATGACAAATAGTCTGATTAATTAACACATTTAGTTTTACAACCAATGGATATGTGAGTTTAATGTTGATCATTTCCGTCTTTGTTGTGTATGACAGTTAAACAGCCAGTGGCTCATTATTATCAGTAATATAAGTAGGGTGGTGAATTGGCTGTGGCTGATGGGGAGATGCTGTTGGGCTGGAGGGAATACTCATATCTGAAAGGTACATGCTGGTGTTTGAAGTCTGTCAACTGGCAGCTAAGTCACTCAGTGGGGTCTTCTCCCCGCTGCAGATCAAAGATCAACTTTAATGTGCTCATGCTGAGAAGAATCACAGAAATATATAGCAGCTGCAAACAGGGCATTAACACACTAATTAAATGAGGAGAGATGGCGGAGTGTATTTCCTTGCTGCATTTTGTAAAGTGTTGTCGCTGAAAAAGCAACTTAATGCACAAAAGATTGTGCCTGGCAGAAGTTATTAAACTGCTACTATTAAACTTATTTGCTGTAATGTGATGTTTGAATTAAGGAGACATGCACAGGTGGAAAGGAAAATAAAAATTCAAAACAGATAAAACAGATAGATCTAGACAAACAACATGTCAGATGACTATATAGGGACTATATAGCCCTGCCAACTCAGCTGACGATGTTTGAGCAGCTTTCATTTGAGGTTCCTCCATGCCAACCAACTTTGGTCAAGAGCATTAGGATTACGGCTGAGTGGCTAAAAATTTTTTTTTTTGCATGGTCAGATTTTTGCATTTTCATCCCATTTGTGAAATTGCAGAAATGTATATTGCAGTAATGAGCTGCCAGTGGTGGGGTGTTCTGTGTTAATCTGCTGGTATTAAAAAGAAGATGATGATAAAATCAAACCTCTGACTGTTTTTGCAATGGGAAAAAAAAAACTGTTCAAATACCAGGTTGAAGACCTCCCCTGAGGTGAAACAAAACCTGTCCCGTGAATATTTATTCCAAGAGTAGGCTGTTGCCCAGAACCAGACATGTTTGGTTGTTTAAAGCAGCAATACTTACCGAGATGATGGCAGCCAATGTCTCTATAGCCCCGGTGCTCAGTGTGATGTAGGGGAGGAGGTTCTCGGCAAAGCCTGCTTCCCGAAGGATCCCGTTGGTGTAGTACCAGATCTGTGAGAAAACCCACCGTGGGTCAATATTGAGGTTTCACTCACTTAAAGTTTCTCTCCATCAGCTCTCCTCACATCATCCCTCCCTTGGCTTTATCCTTCCAAAGGAAAAAAATCCTGTCCTTCTATTTAATTCTTTAAGAATCTGGGCATGTAGCAGCGGCTCTTTTTCTATCCTTTAGATCAGAACCATCTTTTCCTACCGTCGCTACAAGATTCAGCTTTTGAACTGTGTCTTTCTCATCTGCAGGAAAGACACAGTCTTTCCGATTCTCAATTGTGCCTTTACTTGAAAATTAGGGATTTTATCAGGTCTAATTTACCCCCGTTTCCTTGAACAATTCTACTCTGGATGATGTCCTCACTACAGATCCCTAGGATATTACCACCTTACATAAACTAATAATGCTTCTATCAGAAACTTCATTAGAAATAATCAAAGATCACTGGGAGGTGGACATCCAGGTTAAGATAGATGAGAACATCTGGAACTCTTCTGTTTGTGTGAGATACAGGCTTCTATTGTTTAAACTCCTTCACCTTTCTAATATGTATCCTAGGGTGAGTCCCAGACCAGCTTTCTTATTCACTCCTTTGGGTCCTGCTCTCCACTTAACGCGTACTGGACAGGCATCTTGGGACAACCTTTGAACTGTTGCTCCCTGACTGCACTATTTGGTGAGGAAGGTAATGATGAGAACCTTCCCAAACATAGACAAAATACTACAGCATTTGCAGATTTAATAGCTAGATGGTTGATTCTTTTAATCAAGTTCTAAGAAACCTGGCCGTCATTCGTTGATTGTGTTAAGAATCTGAAGTTAAGTGACATGCCTTGACAGACAGGACACTTAAAATATAGAACTCCCTGGCCGACTGTTTTCTCTGCCTTCCTCTAACCTATGTCCATCATTATTCTCTCCAATGGTCCTTTTGACAGACAACGTCGAGAGTGCAAAACATACACGCAATTGTCAGAATTTCACAGCTATGGCAGGCTGAAGCACTGATACTGTGACACTGGTTGCAGGAAAATTTCTCAGCTGTCAAGTTAGCATCAGCCCTCAGTTTGACTGCAGCACAATAAGCTGCTGAAACATCACCAAGTCATTCTCAGACTGTAATATTTACTGGAACCATTAGTCTGGGCTGATGGCGATGGGAGAGTGAATAGTATACGACAATCAAAACGAAGACCTCCAGAGTGATCTAAATTACATTCCTGTCTTCTTGGAATGAAAGTATATGTAAATGAAGTCATGCTCATATCTATGATAATTTAAATAAGCTTTGTGATTTCTAGTCTTCACTGAAAACTCCATCAACCTATCAAATATGAAAATTTGATAATAAGAAATAAAGTACATATATTGTTATTTCTGATATTCACCCTGAATATGAATCAGCAGACAAGCTAACAATGCATTTGCATGACTAGCATACAGCCCGCCACAGTACGTCACAAATAAGTGTGTTTTTCTTTGTTTTTATCACTTTCATACACATCAGTTTCAAAAAGACCTTTGTTGATTGCATCCTTCCAGCAGAGTCTTAATAGACACGTGGAAATTTGAAACTACACCTTTTCTCCATAGAACATAGGTCACCTTTCTGCTCTATACAGATTTAAATACAAAACAGACTTTAAAGGTTACAGTGAAAACTTTTTTAATTTTAAGTTTTTGTTGTTTTTGTTGAGGTTGCTGTCCTTGGAATTTAAAACACCTAAAGTCTTTTTTTTTTCTTTGTTCACTGTTGTCAGTCTCTTTATTTTAGGCGGTGGATGGCAGCAGTGAGCAGTACTAACTCTTCCTCATGCAGGGTACTCTTCGCATCTACAGAACCAAGACAAAGAGCGTAGGTTCCATAATTGGACAACAGTCATTACCACCCACCAAGTGCACTGCAACACAGCGGGTGGAGGATGGTTAAACATCTCCCTTGGTCAACAAGTGCACAGGACAGAGTGACTCACAATTCTCCATGCCCACACGTTCTCAAACACAATAGCGTTGAGTCGAAATCCTACACAGACTGACCAATAAAAGGAGCAAGAAACTGGCTCCAAGAGGTCTTATTTTATTGTTCCTACTTTTTTTTTGACAGCTTTTTTTTTTACCTTCAAAAAATATTTATTTATTCAGAGTAGAATTTAAAACTTTGCAAATGAAAGACCTTATTTTTAAGAGATAACAAATATGGGGTCACACCTGTGCATGCACAGACCCAGAGGGACACTGTTTGCAATGTGCTGTCGCACCTGGTCCACTGACAAGCAGGGCTGTGACACTAGATTTTTTTTTTCGGTCACTGATGGGACTGTGATAGGACAGCACACCCCAGCAGTTCAGAAGCACTGTATTTTTTTTTTCTCCCCCCAAATGAATCGACTTAAAGTGGCTGGTGCTTTTTAAAGAGCTGGAAATGTTCATACTAAATTATCTAAAACCTACCAAAGGGCACTTAAATGTTTATGTATATCTTCTTCTTTTAATGCCATGGGGATATAGGAGTCATGTCATGTTGACTAAGGCTACACGAGGCTGCAGCTGTGTCTCAGTAAAACCAAGCTTTACAATGGTTGATCAGCTCAAAGCCTAAAATGTGACAGTCGCGGTAAGTGATATGTTTGACTTGACAAAAATTACAGCTCCAAAGAGGAGGTGACCAGGTTAAGCATTTAAAACTTCATAGTGATGAACCCACAGCAAAGTTTCACCTGAATCGGTAGTTTTCCTCAGCTCAACCTGTTGACTGCCACTGAATGAATTTTGCACTTTTATTTGTTGACTCCAGATAAATGCTGCTGTTGCTCTCATTGGATGTGTAACCATGCAGCAACCATAACAACTCTAAGGTAATAATATGCCAGTGCTCTATTTTCAGCTGCGTTTTATGTATATTGCGCTGTTTGTCTGAAATAGCACTTCCTTACATCAGGGAAATGTTACAATAACTGGGCACTTTCTAAGTAGCCTGGTAAGAAGGCAGGAGAATGACTCTTGTTTTAGTCTCTTGAGTAAAAGAGGAAACACTTTTCACCTTCCTGTCACGGCACTGACTCTATCCAGCAAAGCCCAAAACTAATTGACAAGGTTGAGGTGTAACTGCAGTTGGGACAGAGAATCCTAAAGAAAGTCTGTCTGATATACATAAACTTTGCACTATAAAAAAGAAAGTACTTTTATATCCCATACATTTTTAAATTTTATTTTAGAAATTCCAAATGAATCTCAGATTTTTCTCCTTATATGTCCGATGAGATAAAGAACAAGATTCCAGTGAATATCTGAAAAAAGTGAAATAAAAGCTGCAGCTTACCGCGTTGAGGCCACAGAGCTGATAGCAGGCCATGACGATGATGATGGTGATGAGCTGCCAGCGAACAGCTGGGTTCTTCAGCAGCTGTAACACAGAGACCGTGTGTTGGTTGTCCTGAGCTCGAGCCTCCGCATGGACTTCTTCCAGCTCCTGAGACACATCCTTCTTCCCCAAAAACCTCTGGAAGGCTGACACACAAACACTGGGTTAAAAATATCCACACATGGGGGGGGAGAAGCCTAAAAAAAATCCATCCTGCTGAGATCAAAGACCTTGAGGTTTCATTCCTCCAAACAAAATGTATTAAAATTTAGAATATATAAATTGTATTTGTGTAATACGATTTGTGTGTAAACTGTAAGACCTCTTAAATGTGGATCTTTCTTTAAAAGAATCAGCTATTTGCACGGCTTTGCCTATTTCTACACGTTCAAACATCAACTGTCACAGTTTAGATTCGTGTGCACACTGCTAACCAGGTTTCTGGCAGTCATCCACAGCCTGGCCAGTTGAATGTTGAATGAAGTTGTTTGAACTTGGATGACTTGAATGTGATGTACTGAAAGGAATGAGTGGGTGTTAAGACATTTCTCTCCTCACTTTAATCCTTTCTCCTGTAAAGGGGAATCCCTGGTGTTCTGGAAAGTCAGGATTGGTACAGGTTAAGGACGTGACCCAGAAAAGCAAATCTCTGCTCACCGACTGGGACTCAAAGCAGGTCATCACGATGTGGGTGAGAGTGTACAGTTACCACACCGGAGATAGGAAGACCTGCAAACTAAAGCCTGGTCCGCGGTCAACAGGGTTCCATGGTGCAGCATTTGTAAGGCATGAGGACTGTGTGTGTGCAAACACTGCTGTTTGACCTATAGGACTGTAGAATTTTAATGGTGTCCATCTCAGAAAATACAGAAGAAAACTAAAACACTAATAAAAATAAAAATTCCCACTAATTAATATTCCAGATGTTTACGGACTGTTCCAAATAAAATCCTAGTATTAAGAAGCAAATAAATAAAACGAAAGAGTGACATACTATAGAGCCTGGGCAGTGACTTTAGGTTTTGGTACTAAATCAGTCTGTTGGTGGTGTTTTTACACAGAACTGGGCTGGGTTACGTTACCTTTTAGCTAAAGTTATGTTGATTTGGCAGAGGTCAGCTAGCACAAGTGCTAATGTTAGCCATGTGTCAAACCATTTAAATGGGGCCATTGACCAGATATATTTTTGTGAGATGGCTGTATCCACAGCCACACAGTTGAAATAGAAATGTGGTTATATTCATTCAAGTCTCACCACACACAACATACAAAACCAAAAGACAAATTTATGGTTTCACACACACTCCCAGACAAGTACCACAGTCTTTGTTAGTTTTCTTTGTAGTCATTTCAGTTACATAGAAAACATCCACAGTTTATTCGATTGAAATTTTTGTTTATTGCATTTAGTTTACACTGTCCAATAACAATCCTTGTAGATAAGTTGAATTAATTAAATTTTCTTTGTCTTTCAGTTACCGTGTCTGTTGCCTCAGTCCTCCTTCCTGGTCTGGCCAAAAGAGGAGGCTGAGGGTGGAGCCTGCTTAAATACAGAGGCCAAGAAATGGACCACACCATAAGCTGCATCAGCATGGGGGGGTGTTTCTTTCATTTGTCCTTTGACTGTTTGGTCCCCAACAATTTGCAAAAACAACCTCTTAGTCCTAATCCTTTAATTCTTTTCTCCCTCAAACCTGAAAAATACTGTTTGAAAACACATATAATAGAACAAATTTATCTCACAGGGGCTTGTTTAAATAAACATAATACAACCTTTAAGTGTTAAGTGCTGCCAGTGTTTCCTTTTTCAGTACAGGTTTTGTTTTCAATGCCAAATTGTATTTTCAGAGCTAAAGGTCAGTGCCCTGGCTCCACAACATACATTATATGATGTAACATAATTATTTAACAGTGTGTGAGTGCAGAGAAAGTAGGAAACACCTATGTTGTGATGTAAAAACCATAAGTCAATGAAACACCCCTCAGGTTACACCTCATGAGGTCTTACCTCTATGTAATTATTACGTAGATTAGCACATGAAAATGAGTACTCAAGTGCTTCTCCCTGCTGGCAGAAAATATGGAAACCTGCTTTAATCCAGAGTCATACTGGGGCTGTCACTGTGAGTGGTGTGACATGATATTGATGTTTGTAAGAGTATGGTGGGATGTGCAACAGTGGTGTTGTCCCCATGGAGGCAACCTATTTTATTTCCTCTGCAGGAGGACAGTGAGACTCCTCTTCATGTCACTGTTGCAGCCTGAACCCTCGCAGTGCCACAGGGTGGAGGAATGTGGCACAACAAAGAACCCTTAAAGGACCATATAGCCTGTCTGACAGACTGATTCACTTCTATGGGAATAAACATTCTTATTAACACAGGTCAGTACTGGCTTGAGGGTTAGTATGGAGGCATTTTTGCTTGAATTTATAGGAAAAGGGTGGTGTGAATCTTTAATTTTCTCATTGTCAACAAGTCCCATGAAAAGACCAACAATACATAGTCAGTCTCTTGGAAGTTTCCAATTTCCCTACCCTGTCTGTAGCACTCTGCTCCTGACCCACTGCTTCCTAATGAAGATGAAGATTTTTGAAAAAGGGTTAGTAATTTCCTGTATTGGTTGGACAGTGTAGCTTTTAATAAATGTTTCCCAAGCAAGAGTAAATAGCTCATTTGTTGGGGACTATTTCCAGCTGGAGATTTATACACGCTGCTGGTTCTCTGGTGAATTGACATGTGGATGGTGTGTTTTGATTGAATCAAAATAAACTGCAGTGCCCATGTTCATTGTAAGAACGGAACATGTCAACATGCAACAGTGCGGCTTAGTGTTGTGTTTTTAATTAGTTTTGGAAAACAATGGAGCTCTGTGACACAGAGGAATACACTACACAGACAATACTTGTTTGCAGGATAAATTCGTTGTGGGGTTTTGTCTTTTCGTGGGATTTGTTAGCAATAACAAACATACAGAATATTACCAGCTTTGCTCTTTTAGTTTGATTGGTTCGTCCGCTCATTTCTGCACAATGACTGTCAAGAAGTGCCTTAACAAACATGTAAAAAGGATAACATATAGCATTGGTAGGGTGATTTGATGGGGCGAAAATGGGAGTAATAGCAAAATAAGTCAGGTAAGTGTAAGGAAAACGTATTCATCGGGAGTTTGAAAGCATACAGAAGCTGCCAGCCAAAAAAGTAATGAAACTGCTGGATTCAATCCCATGCCTCACGCTAAGTCAGAGACCAGTAACCCTGGCACCCTGCCTTCAGCCATCTGACACCTACAAATATAGAGAAAAGTGAAAAATAGCGTGATCTGTGATGACTTATGATTGGATCGGTGTGCTGAGAAGGTAAGAGCTTGTGTCATTTTTTTTTTTAGTTAATAGTCCTACTCCAGGAGATGAAAAGGCCTGAAATCTGAAAAGGGAGATAAACTCAGAAAGACTGAATTCTGTGGAGTCAATCCTAAAATTAAGAGCAGTTTTGCAATGACACTGACAGCCTTTAGGATACAAACTTATTTCGTCTTCAGCCTCTGTAACCTTTAAATGGAGGGGAGGACTACTGCAGATATACGACATGACAAGAGACAAGATGGGGTGCAAGAGAACATGCTGTTCCTGTCTGACACTGTATGATGATGATGATGATGATAGGACACTACAGGGCCACCCCTCAAGATTTGTGTGTTAACAACAATTCCCCCAACCGCAGCGCTGTAACACAAGCCAGCAACATGGATCTGCAGCACTGTTTAGACTCGTGCCAGCAAAATGTTGTAGGGAAGATGTGAGGGAAGTTTGGGCTGGATGCCCTTTATCCAGCCATCTCTTCCTCAAGGAGTTATTCACACAGCCTGCCAGCTGTCTAATGCTCGCATAAATCACCAGACAGGAACACCCTATTTTACCACAATACAGCATCAGCCATTAAGTAGAATCAGAATTCAGCATAACCTTTAAATATTATTGGACATATCTACCAACTGCTCAACTTCCCACCATGTTAACTTTTATTACTTGGATGATTTATGAAGTTTTCTACTTGCTTGCTTCTTTGTCTGTTTTTGTCAGCAATCTTCTGCTCTGCTAATTGGTCGAGTACATTTTGAGTTACTATATGTTACTGAAAAACATGATGAACTTCACTCAACCTGATTGAGCCAAATGCTTCTTCAGTTTTGACTGACTGGTGGGGAGTTCCGGGTATTTAACCCCTTATGGGGTCATTAACACCTTGAGGGTCACTGAGGTCACATGTGAGTTGTTAATCTATCCGACCACCCCTCACATTTATTGACACCCCAAGATACACAGGAAGGGAGCACTGCCCCATCATCAGTAGGATCAACTCTTACAACACTGCCAGACACCCAGCCAACATCTCTGACCCTCTGGTCAGTAACACTCCACACCATATCAGAGACCCCCAGGATTTTGTTAACATGGTTGGAAAAATATAACTGACTCAGATGATTCCATGAAATCCTAAGATGTCACTTCACTCTTTACATGCACTCCCAGCCCGGAAGCAGTAAAGACTATAAGGAAGTGACTGATACGGGACAGCAATCTGTCCAACAGAACCAACCTCACCCCAGACCACATATGTGCCCTACTCAACCTTTACCTGCCTACCACCTATTTCCAATACAATGAGGGTTTCTACAGACAGAAGCACAGCTGGGCCATGGGCTCACCAATGTCTCTAATGGTGGCCAGTCTCAATATGGAAGGAGTAAGCACAGAGCCCTGATCTCCTTCACAGGAACTTCTTTCAGCCACTTGTTTAGGTATGTGGATGACACCTGGATCTCGATCAAAATACAGAAAGTGGAAGGCATCACAGAACACATCAGTGCAGTGGACAGAAATATCAAGTTCACCTGGAAGAATGTCAAAGGAAATAGTCTTGGACCATGTGATGGACACTGAAGATAACAGAAGCCTCGACACTGAAGTACACAGAAAACCCACTCACACAGATCAATATTTCCTCCTTGATTCTTGTCAACCACTAGAGCACATGCTGGTGGCTATCAGGACCCTACACCCATCAGGACCCTCAGAACATGTCCACAAGGACAGAGGGAAAGGAGAAGGAGTAAAAACACACCAGGGAGGCACTTAAAATATGTGGTTACCTAAACTGGACCTTTGTCAAAACCGTGACACAACAGGCAGAGTGGAAAAGGACAGTAAACAAAACTATTCCCCACATCACAGGACTATCTGAAAAACTCACAGGACTATCTGATGTGGTGTTTGTTCAAACACCCTGAGGACTTCAAGCCCAGTAATACTCTGAAGAAGCTCCTAAGGACAAAATTCAGGCATAAGCAGAGCAATGTAGTGCATACAATTCAGTGCAGTGAGCATAGCACAGACCTGTACAATGGCAAAACAAAACAGAGATCCCACTCCTCGGGGCAGGACTCAGCAGTCCACCTACATCTGAAGGACAAGGGGCACTCATTTGAGGACAGCAATGTACACATTTTGGCCAGAGAAGACTGATGTTTTGAAAGATGAGTGAAAGAAGAAGAAGATGGAGCAACCATCACTAAACAGAGGAGGTGGTCTAGGACACCACTTATCAGTCAGCAGCTTGATACCCATTCACACGGTGTTAACAATTCTACAATTAGGTGAATACCTGCCTCAGCCTTTCTGATGAGAGATGACACAACTCATTGTTTTATACCGGGTTTCTCGGGCCACCCTCAGATAGGTTTTAATTGTTTTGCTTGTTATCTTCTTCATTGTTTTTTGTGATTTATGTGAAGTGACTGGTGCAACACTGCAAGTTCCCTTTGAGACTGATAAAATACTGTATCTAACCAGCACTTCTTGATAAAATTTGGCCAATCTGATCACATTCCTATCAACATGCTTTCTGAATGCATTTACATCCTGCATTAGTGTATTTTTCCTTATCCAGGTAAGATATCCAGATACAGATCACATGTTAATACAATACAGTAAAGTAAAGTAAATGGGATATTATAGAAAGTTATTAAATGCAATTATTAAATGCAATGTGTGGTATTTTATTTTTTGAGCAGTTGTTTTTATTGTGAGTCATATTTTTCTGATGCTGTTTTTGAGCTGCCAAGAAAAATAAGCATGCAATAACTTTGCCAAGATGGCACCAGATCTGTTTTCGATGTACACAGTGAGAATGCCATGCCAGATGAACTGTGTCACATAACATATTTCAGGATTTCTAAGTGGGAGCTCTTAACTGGTTAGGACCTTTCCAGAGCTCTTTTCTTTGTCTCTGATACAGATACACACGTCTTTCCTGAGAAAATAACTTGTTTAGCACTCTTCTGCTCTTTAACATTCATCAATAGAAGACTACTTTGCGGCTTTCTACTGTAAAGATATTGATCTCAAGCAATTTAAAGCAAATCATTTGTTCCTCATCAACTCAAGCTGGTGTGTGTTTTCCCAAAAGCTGATCTACACAAGACTAGGTCAAGACCTACTACACATCTGGACCAGATATGGTCAATATGTGAAATTGAGGACATAGTTGACTCTACTACTCAACTACTTTCAATGGGATGTAGCTAAAGCCTGTTAAAAAAATCACTAAAGATGATGATGTAATGTGCTAATTAGTGATGTTATCACATCATATTTACATCCTACCTAGTGTCAGCTGGTTTCAGCTCTTTATCTGTTTGCTTGTCTCCTATTCTCTGTGTTCCCATATACAGTAATTTAATGTTCCCAATAAATGTTGGGAATTCAGCTGTATTAAATTAAATCTATTTTGGATGTCAGACAATGGAACAAGTATAAAATAGTGACTGAAATGTGATTAGGACCACGTTAACCAGAAGTTACTTTCAAGTCATTTTCAAGCTGCTGCTCTGCACTGTTAAAATCCTGATTTTATAACCACAACTTTGTCTGCAACGGCCAATGGGGAAACTCCAACATTCAGCTGGCCAACCAATGGTGTAACTTCAGGATTCAGTCACGCAGCATTCGGCTGGTGTAATTTCATCAGTAAGTCAGTCAGCGACAAACATTCGCTCTATAGGGTACACCAGTGGTGTGAGCATAATGTATTCTTTTTAATATCTTAATATGTTTCTATCACATGTGGTTAATTGGTTATTATCTTCAAATGAGTGAGACAGGGGAGCAGATGCCATAAAGATATCATAATGTCACACATACAGTACCATGTGCAGTGGTAGCTCAAAAGAAATAAACAGGATGTTCCATTTTACAAAGAAGATAAGCAACCAGTCCTTAAGAGAGTACCCATCTATAATGTATAGACATAGACATCAAAGAGCTCAAACCACCCAAGAGACAAATCTGATCAAAGCCATATCTGACGTCACATTTTTCTACATGCTTCGTTAACACGTGCACTTAGAGCTATGCCTCTACCCAATGTTGTTTTCTTTTATGTCATAGCATTTTAACATCTGACAAGATCACACTATAGTTACTCATTTAAGACTCTGATATGCATATACATTAATTGAGAGTTGAGAGCACAGACCTAAAGTCATGTTCGTTAGTTACTTAGACTTCAGTGTAAAGCTAAGGGGTCAAAAGGAGTTGCAAAAACAAGGTATATTCAAGCTGTCAGGCCTCAGATATTCCAGTCACTTGTATGTTTAAAAGGCTCCTGCACACCAATTGTAAACCCACATGAAGTGTATCATTATAGTAATTAATATAAGAATTATTGTGGCTGATTAGACCTGTCAGGACTATGTAGGCGTATACCAATTGTGCTGCATTGTGATGGACAAATTAAACCTTTAGAATACTTAATGCTACATGGACTCTATAGTTGACAAGTGTAACAGTGGTTTGACAGTAATTAGAGAAGAAGTTTTGTTTTTCTTAGTTTGAAATAAATTGTAAATGTATGAGGTGGCTGTACTTGTATGAGGAGGAGTGAACATGTGTTTTTTTCCAAGTCTGAATTTTACAAAAAACCAATCACCCAATCACCCAACCAATATGGACAGAAGGAATAATTATGCCAACTGAAACCTCCTTCATGTTCATATGGGCACCTGACTTTTGTTTTAAGACAGATTTGAAAAGTTTGTGGACCTGTCCTTTAATAGTTCTGCACAATGAAACTCGGTTGTGAAAACTGAGCCAAGGTAATGGTAAAGTGCACCGCTGTAACAGCAACAAATCTCAGCAAAGTAATCAGTGAGTCTCAGTTCTTAAAAAAAGTTCTTAAAGAATAACAAGCACAAAGTATTTGAGACATCAGACCCTAGTGTGACAGTCTGCATGTATTGTGCAGATGTACATCAGTGAGAGGATTGGCAAGTTTCTGTTAGTGTGTGCAATACCTCTTTCTGCTCCAGCCTCATCCCTCCTCTCCATCAGCAGATAGCGAGGACTCTCAGGGAGGAAGGGCAGCACACAGAGCTGCAGCAATGCCGGCAACGCCAAGAAGGAAAACAGGTAGATCCACCTGGACTCCTGTAGTCAAAACATCAACAAAAGAACTACATCAAAGCTTCAGACAAGGAACAGCTACACCATATGGTACAAAGAAGTTGAACAGAACAGATGTGTCTTACAGCTGTTGGATCTAAATTCATGGAAAAAGTGGAAGTGTATCATTCTCTCATTAAGAATTTCTGTCAGAGGTCTGCATTTACATACAACATAGCAATGTGTTATTGTGCTTGTAGAAAATGTGATGTAGGCTTATGGTAATGTTTAGAATGTGAAAGACCTAAGGTCTTCAAGTGAAGCATTTCTTCTTGCATATATTTCTTTGAAGTAAGATGTCTCTATGAGCTAAATCCCGCTTGCTGCTGTTAATCCACGAAGTCCAAACAAATAAAAAAGAATACTAAATCATAATTCTTGTTAGGCAATTCTCTTGTACTCTGGTTGCTACTGCAGATTAACTTGCAGTATGTTTACAACATTTCTAATTTGTACCTCCTTCTTGTCTTGGAAGTGACTTTGGTCAAGGGCTTTCCCACCTTAAAGGTGTCCTCAGCGATTCTAATCCTATCCACTTTTTGTCAGATTCAGTGAATAACTCTTCATGCTCGCTACCAAAGCCTGGTAGATTTATAGAAGCTGAAATGAAACAAGGTCTTTTCAATATAGTATTTTTCAAAACATAACTAACAGCAAAAAGCACTTGCCATTCAAGATAACCTTGGATTTTAATCATTTCTGGAAAAATACAAGTTACCAGCTTTCCACTAAAAAATGTCAAAGTCTGGTCCTGGAATTTCTGAAATATATTGGGTATTATTTTTATTATTCATTTTATTATTTATTATTAATTGGAAATTCTATAAATAAATTAATGTGATAGTCTGACTATCTGACTATGGTTATGCTCTGGTTATGCTCATTAAGATCAATACCTGCTTTTCTTGAATGTATTGCTTCATTTTCAAAGCTGTCAAGGTACAGAGGACTGAAGGTACGAAGGACTGAAGGTACTGAAGCCCTACCATTAAAGGCAGTCCGTCCTAAAAGTCTGTTTCAAGCAGGGTAATTTCAGTGACTTGTAGAGGAATTGTCGTACCTGGACGTCCTTTTCCTCCAGGAAATAAACAAAATAGTGGAGAAATGTTTTGATCCCCTCCTAACTTATCATGAGATACAAAGACATGGTCATCATTATTATTATCAATATGGGAAAAAGTTAATGTTGTTGAAACGAATTGCATACCTAAACTGAATTATTCAGTTCAACCTCTGACAATCTGCATTCCTCATAAGCTCTTTAAACATGGGAAATGTCCAATATGCTTGGAGAAGAACAAGGTCTAAACTGATAACGGAGGTCTGGGCCTAGCAAAGCTACAGCTGCATGATTTTGCTTTCTCTCCCAGATAGGTAGTGACATGGACTCTGCCAGCAGTCAGGGCTCCCCCTTGGTAAGGATGTGAACAGAACCTTCTTACCCCACTATCTCCCTGCCTTCTTATCATTCAAATTATCTTATGTCTACCCCTGTTATATCACATCTACAAGCTGTCTGGAACAAAGTATCTAAGGCTGTTAAGAACAATGTACATCTTAATATACAGCCCAGTATTTGTAAAATCCTGCAGTGAATGGATTACTCAGCTGGGCATGTTCACCTCATTTGAGAAAATCTAGTTTAGAGTTTTTTTTTAAGTACATGAATGTAATGGTTAATAATAAGGGCACTATATTCAAGGTTAATTAGCATGAACTTATAAATCATGAAAAAAACAAATCGTCTGAAATGCCATTACAGCATGCTGTAAATGCACTGAAAGAATCTGACAGACACTGTGGCCATCATCTTCCTCGGCTTAATATTCAATCTAAGAGCAGTGTAAGTACCAGCCAATACTGATGAAGCCTAAGGTCATTGCCCTGACAGCATACAGTCACCACACATCCTATATGTTGTGAAGGCATTTTTTCCTTCTTTGAATATTATTCCTTTACCAGGTTATTCCTTTACCAGATTTAGAAGTATAGTGCCAAAAATGTAATAGTTTTTTGTTTTTCTCCAAGATGGCTGAGAAGACACCGATAGCTGGCCAGAGCCCATTGGCAGTTGCCACAGCAACCAAGGTCATTGTAACAAAGACGCTATGCAGTACATGACGAGCTGTTAGCACAGCTAACAACCTGTGTTTCAGTGTTTCAAGGTCAATTAGTTACACTAATTCTCTCTAAATAGAGCAGATATACAATGTGACTTCGGTAAATGTGGTTTAATGTTTAGGATTAGATACCCAATAGAATCTGAACATGTGTGGATGTGATGTGGCTCCATAAAGAATAACCTTATTTGGACATGTAGAAAGTATGACGTGAAGGATTTTGAAGAATTCCTTCAGAATTGGGTGCCATCACACACAGTGCTAACTTGTGTTGTTCATCTCTATCCTCCTTGGTCAAGTTTCAAAAAGTCCTTCTGCTTAAGACATCCTGAGTCTCCTGAACCATGTTCCATCTGCCCACAAGATCTTGATCACATATGTATGTATACTTTGGGAAAGGAAACAGTCTAGAGAATCTATGCTTCATAATTTCACATGAGGGAGGGGGATATTTGTAGTTAAGCAGAGACTGTGGAAGGAGGTGCCCTTTGGAGAGAAAATGTCAGCTCTCAACTAATAAAAAGTCTGTTGGGGATTCACTCCCTTAACCTTTACTTTTCATCAGACTAAAACTTTTTAAATAATTTTCATTAACTTTTCTTTAACAACTCAGCTTTATTCAGCCTAAGCTGTAAATTATTCCGTATTCACAAGTTACTGTTTATATTATACAGTGCTTGCCCAGCAAAACATCATCATACTTTAAGGCATAAAGTACTGTGCTCTGTGTGCTTCGTACTGAGCCTGTGGAAGACTAAGTAGTAGTAATCATTTCTTTGGACGAGTGAGGGCAGGGCAAAAAAAGCTGTAAACACAACACTGACATATCATCACCTGTTAGCACGACAGGTGTGTATGTTGCTGTATGTTAACATACAGCTGCTTCTTTACATATCCATCGCACACAAGGCAACATGTGCATTCATTTGGAGTCATGTCTCTGTTCAAACCAAGAACAGAGATGTAGCTCATTTGGTATTTTCAAATGAAAATACCAAATGTATTAATTTTAGTGATACCCATCACTAAAATAAGGCAAAGATTTCTAATTAAAAACTCTATGGCAGTAGGTAAATATGCAAATAGAAATGTATTTCAGAATTTCTGAGTATTACATAGAGTGCATATAGTTTTTCATAGCTATACAATGTACATACAGCTTTAATGTAAATTTGTACGTGAGAAATCTTAGACGGCTATGGAAAAAGGCATATTTGACTATTCTAGCAAAGCCAATTAATGTGTACAACCATGCAATTAAATAAACGTAACATAATCCCACAATCAAGAGAGATTACTGTTTTTATGTGAATCCACAGTTTGGCACCATGTCTATTACTCATCTTTAAGCATATTTGTATTTTCCCATATCAATTTTGCATCAGTTGTGTATTATTTGGAAACAGAAAAATGTTTGAGTTGGTATGGCTCACTAATGAATCCAAGTTTGTAAAAAGCTTGAAGCTTGAAGCTGAATGAATCATAACCCAATCATCTTGCACAATGCTGCTGAAGTTTTGAGCTTAATTATGTTTCTGTGTGATGCCCTTTAGAGATATTTCTTAAAATATATAAATATAAAAAAAATATATACATATGTCTTTTTGCCTCTGATAAAACAGGCTTGTCTACACTGGTAACAGTCCAAATCTTCCCTGTGATCGTCTGTGCACTAAATCTTGCGTGACCTGCGTAAATGTAAGCATACTGCACAAACCAGAGGTCTCACTGAAGTTGTGGGTTGTCTTTTCTCAACTGGAGATTAAAGTGGGCGATTAGATTAGACCTTTCAGAGGCTGTTCCGACAGACAAAGAATCTAATTCATGTTCTATGAGCATTGATTTCTGTGGTCTGTACTACATACATCTTATGAGAAATCAATTTTTTGTCTCCATATTCTGTTCTCATATGATACAATACAGGTTGCTGATGCTAACTTCACTCACAAACTGATTATTTTCACCCTAACAGGCACATCCCCAAACAACAAAAAAACTCGACTGAAGGCTTGATCACGGGAGAGTTTACAGCATGTAGACGTGTAAGTAACCAGGTATCTAGAACACTGGCAGGAGGCAGGCTTTCACAATCCAACATTCACATATAACACTTAATAATCAGGTTGGACTGTGCCTATTAGGCATAAATATAGAAAACCATAGTTGAAACCAAAGGAGGATAATTTGTAGGTGCAGAACGAGGTCACAGTAAAAGTAACTTATGAAGTGCTCACATGCACTTCTCTACTTCATATTTGCAGAGTGTCAGCCTTGTTTACTGTACAATCTAAATGTACGCCTCATAGTATGTTTTTAACTGGGGCAAGCTGGGCTGTGTCTCCCTCCTGGGCCCAGATCTATTCATCCCTGGTGATAAAACAAATCGCAGCTCAGAAAGCTCAGCTGTGAGTGATACTTGTCTACAGTAAACTAAACAAAGGAGACAAATGGTTTATTGCTGCATTCCAACAGCCATGTAGTTTTTCCTTTCATTTGTCTCCAGTGAGAACACAGAGGCTGGAGGGTGTACATTGTCATCCTGTGATTGAACAAGGATGAAACACATCTTAGTCTGAAGCTGAGAGAAACGGAACGGAGGAGAATGTGGATTTCATGAATCCCTGTCTGCTGGTGCAGGAGGACCAGCACAGAGCCATAGAGAGGGTTGGTGTGAAGTGATAAGTTCTCAGATGGAAGTAATGGAAATGTCAGGTGGACCTCGTCTTTGACAAAACTAATTATACAAGATAATATTATTTGTGTTGGGTCAGTCTTAATTATTTAATTTAGCCAAGCACATTCCCAAAGTGAGAAATGAATGTATTAATCTTTACTAACTTTGGCACAGGCAGTAACAGTTAATTGCAAATCTGTATTCCCACAGAGGGCAGTGAGATTTAATTGGCTGTCACTCACTTCACGGGTTAAACACATGATGGATTATGGGGTAGATTATAGGAAGAAACCCTGGGATTACCTGAGTTTTAGAAATATTTTCCATGTTCCTGGAAGTGCAATCAGGTGGTACGTAAATGGGGGGGGGGGGGGGGGGGGGGGTCAACCCCCCAAAAAGAAAAAACCAACAACCCCCCAAAAAACAAAAAACGTTTTTCCACCCAACTAAGGA
>JBBMJY010000018.1:8406511-8431166 GCA_037833715.1 Toxotes lorentzi
CCCCCCCCCCCCCCCCCCCCCCCCCCCCCCCCCCCCCCCCCCCCCCCCCCCCCCCCCCCCCCCCCCCCCACCAAACTCCTAAAAAGTAACAAGTAATAAACTCCTAAAAAGTAACAAGTATTTTGCTAACTGACTGAGGGAAAGGGACTGGTTTACCTTTTATACTTTGTTTCTGGTCATGTCAAATTAGTCTGCCAATTACGAGTGATTTAAAAAAAAAAAAAAAAAAAACAGTATCCGGAGCTGATTATATATGAGTGTAAATAAGATAAATACAACACATCTTCCACATTAAATTCTCACAAAATGAAAACCTTGTTGGCAAAAACCTCACATCACCAGAATCTCAGTCTTTGGAATATCATATAGGTGGCGATCTGCCAGGATCAGAAGAAAAGCCCATCATCCTTCTGCCTGTGGCTGCTTGTAATGAATGTCATCTTCTCTGTAAGCCTATTTTCCTGATACTCTCTCGGAAGAGCAATTTGACAGTTGGCCCTTGCAGGTGTGTGCTGTCCCATTCTTAAAATGTTAAAGGGATCTGCCTTATATTTGGAGGAATTTGTATTTGATACCCAGTGTGACAACCATCTAAAATGAATTGCACTACAGTGATCGTCTCCACATATTAAAATGCAATCTGAAGCCCTGGTAAGGTGTAATGGAGGATATAGAGTACAGAAAAGGGCCCATTAAGGCCACTGAATGTAACAGCACTTGTGTGAGACGCGTTTGAGGCATGCTGATGAGTTCAGTCTCTCAGGAGAGTTCAGTGACAGACTGGCTAAAAGCCTGTTCCTGCTGTAATGCTGGAATAAACACGTTTCCCTACTGGCACAAGGTCAGTGGCAAAGCATGAAGGTTAGAGTAATTATCATTTGTCAAAGCTTATCACCATTTTGCAACTCTCAACAAGTGACATCTCCCATTAACAGAAGCCTCCACTGAGGGAAACCTGTTTGAGTTTCATAACCAAAGGCCAGCAAAGACCATGGTGGCATTATCGTCAGATATGTCACATATGTCTGTGACGCTCTTGTCAAATGGCAAGGATAGGCAGTCACCGAGGTGACATGCATACAAAACAAAGACATACAACTCCATATGATATTTATAAAGATGGTCTGCAGGGCGAAATGATGGATGGGACAAACCAATACTCATAAATTAAAAATGAGTATCTGCTTTGCTCGACACTCGGTCAGTATGCCCATGTGTAAATGTCAGTGCAAAGTGACAGAAAGAAAACAGGAAAATCCAAAAATAACACAGAGAAGGGGATTCACAGTCCGAGACGTACAAATATCAATCCAAAGAGTATTGATATTTTGTTTCACTTTAAAGTAAGAGTGAAAATGCACATTGGTTTTAGGGAAGAATAAATTGTGGTTTCAAAAATGTTTTACTTTCTACAGTATTCAGAGTCCGACATCAAAGTGGTTTAAAAGGTGGCAATCATCTTTAATCCAAAAAGAGACATGGCATAGAAATGCATTATATTTTTCTTTTCCAGTGAACTCAATCCAAAGAAAAACCATGGAAAAGATATAGTGAGGCTAACAGAAAACAGATTAACCACAACAATACTCAAGCCTTCATGCAGTATATCCACGGACATATAGAAATTTCGGAAAATAGGAGCTTCATCCAAAATTCACTGGCTGAGAAACACGTTTGCTGTGCTCACATCGTCATTGCTGGAATGAAAGCTGATGCACTGTGTACTGTGTTCTCCAAATATGTTACAGCACAAAGGATAAGCTCCAAACAAAACAGGATGTTGATGCAGTCTAGTCGTTAGTAGCTATGGTGGCTTTGAACTACACTACTCACAATAAGTTAGGGATATTGTGAGAGACTCAGTGGATGTCAAACATACGGTGTTTGTTTCACTTCAGAGATTTTTGGGATAGGGAGGCAATTGTATTGGGGTGATAGACACACGTCATTTTGTGTTTTCCACGTAATGGTCTCACTGTGTACAGTGTGCCTTACATATTGGGGCCAATACCAAAAAATACTAAAAGACAACCCTTTTCCTCTAAAGTCCTCTAAAGTCCTCAGTTTACTGACTTCCGTTTTCAGACATTAGGCAGGTGTATGAAGAATTTATAGTTTTATTATGCATTTTCCTTTTATTGTCAGTTTGACACCCAGTGGTCATTTGTTAGATGCAAGTATTAAAAATGTCATGTAGCTTAACTAACTTCAACACAGTATATGGCTTAGTGATATACTCATTTGGACAATAGCCCAAGAACAACAGCAACACAAATGCAAGATCACCCTTACATACCAGGTAGTAAGCAACATTTATGCTTTCTGAACAGACACGTCTGCCACAGGATACGATCGCATGCTTCGAATTTGGGAAAGCAATTTAGAGGAAATGCATTCAGTCATTAATTTTTCAGCACAGTGCCAAAAGTAAGCAGTGAGCTGGAGTTCGTAGAATGTGCCAGGAGTGGAGCGCTTTATATCGTTGGCCTTCTGTTCACATTACACAACTGAATTTGGGTTTCAAAGCATATGTGCCTCAGGCTAATGTCTGTTTTCAGCCCCAAAAGATAAACGGGACGATATTTCCTCCAGGGTAAATGAGGTGTGATTGAGGTTTCATGACAGTGTCTTATTGAAACAAGGGACAGATAGAACCAATCAAACACTGAGAAAGGTAAAAACATGAGTTTATTACTCAAGTGGCCGAGGAAGACATGTCGCTGAACGGCAAAGTGTCGTCATTTGTCCAACAAAAAAAGTGATGGGAAATCATTATGTGTGAACAGAGGAGTCTGTGTTTTTTTTTTTCTTTTTTCTTTTTTTTCTCCAAGCTTGAATGTCAAGTCGAAATGAAACTATCCACTGGACTGTAGCTGCAGAGTTGAAGAAGTCTGCCACTCACCCATGAGGTTTCATCAACTCCACTTGGCATTTCAACCTTTGTCTAATTCACACCTTGACATCACGGGAGAGTCGCTCAGGTCGTTAAGGTCATGTGCCAGACACGTGAGAGTCACAGGAGTCATGTGAAATTAATGTGTGAATTGGTGTGAAAGCTAATGATGTCAGGATGGCATTATAGGTAGCGGATTAGAGATTAAGAGCACCACAGCCACGCTGGGCTGTAATTGAGAAACGCAGATCAAGTGATGCAGCTGGCATTGCAGTTCTACTCTCCTGTTCAGTGAAGGTTTCTTTAAATAGACTGACATGGCCTGTTTTGCAACTTCCATCGGTCTATTCTGTCTAAGATTTCTGCACATTTTTGTCCTCAGACTGTGCCCGCGTTCCTGTAAATAGGGTGTAAACACCACAGACTTCTATGTTTCCTTTTCTGTGCTGCATTTGTGGAGGATTTTCTTTTTAATTTGTTTTGATTCTCATGTGACCTCAAGGTTTGACTCAAACAATGAACGCCTTTTTTTACGTGTTCATCATTGGTTTTATATTGATTTTACATTGTCTTAACTAAATGAATGAATGAGATGAATCTACACAGACTGAATATTGAATCTTTCGCTGTATTGTATTTACCCAAATCCAATCTGATGCTGAGCTCTCTCCATGTATTGATTGTTACCCGTTATCACAATAGAGCAGTGTAGCACTCGCTTTAAAGAGTTACTCCACAGAAAACTTATATGGCACAGTTGAAAGACTGACAGAGTGTCAGATTGACAGTGTGTTTAGATATGGTATGTGTTGCACCTCTGACAATGCTCAGAGATACTAAGCACTGAAATATAGAGAAAAGAGGTGCAGCTACACTGTGCAAGAATGGGATTTTTTTTATTTGCTAGACAGTGGCAAAAGCAGAATTTTCAGCGCCATTGTTGTTTTAGCACATCTTCTGCCATAGATAAATAATCTGTTTTCCCACACAGGTTTTTCTCTCCTGTTTTTGATTATTACCCATGTTTATTCATATTTGAAATTATTGAAAGGAGGAAAAACATCTGGATATACTGCATATTTTAAACCCTGTTCTGTTCCTTCAACTTGTAGGCCTCGTCTTTGTTGAGAAGTGTCTCAGCAACAACAGATGTCTAGTGCAGCTAAAGGGATCTAAGCATTGCTCAAGTCATGATGGGTTCACATTTTGCTGATAGAAGCTTTAAGTTCAACATGTAATGTTGAGTCAGTGTCATCCATGAGAGCTGAGCGCTGTAGGTAAAGTAGAAATGTCATGAATTGCAGTTCTTATACCACTGGTGAATGTGGGCCCCAAAGCAAAAAAACAAACAATAAACTGTCTCCAGACATAGAAAGTAAATAAATCTTCTCCAGAAAGAGTGGAGGAAAAACTATGAAAGTTGCTGTGGTGGTTGTGTCTTGTTCACCTCATATTAGCAGCACTCAGGCTCCACTTTATTGTCCCAATTTGGATTTTCTGACTTCAGTAACAGTAAAAGATGGCACCAACTGTAAAACTAAACTCAAGCCCTCAAAATGTCGCCTTGAAAAACTATTAATGAGTGATCTTTAACATCACTGACCTGGCCCAGCAGCTCTGGCAGTCCCAGCACTTGTCCTGTGAACACTCCTAAGCAGATCAGGATGGAGTTGAACTGGCCAATGAATCCTCTGATATGTCTTGGGGAAATTTCTCCCAGGTACATGGGGAGGGCACTGAGAGCTATACCTGTCAGAGAAAAAAAAAAATCAAATGATGCATTAGCTACTTCACTCAGTCAAATACAGGCGCTAAAGCACAGAAAAAGCACAACCCAAACATCTGCACTGTTGGTATTCAACCTTCAGGAACATGAAAGAAATACTAAACTGTCATGAACTGGGCGACATCGTTATGGATAGCTGAATGGATGACCTGTGCAGCAGAAACGGTCAGCATTACTATCATGGTTTAGAAATTGTATACAAGGGATCATGCTGCACAGTGAATGTGTGTATTTCCAGTCTGTTCCAGTTAAACATATATAGTGTATTGCTGAGAGTCACTGATTGCAAGAATCAAGAATAAAAATATTACCAAAACTGAGATTTACTTCCGAATTAAGAACTCAAACTTGCCCAAAAGTTCAGGCATCACTAATTTTTCCAAATAATCAGCTTGGCGCTAATCAACTTGGTGGTGGTGGTGGTGGTGGTGGTGGTGGTGGGGGGGGTGTTTTTCTGGCACATTTTAAATTTTGCCAACAGCAGGTCTAAGTCAAACCACTGTTTGACAATTTAACTGCAGTTTGATCACCCTAAAATTTATGCCTGTAGGCAACATAACACACATATGACAGGGATGAATGAGCACTGATGTTCTGCTCTTCCTCTTGATTACAGATGTGCACCCAGAAGAGAAAGTTACACCTGTAATCAAAGTCTTGTTTACTGATCACCATTCAGGTCTGACAAGTAAGCTGTCCTTGATCTCTGCCAACTCCCGTAGATTTTTCTTTTCCTTGGAGGTGGCGTTACGCCAAAAGCTTGTAAATGATTAGCTTAACCAAACAATTTAGAAATGAAGTTCATTTGAGGCTGCAGATGAGATGTGAGCTTTAAAAAAAAAAACACAGTTATACATACACATAGTGTTTCTCTTAGGCAGTGTTCAGGAACTCAGGTACATGTGTGTTTCTCTGTTTGAAGGATGATAGATCTGTTTAGCTGTGATCAACGTGTAGACTGTTAAAATCTTATGGTGAAGTAATTTTTATGGTAAATATGGCTCAGTAAAATTCATATCCAAGTTTTGGCAACTTTAATATGGGGCATTCAGTGTAATGCAAGTACAATGTTAAGCTTTCATATGTTTGAATGCAGGTAAGTTTCGCTGTACAGATTTAGATTAAACTTTGAATATAGTCCAATATGTTGTCAAAGTCTGTGCTTGATTTACATGATTAAAATGATTGATGCTGGTACAAGGAAGTACTTTGCTCCACAGTGACGTTTGGACACTGCTTGGTAAGCCGTGAGTAAATAAAGTCTTACCGGAGTCCACACCAATTATGAACCGGCCAATGATGAGCATCTCAAAAGACTTTGCCATCTCCCCCAGGGACAGCAGCAGGGCAGCAATCACAGCAAAGCTGTTATTCAGCAGCAAGGTTCCCTTTCTACAGCCGCAAAGAGAACAACTATTTTAGGCACAGGTTAAAATGTTCCTACGCAAATCTTGTGTAAATCTTAGTCCGTTTCAAGGTTTAAAGATTCACTTCAATTCAGTTTTGTCCTGATAAGAACAGTGATTTATCTGTGAGACATCACAGCAACTTTTTCTCATCTAACTTTTGAAGCATTTCAACAAAGTGTTTTGAAGAAAAGCTTGCAGAGGGGAGAATGGTCTTAAATAGAAAAGAATAATCAAGAGTGGCATTCATGGCTCCAAGAGGATAAAGAAATGAATTAATTGAGTGGATATTCTGAAGAATAGTACAAGTCCACAAAGCAAAAAAATGTAGCAATTATACTAACTAAACCACAGTGAATTGTCACCATCGTCAGGACGCAGCCTATTAACGTGGTTCCCACATAGAACCTGAAGGCCAGGCTGAGTCTGGGCCTCCTCTCCTCGGCTAATGGTGCATCCAGGCAGCCCTGATGCGCTCATAACATCAAACGGTTTATTACAAGGATGTTGCCCTCAAACAGCCAACAAAGTGTAAATACCACAGGGAAACTGGGACAAATTCCATGGAAAGCTGTCCCGCTTCATATCAGAACATGAGGAACTAGAATTTTTTTTTTTTTTTTTTTTTGAGTCCACCAACCAGTCAAGTTGCAGGAAATGTGGTCACAACCTAAAAGCCTCTGGCCATGGCTGGCACTAGCACTTATGCATAACAACTGACAACATGCCAGGTTAATAGTAAATGTATTGGTTTGAGTTCAGCTCCCTTGAAGCACAGGGCATTCAGTCAGGCATAAACACCAGTTTGTTTATGCCTGACTTATTTACACTTTGCAGTGGTTTTTTGAAATGTGAATACAAACCTACAGTACCAGGTAATTATTTATGACCCCCACTTACCACTTCAAAACAAGACCTAAATAGCCTAAATATCTTCTGAAAGAAGATCTCTTTACTGAAAGAGTTTATCAAAATCTTTCTTTTTAATAGTTGATTTTTAGCTTCCAGCAAAAACCCTTAGCTTTTAAACTGCAGTTCACCCAAAGAAAGAATGTGGGGATGGATATGATTCATTTACCGTCACAGTGTGGGACTCAGTGGAGCCCAAAACCAATTCTTTTCTGTATAGATGAAATGGAAAATAATAAGAACAGCTTGCCTGTAAGCATGAGAATTGTTAGGAGGCTCCAATAAGAATAATCAGTTTAAGGAAATTCTGGTGTTTGATAAGACGCGACTGGTCTGTTCGTGAGTAAAATTCTTTAAAATAAAATTACCTAATGTCAAAGACTGAGGGAAAATGTGTTTTCCAGTTGATTTTGGTTGCTGCTGCAGTGAGGTGGTTAGCAGCAGTTTGATGTATGATCAAACTCTCCCCTCACACTAAAGTCTACTCCTATACACTCAAGATTGTCTCAAGAGCATTGTGGGTCTGATCTGAATTGAAAGGCTTCTTCACTGAACCCTGTCTGAGAAAGCACTTTTAAATGTATTTCAAATCCACTCACATACACTACAGTAGTAGCATTATAATCTCCATTGTTTGCTTTGTTAGATCAATGTTGTTTCTCTTTAGTGTGGGTAAATCTAACAAAACTCTGACTCACTGAGGGGATATCACTGGCAAGCAAAGAGCATTTTTAACCACTTTGACCTTCATGGGATCTCTATATCATGAAGAATGTTTCAGTGTTGAAATATTCAGACATCACAATTAAAAAAAAAAGCCAGTTACCTGCTTCACTGGCAAATGTTTAATGAAACACTTGGTCACTCTTTGAAGTACTATTCTTTTAGATTGCTCTATGTGTCCTCATCTGCTAATATATATTCATCTCTTCTCCCTGACATCTGAATTTCAACCTTTCCAAGTCATTGTGCAAAAGTAGCAGATGGCCCACAGAATATAGAGGGAGAATGAATAATATGACTCAGCCTAATCAACATTGTGAGGGTCACCGCTTGAGAAATCCAAGGTGAATCTTAAGGGCATCTTAATTTTCTCAAACGACTCAGAATAAATATCTTCATCAGTCTTCCACTGCTCCAAGAGTGACATCCTTATCATTAGTGGATAATAGATTCCTTTGAACGTATAGTATTTCAGGGCACTGAGGTGATATTGTCAGTGCCGGAGTCTGTCCCAGGGAGGTAGAAGGACGTACAGCTCTGCAGTGCTGCACCAAGGCGTTGATACAACACAGCTAGGCTGAAACCTGCCATAACACATCATACTGGCTGCGAGACTGAATCTTACACTGCAGAATAAGTTGTCAAACCACTGCCACTGCCTCAGTCTGAAGCAAATTACTTTTTCTCCCCCACACATTTATGTCCATAAAGACAAGGTTAGTAACAACATCTATTACAGCTGGTGCTTTATTGGAGCAGCTGTCTCATTCACCAGGCATTCAGGAAATAACAACAAATGCTTGTTCTGATTGTTACACTGCGTCCACTACAGCTTTTTGAAAACCAGTAAAGTGTAGTTCTGAGCGTCTGTAAGTGCACACGACAGGGAAACTGTCAGTACACACAGCGGTACAAACAAAGTCTGCTTGAATTTTCCTCTTTGGAGAGTAATGATGTAAAACAGATTTCATGTATGATAAAGAAAAACTTCTTTGAGTAAGACTTAGAATACGAATAGAATATTTATACATGACTCGTAAATCAGTGAAACCTTCAAGCCCCTCAAAAATTGGTTCTAAATCTAAAGTATTTCTCTGCAACATTAAATATTCATGACTAAATAAGCACCGATCTAATTTAAAGTCGGGGGGAGGAAACATATTGTCATATCCAGAAAACTCTGTGTTTTTGTCTTGTGATTTCCGCTTTTATTTTGTAATCTGCTCTCCCTTTGTGTTTCGGCTAACTTGCCCTTCCTCTTGTGTTCCCGCTCCTCTGATTGTTTTCCCTGCCCTGATTGTTTCCACCTGTTCCCCATTACCCAGCGTTAATTCCATGTTAAAATCCTCGTCAAGTCAGATCTTGTATTTCGTTGATGCTTTCTTTTGGTCCTTGCTATTGTTTTTTTCAGAATTGTTTTGTTACTTTGTCAAGTTGTTTATTTAGCCTTTTTCCTCATAAGAGTGATTTTTTGTTTCTTAATGATTGCAGTAAGCCTTTTCCTCTGTGAGTTATTTTCTTTTGGTACTTTGTTAATAAAAAACTGTTTATTTGTACTTTGTATGAGAGTCGTGCATTTGGGTTCGAGTCCTAGTTTGGTCGTTACACATATCTTTATTAATTATTTATTAAGAATTTAACAGAGGAAAAACTCAGCTAATCTGTTTTATCCATCACAGTTCGACATTGGGCTCTCTCATTCTTCCCTCTTTGCCTTCCTTTATACCTGTCTGCCTACCCGCTTGTGCGCCTACATTTGGGTCATCCCTCACTGTCCTGCTTCCACCAGCCTTACCGTCAGGACTGTGTGGGAGTAGTTTGATCAGATTTGATTGACAGAGTTGCCAACATAAGAAAAAACCTCACACTATCATCAGATTTTGGTTCAAATGTTGCTAAACTCAGATTGGTCAGAACTATTAATACAGATATTTCTCTATCAAATAAACAGAGTGCGCTCATGTGAGATCCCATCAATCATAGTGAAAAGCTGACTGAGAAAATAGGTTGACAAGTTGTTTTACCAAAACCTTTGATTAAAAAAAAAAAAAAATGGGCCCACATAGCAGGTCTGGCCTAGCTACGGCCCACATCTGCCACTGTAATTCAGCCCACTTACAGCAAAGAATGACTGTCAATACACAGTCCAAATCAGTGTTACCAGAACAGGCCCACCTAATGGTCGATGACGCCTCTATGCCTCAGCCAGTGATGCGACCACAGCTACTCCTAAGCAAGTATACACAAGATTCAGTTCAGGCACCAGATGATAGCCTAAACTAAACCTAAACCAAGCCACATGCAGACCACGTTCCCCATATGTGTCCCAGAATAAAGATCCTTCAAAGGAGACCCCAAGAGGCAAGGAGGAAAGAAAACGGCCTAATTTCTAAAAAGGCCTGGGACAGTGAAACCAATTACTAAATGATTTAAATAAGTTGCTTAGAAAAATTCTAAGAGAGGCTGTAAGTGAAAGGAAGAAAAAAGTGCATAACGTATGGGAGGTAATAAAAGAAAGTGAGAACTGAGAGCTTGACAAAGAAAAAAGAGAAGAAGCAGCATACAGCCGCATTGTGCCCTTAGCTCAAAACAGGCAGCGTTGTACTTTCCGCCAGGCGATGAAAAATGTATATATAGCATGTCATAGGCTAGGATGAAGATGAATCTTGCCATGTGTTTGAACCGAGCCAGGAAAAGTGAAAAAATGCAGTGCCTCCCATAGAAGATTCTTTTTAAAACTGGTAGGGAAGCACATCCTATTTAACAAGACTAAGCAAACCTAGTTTCCAAGCAAGAGGCTGTTCTCGTTTGTGGTTTCCCCGAAGGTGAACGAGCTACCAAATGTTCTGAGAGCAGGGGCGTCCCACTCCATCTTCTCTAAACACACCTCAATAAAAGATAAAAGTTAGATAAAAGTGTCTGCTTTTAATGTAAATGTAAATGTAGTTTTGCCTGACCATGAGGGCAAATCTGGCCCCTGGACTTCCATTTGCTACTCATACGTATATCTCAACATGAACAAAACTTGGAAATAACTTACTCCCAGATCATATTAAAATGTAAAATAGTTTCTGTTTGGTACAAATGTTTCTTACTGTGTCCTGATTAACGTTAATGGAAAGTAAAGTGATTATACTCGTCTGTAGATATGTCTTAGTGCTCTTTATTTCTCATCACTGTAATTCAGGGGCAGTACTGAATTACAGCCTTGTAGAATGGTGACTCCATTTTTCCAATCAGTTGATCAGTTAGCAGACAGGTTCTTTGGCCCTCTATATTTTGATCTAACTTTGTGAACTGAAACCAAACCACAGCAGCACAGGTTTCCATTGTGATGTGCCTCAGCTAAAGGTCAGCCAGCTTCATTATATCTGAAAGCCTGGGTGAAACCCACCATTCTTTTTTGCGAAATGGGCCCAGGACCAGTACAGTTGCAAAAGAAACATACATGTTATTATCATGAGCATGTGTGAATCAACTCACCTTCCAATTACTTTGATGATTACAGAGACGGACAGGGCTCCGAGAAGGCCTCCGATAGCAAATATGGACACTGTGATGGACCAGAAGAGGGTGGCTGTCTCTGCTCCAATAGGCTGCCCGTATCTCTCAATCCATGTTTTATTGTAAAAGGCTTTAATGTACTGCAATACAGGAGAAGCATGGGAGACAGAGACCTTTCAAATTTCTCATATTTTCAAAAGAGTAATGACTACACATTTTCCATTTTCCATTAAACTTTGAAAACTCAAAACCTGCCATCTTGAATATAAGAAGGTACACGTAGAAATTAAGTTATGACCCATTCTAAATGATTTGCCTGGTTAGAAGCTAATTATAAAAAATGTTTTAAATGAGGTAATAAGTTACATTTACTCATTTAAGTGTACAGCAGTAGAGTGTGATTTACCAGTTAAACGTGCCTGTTTTCTTGTTCTGATCTACTTGGGATATACACATATACATATACAATCCCTCTCCCTGTGTGATAAATTAGCAACAGTAATTTTTGGTGTTTTAACATTTAAATTATCATCGAATCATGTCGCAGACTTAATAAACTTAGCTGCATACAGTCACAGTTTCCAGATTAGATGTGCTAAGCCCAGAGAGCAAAATGAGTGAGTGCATTAAGAAAATGAATTGATTGAAGTGCATGCTATGATGAGTCAATGAATACTGTGTTTGAAATTACCCGCAAGTGTCTCAAAGCACTCAAGCTTTGACTGAAGTGTCCTTATCATGGATGAATGTGTCATTCAAAACAAAATGACCTGGTAGTTATTTTTTTATTATTTTTTTTTTAATCTTGCATTTTGAAGCTGAGGCTTATGTTATTATCTTTGCTGGCAGCTCAGGGTTCTGAAAATCAACATCTGGTGAATTATCATATCACCAAAGAGAATTAAAACAGTATCCTTGCAAATCTAGTGATAAAAGGCTGATGCACAGCGGAGAGTCTTTCTTTGTCATTCTCCTGATAGTGTCAAAAGCAGAGCTGGCACTGGAAACAAAGTCATTTTCCCAGTCTGCTGTGGCTCAGCAGTGATACGGTTGGCAATGTAAGCATCACACAGAATACACACAGAATGTGTGGCATTAGACTAAAATGTTACCTCTCACGTGAGGTACCTCTGAATTTGACTGCACTTCCCTGAAAAGTCCATACATTCTTCTATTGGGGAAAAAAAAAGACAGGAGCAGTGCACAGGTTACACTGTTTTCTACAGGGTTTTCATCACCCTTCTCCCTAGTCCTACTGCCGTTCACTCAGCCAGCTCTCATGGAAAGGATTAATAATTGCCAAGGATCCGACTCCACTCCCTGCAAACTTAGACCGAGCTCCGTAAGTAATGTGATCACCTAAAATTTCCTCTTCTTCTCTTCTTCCCTGCACTTAAGCAATCACACATCCACAAATATTCACTCCTGACCTCCACCAGGATCAGTTCTTCTAAACACAATCAGGTTACCCGGACAAATCAGGTTATGCAGGAAATTGGTTTGAACGTGCTTATGTGCACTGTAGTAACCTGTAGTAGCATGGATATACAGCAGGTCAGTAATCACATTTTCCTTCCCTTCCACGACCTTATTCTTGTATGGAAGATTTACAATGCCTAAATGAAAAGTGAATTACATGAAGCATGCATGATTTTTGTACATGACCTTATTTAAAGAAAAACACATAGAATGGACAATTTGATGTCTTTTTGTCTTGAATAAATAGATGAATTGTTTCTCATTGTGACATGACATCTAACCATCCATACCCCAACTCAAACACACAGATGTACCATATTTATGAACTAGAAGGGAAAGAGAAATGTTATTGTCTTCAGGGGCTCAAACTCACACCACCCCCTCACCGATACAGATCATTCAGTGGTTCAGCAGCTCAGTGCAGAAATCACTGGAACCATTTAACTTAACTTTAGTGGCTGTTATGACAGGGACGCACAGCTGTGCTAAGAAAACCAGACAGTGAGAGACAATTTCTACAGGCTGCTTATTAGTATAGTTACACTACACTAATTCAGAGCACAACATGTTAGGATTGGCTCACGTGCTGTGAATGGGAGAAGCTGAATGTTGGTTTACAGAGTTATAATGCCATGTATTTGTTGTGTTTTTCGTGGATTGCTTATTAAATGGGTCGATTAAACCTTTTGATTAATGGAGCACAGTTTCTATTTAGTTTTACTCCAAGTTTTGTTATTTCCACTTCAATAAATGCTGGCATTCTGTGTTTTTCTGTCATTCATTTACAGCTGAGGATGGGTGAGTGGGAGTATACAGTCAGTTCCTTAGTGAACTTTATATTCACCAAACATAAAACGGGGAAGTCACTTGTTGCTTTATATTATATGAAATTTGTCAAAACAGCAGGAGCAGAAGCAGTGGTGGACCCCCTGCAGCGGTGGAGAGGAGCCAGCTCCAGCCTAATTATCAGCTCGTGTTGCTGGTGAGCAGAAGATATAAAGGAAGATAAACAACAAACTACAGCTCAACTTACATGAGCTGGAGAATTAGCTTCACTGGCAGAAGCACAGTAGAGGGGACTTTGACGGGAATTACTGAATGAGCAGTAACTAGCAATTCCCTGGCTGTAGATTAGTAATTTATTCTGTGCAAATAAAACTTAGCTCAATCATTTAAAGGATGCAGTGCATGATGAACATTTTTGCCATCTGAGCTGCAGGAGAGTGTTGATGGAATATCTATTTATACTATTTTACGGCTGATCGCATGGAATTTGACATGATCTATCTATGTCAAATTTCAAGTCCTAAAGCATTTGCTTATTCCCATGTATTGATAGCACATAGATCAAATTGGTCAAACTGAAAAGGTGATGTATTGGTGAAACTGCAGGAGTGCAGAGTGGACTATATCCATTCCCAAACCACAGTGATGAGTAAGTTGCATCACTCTCATGTACTGGTTATAGCTTGTGAATGCCCTGATTAATATTTATGTATTTCCAGCATCAAAAATGTTGCATGACATCCTTTTTCAAGGCTGACTGTGGGGCCATACCCTAGAAATGGCCCCACACAGGAAAAGCAATGTGACAGCACCTTAAAGGTGTTTTTTTTTCCTAACTTAACTTTGATTGTTGCATGTTTAGCAATGAAGATCTAATGTTCTAGAGAAATACAAGACAAAAACTGAACTGAAACTGAGCTGAACATTTACCCTGACATCAGAATATTTATGGCACCCTCAACTCTTTTTTAATTTTTTTTTTACATTATTTGTATGTAACAAGCGTTTCTGCTTGTGTTTATATAACACACAAGTTTTACCAGATGCGGTATCAATTTGAACTTCATACTTCTTCAGTATAAGCAGAAATCTGCTTTCTGCTTTTCCAACATCCTTCCCTGTGCTTGTATCAGCAGCTGCAGAACTGAGACTTATAATGTTTGAATACTAAATAAATGACCTGTAGGGCAACAAACAGCAGGCCAGATGGGTGACCTCTGAAAATGCTGTTTCTCATCCAACTGTACTGGTACATGAAAGCTATTGAAAATTAGAAAACTAGAAAAAAGAATAGCAGCACAAAAAGTGATTGTAATGCAACTTTGGAGATCAAAGTTCCTTCCATGTGTTTGTATGCATGTGGGATGAAAGTATTCTACAAAAAAATGTATATTTATTTAGCTATATCCAGTGACAGAATCTAAACAGTTCTGTCTGATCTGTCTGCATGGTTAGTCATTTTTTCCTGTGTTTTTAATAGAACTGGAACGAGCAAACAGAAGATTTGTTTGCCCTAAAACCCTGTGTCCAGTAATTAAATGACAAATTACAGAACACTCCATGGCAAAGGACAGTGTCTCCAACTACGATTGAACGTTTGTATTTGGACAACCAATTTGCTATGGGAGACAACCGAGTATCTATCTGCACTAAAGTCTCATTCATTCAAGCGTAGATTTATTAAAGCCCAGTTCTGAAGCAGCGTCTGAATGAATGTTTATTGATTTCTAGTAGTGCTAACCGATGGCAAAACATGAGAAATCAATGGTAGTTCCCCACAAGGTGGCTTACGTTCAACCTAATAGTTTGACTCACCAGAGCAGGAGCGTTGACCACAGAGAGGTTGTAGCCGTAAAGGAAAGATGACCCCAGGGCACCGAAGAAGGCTGCGCTCAACAGACAGGCTGTGAGTGGCTGCTGCTGAGAGAGCACATAACACAAGGGTTAATACTAGACATGTGAGCACACACATGTTAGAGGCATTGTCAGTGGCGGTCACATCGATGCTGATCAGCGTCAAGGTGAGACCAAAAGCGAGGAAATTCTGCAGAGGACGTTTCATATAGGTCCTGGTATCTAGGCCACGAAAGTGGGTTATTCCCTTCACTTTGCCCTTGAGTGTGTCACTGCTGAAACAACAAATATTCACAACACATGGACAAGTTATGCATACTCTGTTTGACATGTGGTGAGTACAGGAGCAAAGACCAGATAAACCTCTGAAGGTTAGGAGGACCTTCAGTATGCTATAAATGTGCAGTGTACTACGTATCATTAAAATTCTTGTGCTACCAAAGAAACATAACTGATCGTTTAGAAAGAGTGAATGAAATTACACAGACATAGGTCTATTATTAGATCAAAAGGATGCTCTGAATCGGCAGCTCAGGTACTGAAGTAAATCATAACAAGTCTGAAAGTGTGAAACATGACTAGCAGTTAATTGAACTTCATGATACAAAGGACTAAGAACAAAATGCGTAATGGAGTTTCTTCTACCTCACCACTTAAAATCATGAAACAATTTTGTCCTACAACTGGCACAAGTGAAAAGGCCTCAGTGTGATGGAAATCAAGCCATTTATCCCCACAGGGAGGATGAATGTATTTAAATTCATGGCATCGTGGCAGTTTGTGTGCAAAGCTGACATTTAGGTCAGGAGATGGTGCAGAGTGTTAATGGAAGGGGTCATACTCTGGAGAGCATAAATTAGTAGTGATTTTCATGGCAGTTCTTGCATTTGATTTTCGTGTGTCCTGTATACAGGTAGAGATTTTGGCCTGATATGACAGAATAAAGGTTAAGAGGTGACCAGAAACATTGGGAATCCTCTGGTGACTATGAATATGCATAATGTCTACAGTCAATGGCAACATTGACCAGACTGACCAAATTTTGCATCAACCTTACACTGACAGGCCACAGGCCAAAGCAATAACCAGGAGGCATGGCTACATGATCCAGAACAATGGGAATAAGACACAGCAGTGGTGAACAGAGGAAGGGTTAGTGGTGGGAGTAGGGAAGAAAGCATGGTCCCCTGGGGCTAAGGGTGTAGGAGAAGATGAAGATGATGTAGATTAGAGCTCATAATGGTGAGCACAGGTGGTTATCTGCTAAAAATGTAGTGAAGCAAAGCAAAAGAAGGTACAGTTCATTCAAAGTGTCACCCTCTCCACTTGTTAAAATTTGATAGTGCAGCTGTCAGCGATGAGTAATTAAATTTCAAAGAAAAAGAACAAAATTAGGCCCTTATGGCTAAGACTAGGCTCTATACAATGGTCCCATGAAAGCCTATACAATTTGATTAGAACTGTTGTAGTACTTTCTAATAAATGATAAGTCAAAGTAAAAGGAACCACATCTGAGTTAAAAGACCGAGTTAAATCTTCCCATTTATCTTTGGTTCATGGTAATAGCTAACTGATAATGATATTCTTGCAATATGCACTTGTTTTATGTGTCCCAGTAGAGCTCTGACCCAGTAAAGTCCTTCTTCTCTATTTGCATGTCAGCACGTCAATAGGCATATGCAACAGCATCTTCTTTACCACACTTGTTCTGCATGATAAAGGACTCCCGAGAACAAAGAACAACATATTGATTGCTTAACAGAGGAAACGGGTTGGTAGAATGCACAGCTAAGTAATCCACAAAACCACTTAAGAGGCTGAATATAATAGAATCAAGCCAGCTCTAGACACTATACAATTCCTTTTAAATTATTCATGCATGCAAGCTATCCACTGTATACTGGTGACATTTTGAGACTAAAGAGAATATTTTCATTTCCTATTCGGTTATTGTACAATTTAACTTTGCGTTTTAATGCACAAATTAGTATTGCAGTTTTGCTTAATAATTCACGTGCACAGTTTCATGAACATGACAAAAAAATATCCATGTTCCCCTTGAAGTTTATTAATCCATGCTCAGTGGCTACTTCACCAATGTGCTCACTCACATGCTCAATTTAGCAGTTGTTTTGCAATTTCCTCACATGGTTAAGAAATCCACAGATTTTCACATGAAATTTACTTATACCATGTGACCCACGGTGGTCCCCATACCAGTCAAGAGGTTTAAAAGAGGTCATTTTTTTTGACTGAGACACTATAGGAACAGGACTAAATATTTTTCTTTGACATGTTTAATGGTGCCAAATGGATATGACACACAATTTGTCTCTGAAAGGATCAGATTCATCACTGGTGGTCAGGTTACTGTGCCTAATATAAATGGCTTATTACTACTTAAACAAATTATACAAGTTCTCAAGTTGTTGTTAAAACCAACCAGCTGCACAATAGATCTTATAATTCATGCAGTGAATTATATTTTCCACTGTGTCTTACAAGCATTTTGAGCTTGTAAAATACATTCATTCATGAATGTGATTTCAATACTTAAAATGCAAAGTGTTTATGTAGGGAACATGTAACATAGATAAATATAAATGATTAAACATCAGCCAGAATGAAGAAAATAACAAAAATAAAAACAGCCAAACATGAAATTAAAAGGAAGAGTACAACAAATTCATGTTTAGTTTATTTTATTAACTGTTTGAAGATTGAAGAGTTTCACCGAGTGATTTACTGAGTTAAAAAATGAGTGAGCTTTAATCGTTTCGGCCCCCTAATGTGCAAAAACCTATTGTGTGTCAAATAAAAGGGGGCACTAAGTGAACAGAAGAGGTTGTGTGGTATTATCGCTGCAGGGACCTTGCTTGGTTGGCACAGCTGAAACTTGTAGTCCGGGATCAGACTTGGGAAGATTAGAAACCAACTGACTGTGTTATCTTTGAGGGGCGATTAAACGTTGAGCAGCAGGAGGCGGTCAATTACTTGACAGGACGGCTAGATCAAAGTTGTATCGCTAACATTTGCGTAGCCGTAAGTGGTGAGGGAATGGGAACCAAATGAGTGGCATGCAGATCACATTTTAATGTTGTCCTTTACAGTTTTGTTTTCTTATTGCTTTCATTAATTTAGATGTAATTTCAGCACAGATTCAAACAGGGCCTCTTTCAGCAGCAGGTCAAGGTCTGACAAAACTGCAGCAGGACTAAGGATAACTGCACGGAAATGTGTGTTATGTGTAAATGACAAGGGTCGTGTACATAAGTGTAGTAACTTGACAAATACTTCATGTCCAGTCTGTCCAGTGCCTATTATCTGGACAGGGTCATCTATGACATAAGAGGCAAATAACAGTAACATGTCAGACAGACATGGCCTACATAGCTCTCTCAAGGCTTGGACTGTGAGTCTGTCAGACCAGTCAAATATTTATACATCACAAAAGATATCATCATTTGGCAGCTGGAAAGACAGAAGAACGTGCACTTAGCTGCAGTGTTGTCAGGGACTTATTCACACTAACCTTTCCAGAATTCTTCTCGGAGTCAGTCATCTTGTCAGCCGGATCTTCCTTCTGTGGTTTGTCCATCATAAAGCTTCAGCAACCTTGAATGAGAAGGTCATAACATATCAGACATGTAGTTTATGCAGAGGAAGACACAAGACACGTTTCACAACAAGGAGGGGGAAGTGGAATTTATTCTAGAAACTACTGAGTGATTCATCTGCTGAAAAAGAAAAAACGTCAGTGCCTCTGTGTGCTGACATGCAGTACAAGAACACACGGGATTACAGATCAGAACTTTGGTCACAAGTTTAGGATTTACCCACTCAAAGTACCCGTCAAGTCAGTACAGCATCGAAGTCAAATCACTTTGCAAACACACAAAACCTCTGAATCTTGACTACACTATGCAGCACTGGATTTTTAGCAATTTGTTTGACAACAGAAAAAAAAAAAAAAACAGTGGCCTGGATGTACTGCACCACAGCGCAGGGTTCCACAATGGTGGTCAAGTGCGATAGACAGCACACAAAAGACTCAGTGTGCCACCTAGTGGTAATAAGTACAATAACATTCAGTCATATACTGGAATGAAAACTGGAAGGCTCAAAAGTAGTGTGAAAGTAGGCAGAGGCAGAGCTTCCACCAAACACAGTTGGTGCAGGACAACGGACCGTTAGACGTATTTCAAGCTACAAGTCCACTCTTTACACCCTTTGTGAAAACATGTGAATCTAACTTTCTAAGTGGGGGCTGTGCAGATTCTGAACAAACAGAAGACAAGATCCAGAAGTAGGTGTTTTCTAAAGAACTGAAGTCAGTGTTTCCTGGTGTGGTACAGCTGATTCCCTCTCCTACCACACAGTTAATTACATTTAATAGCATTCAGTCAGCTTGCAGGAATGGAAATTAGTCCCCTGATTGGATGACTAGAATGAAAACCAGCAGGACTCTGAGACCTGAGGAGCGGGATTAAAAACCCCAGCTCTGGAGTGAATTCATAAGGAGACACATGACACATCAAAAACTTCTCATCCAACCCTGCCTTACTGCAAGCATTTGATTAAAGCACTACTTTGATTTTAAGTCCATAACTCTCCTTTCTAATCTGGATGCTGGAGATGTTGAAGTGCTAAATACCATTCATCTTAATGCCAGTCCACATCAGGCTGTTTTTAATCACAGGGTGTAGGCTTTAAGGGTTATTTCCAGCCTAAATTGCTGTAAAGCCACAGTCCAGTAAGTTTCGGTTCACAAAACACGTAAAAAAAAAAAAAAAACATCCACAGCTAAAAAAATTCTCTTAAAGCAAATTACTACAAAGAGGAGTTCTTTTTTTTCACTCAAATTTAATTTGGCACCTTCTCAATTTGACTTCCTGTAGAGTGGTTTTGCAATGTGTCTGTAATTTCTCTGTAATCACTAGCTGCAACAGAGAGATGTTGCTCATTCATGTCAGAGAAGTGAGCTGTCTGGCTGTTTATGTAACATGCAGAGGAAACTTGGGTACTGATTTTAGGATACCTCCCCTCATCTCTGTGATCAGACCATGAACCTAAAGTCACTTTAAGGATCACTATGCGCAAAGAGGACAGCTTCACATTAAGAATACAAAGTGGCCTGTTTACTTTGCCACACACTCTCAGGCTGGACCAGAGTAACCTCTGTATTTAAACAAACTAGAGGTCATTTCTAAAGACATTTGTAGGCTGAGCTGGACAAATAATTGAATACTATCCATGTATTTTATCATTCCAACATAACAGTGAGTTTGAGATTCTATACACCATAACTTTGAAATACAGCCTCGCTGTAGATAAATAACTTGTCACCTCCTTAAAAGAAGGCTTTACAGGTCTATTAATAATAAGAATTAACACTAGACACCAATTAAATCTTAGTTATTCGTGCTGTCTGATGCTGTTTTTACTTTTGTTATGGACTGAAGGCTGTAACTGGAGCCACAAAGCAACAGGAAACAAGGTTCACAATTACTTGTCTAGTTAATTTATCCAGAGAATGATTGAATGAAATGATGAGCTAAATGCATACTTCCTCATAATATTATTTAATGGATCTTAATCGAAACTTATCCATTAACCTTCATGTCAATTCTTCAGCACACCATAGTAAAAATATAAATAAACAACACTGAAACTGCTACTCACTGTTAAAGATTATCAAACAATCAATTATGGTGAAGGTGTTTGAAGACAAAGAGGAGGAATTCTTAATTCAGGTCCAGGTGATCCAGATCCAGTTGATTTTATTTATAAAAGTGGGAAGTACTACCAAGTCACTGAGCCACCAGATGGTGTCTCCTTGTGGAAGGGAGGGGAAATAAACTTCTGCTTTGATCTAACAGCTTTAGTAATACTTGTTTAAAATAAATAAATCAACTATAATTACCAAAATTACATTTTTTTTCTTTAAGTCAGATTCTTCAGTTATGTATGAGTGAAATGGTTGAATTATGATGATGTTATAGATCATAAAATCAAAATAATAAGATCATAAGATCAATATAATAAAACTGTTGTCCAGTGCACTGAAAGAGATCAACGTCATGCGATGCATAATCATTAATTTGGACAACTGAAACTTGTAAAAAGATAAGCTCATTATATGACACAATATAATTCCACTGAAAGTCAATAAATTATTGACTTTTTTTTATTATGAAACTATTACCCAGCCTTACAACACACTGTATCTCAACTTTATAATAAGGATACATGTATTTGTACTTGTATTATCCTCTGCCCACGAAAAGGCAACCAAGGTCCACTAATTTTATAATCATAAAACAGTTATATTGACAAGTATTTCACCATTACTCTCCACTACCTGATATAAAAAAATATGTTTAAAAACGTTCTGCAAAAACTAAATCAAATAAAATTGCACGACCTTTCCATTACAACAGACCACTCTGTAACAAAAAACATATATACATACAAGTATAAAAAAGTAACAGTAAGTGTAAAGAAGAAGAAGTTTGCTTGGTTCAATACCAGGAGCCCATGGCACTGAGGATAAAGTTAAAAATAAATTCCAAAATCCTCCTATGGTTACACATTTTTTTACCAGACTGAGTGAGAAATATCACTGTGGTCATACTTACCCACACAGAGGCTGGGTATGTCTGCAGGGAGGCTACTGACCCAAGATTACCTGGATTTAACCGTGATTAAAACACTGACAAATGATTAACTCTGATGAGTCCCTCTCCCCTTCTCTCTTTTCTCATGTCATCATGAAAGTTGGATGTCAGCCATACCGTAGGGAAGACAAAAATTAACCACGCATGTGTGTCAGTTGATAACACTGTTCTACTAAAAAACAAGGCAGAGCTTTAACAAGAAGCACCTGAGCAGTCTACCATCCAGCCAAAATCACTATGTTATTAAAAATAACCAGTCGCAGTAATGAGGACATTATGGCAGCAATTAATCAAATTCAATTCATTTGTGAAAAACGTAGTCGTCCTCACAGAGCACAGGATGATTGTAACATGAAAAATGGGCCACTGATTCTTCTTCATTAAAGGGTACATTTATTCAGGAAACGGTGCACAGTCTAATCACATTTTAAAGGGAGAACCTGAGGTGAGAATAAAATCACAAGCTGTGAAAGTGTCCACGTACAGACTCCATCATTATGACCCTCAAATATCCCATGTGACATTAGCGAGCATTAAACATCCCCTTAAAAGTTTGTTTTTGCTGACTTCCAGTGGTGTGATGTCTCATCTTGCTGAAAGTGATGTGCAGGTGTACTCTGGGAGCCTGTGACAGCATTGTTGAGTGTAGTTACAGGTGTGATAAAGCACCTGATCGCACCCAGGAGGTGTGATCAGCCAAAGAGGGCAGTTAAACACTGCTTTTCAGTCTAAAGTTTCTCTTGAACATGATTATAGCTGGGAAGACAAGGTGTGTTTTTATTAATCTGGTGCATTGTTTTCAGCTCACACTACATGTTTCAATGGGCCTTTCTGCACAGCCAGAAACTGCCACTGTTACGCTCACAGATCGATATGAGGGGCTCATTCCAAGCTAATGAAAACACAGTGATTCTTAATTTCGGTTTATACATTAATGAAAACAGAGTTATGAATATTACTTTCCATTTCTGCCAAGAGATCCCTCTAAATCATACGCACTGGCCTTTTAAATTCTATTTTACTGTCACACAAATGTGTGTGTGGCATCTATTTTCAAGACAATCCATGTATAAGGTGGAACAAAAACTAAATTCAAAAGAAAGTTTAGTGGCATTGAGCCCTCTGCAGTCAGACATGAGGACAACAGTTGGATCAAGGGTCATAGTAAGGAAATCTAAGTCATAGTAAAGAAACCCTGCTACATACCTTGGACAGTGCGGGCCTAAATCATCAACTGCGGAGATGAAATTGTCCGGCTTTAAATTCACTAATGTACAGACATCATGCTGGTAGAAGATGTCTTTTTCTCCTACCATAAAAACAATGAAGAATGCATGTCCAGCTTATCCATGCTCCATTGTTCTGCTGCATTCCTTGACCCCATGTAAGCATGAGGAACACCCCCCCTTCATCAACACAACTGCCAAAGTCCAGGAAGACGTCCCCAGATCAGATGGTCTTTAGATCAGAACAACTGCAGGACAGGTCTCTGCTACACCAGGCGTCGAGGTAGCATGCAAAGCCAGCTGAAGTTCTCCCACTTATCACTCTTAAATGTAGCGGCAACACCATACTAGAAAAAGAAAGAAAAACTTGCCGCTATTGGTGGAGCTATTGCAGACGTACTACAGCTTGTTACATAAAAGCAGCACAAGAGCTGCCCCCCCACCACCACTAAAAAAAACCCTTTTTTTCTCTGATCAATGGCTGCTTTATTCTCCCTTGGCTTCACATTAATTATACTGTCGAAACTACTGCCTGGCGGCTATCTATATTACAAACATGTGAGCCACGCTTCTGCCATGTGAAAATTGTTTTCAGAGCACCTACAGTTTATCATAAACTGGCCAAAAACATGACATTAACACAACCAGTTTCATTGCTGCACCACGCAGCTGGAGAATTGAGCAACTTGAGCAACTACGCTTGAGTGTCGGTGGTTTGCTTTTGTGAACTGTGCTAGAGAAACCTTTGAGTCAGGATGGAGCTGCCATGGGAAAAAAGATATGACCAAGTAATGAAACCCAGGCCTGTAAGCTGAACACCCCCTATGGGACATCTTTTCTCAGCCCTGGAGTCTAGGTAACAAAAGTATCAGGTTTCCTGGGGTGTGGATAGATCTCTCAGTGGGAAAAGAATCCATGGTTAGAGTGTGTCAAACCACTGAAAGTACTCGAGATGACAAAACCAAAAAAAGTTTTTTCTTATATTTCCATTTCAATCTCAAAAATACATTTTGAACAAGTTTATGCAAAATACAGTGTGGCTATAATTTTATATAGCAAAAATCTTTCTATTCCACACCTCATTATGTTACAGCTACTGTATCCTATGCCTCTCTGTTCAAGAGTGCACAACTACAGACATAATGTGCAGCACATCTACTGAATATCTTATCATACATTCATGGATGGATTACTGAAGGAGACACAAAAAGAAACATACTATGTAACCATGAGTGCTTTTTCCATCTCTTTGAGCGACCCGGAAAAATTATTTGTAAGCTCAACATTCCATAGGTGATAGCTTTCACTCTTTCACTCACTCACACTTTCACTCACTTTCAAGGTTTTAAAGAGGGTGGGTGTTGTTGCTTTTTGCTTTGTCTTAGCTTTCATTCTTTTTGTGATTTCATAAC
>JBBMJY010000018.1:8435747-8454057 GCA_037833715.1 Toxotes lorentzi
GTTATGAAATCACAAAAAGAATGAAAGCTAAGACAAAGCAAAAAGCAACAACACCCACCCTCTTTAAAACCTTGAAAATAAAAAGTGACAGGCAACTGCAGTTAGGACCAGTTACTTCTCATTTCAGGAATGTAACCAAAAGGTTTCATTTCTTTCAACCATAATTTTGTCGATTAAAAAAAAAAAAAAAAAAAAAAAAACGAAACAACTCGCTTTTTGTTCATCCGATAAGTTAGGATGCGTTGAGCCCAACCACAGACAAGTATTTCAGTTAAACTGAGTGAAAGCTATCACCTATGGAATGTTGAGCTTACAAATAATTTTTCCGGGTCCATAACACTCAAAGAGATGGAAAAAGCACTCATGGTTACATAGTATGTTTCATCTCGGTGTAATTGGAGGTTTGTCGCATCAAAGGTACATTATGTTGGATAACGTTTATGGGAGCCTTTCCCATCCATAACCATTTACAATTCAGATGTTTACAGACAGCAGAGCACACCGTTTAGATTGTGAAAATACAAAAAAAAGATTGAATTCTACAGTAGTCCTTGTCCCTGGAGATGTGGATGTTTGCTTGCAGTTCAGTAGGTAATCGTCCACTGCTTGATGCTGGCATCATGGGAGGTGGTGACTAGAGTGTGCTCATCTATCCAGGCCAGGCTGCTGACATGGTGCAACCGGTGAGTGTCTGCAGACATCAAAGCATTAAACAACCTGCTACAAAGATGTCTTAACACAGTTTAGTCCAACAAACAACATATACTAAGTTATGAGTTATAATTCAAAATTCTTGACCTGCTTTTTTTGATACTATAAACTGTCAGCATTTTTATGCAGTAGCCATTGAATGTATTTACATTCTGTATTACCACACTGGATTCAAATACCTTTACATGCACAAGGGATTCATATGAGGCAATGTAGATATGTACTGTTGCTGCTTCATATTAAAAGCATTAAACTGGCAAAATATAGGGTGGCCTTTATTGTGATGCAATCAGTTGAAACAGTGCATTTGTCACTTGAAGTCAGATGGCACTATGTAATTGTTTTTGACTAACTTCAGTAACAGAAACAAGGTCAGTTTGTGTGGCTTCGCTGTTGCTCTTCTGTCACAGCTGTCACAGCTGCTCAGTTAAGTGTTGGGTTCGTATTAAACTGCATTTGCTGTTACAATCAGTAACCACAGGAGTCAAACAAACCAGGACTGAAATCTCAAGGATTAGAAATTTAAGCCCAGCTGGATATTGTAAATGTATAACTAAACTCAAATTCAAACTTTGTTTTTGAATGGCTGGTTACTGCTGCAAAGTGGATTAATATAGATCTTACAGAGCAACATCCAGGTACTTGGGGGTGAATGTACATGTGCTACTTTTATGGCCTACCTGGGAGTTTGATCCTTTTCTCTGCGTCACCAATCGTCCAGACAAACACCATCATGTCCATCCCACCAGTTGCAAAGTGTTCATTATCAGGTGACCAGGCCAAGGTCACTGGTTTGGCATGGTGTCCGTAAAACTCACTTTTGACCTTGGAACAAAATAAATAAATAAATAAATTTTTTAAAAGTGAGACATAATTATAAATAAGATACTCAGTTTTACACTTCACTTCTGGATACTGCAACTTAAATAATCAAAAAGTGTATTTATAGACAATTTTTTTTTTTTTTTTACCGAGTAGCTGTCTGCCACATTGTACACTGTGGCAACTTTCTTCTCATCAATTGTAGCCAGATAGGCTCCATCATTAGAGTAGGCCATGTCTGTGATCGGCCCTTTGGCATCAACTGTTTGACCCTCGTCCTTCAGAGTATTGCCCTGAATGGAGTACAGATGGATTTTCCCATCCTGAGGAGAGAAAAAAAAAAAAAAAAAAACAAAAGGAAAGAATGAATATCAAATCTAATGTCATCAGGGTGTGATGAAGACAATGCGGCAGCTAAAAACTGCACTTATGTTTAGCAAGATAACGTGTCTTCCACTTACTGCTCCCCCCACTGCAGCAGTGGTGCCACCAGGGTGAATAACTCCGACCTCTGCTTCATAGCCAAGATTGTCCAGTGTGAAAACTTTCTTCTTATCCTTCAGCAAGACGATCTAGGAAAAACGAGGACGAAATGATTTCATCCAAAAAAAAGACACAACATTGGGCAAGACCTTCATTTTTATACAAGTTTTCACCCTGTGGGTGATGTAAAACCTTGTATATTGAACTAATCACCTGATCAGGCTAAGAGATGAAGACAAATAAGTTACCTGCCCGATGCACACAGCCAGTGACAGCCCTGCTGCTACCGACACACTTTTGGGCTGGAAATCCATCTTGACCACATCAGAGGCGCTGAAAACCACCAGAATGGGTTATTAACATGATGATTATACATTTGGCAACATTGAGGAGTGGTCTAATTTTTTAAAATTCTGTTAATTAATATGTAGTTTCAGGTAAAAGCAGAGAAAAGACAAATATTCCAATGACACTTATAACTCCAGTGAAATGACATCAAAGATTTTAGAGGTCAAGACATAAGGATGGATGCATACTGATGCTTACTCTGACGCCCTACTGTTTATACAATGACTACAACACACATAGTATCAAGGAAAATTATTGCTGCATGACAGATCATTGACTGTAGGCACACCCACCCATTATCAACTGTCAAAACAAAGCTTTACTTCAAAACTGAATCTCATCTCTACCAGACGCCTGCTTTACCCAGGCTGGCTTCCATTATCATTACCAGACAAAAAGCACACCACCATTAAAATCCCCACTACGTTCATCTCATAGTTATCTATACAGCACCATATAACGAAGCCCACCTGTACTCCTTCTTGTTGGTGTTGGTGTAGCGCAGTGTATCATCCATGCTGCATGTCACCAGCTCGGTGTCGTCAGTCACCATCCTGCTCACCTGGTTGCTGTGGCCCTTCCCTGAGAAGCAATCATTCTCACCAGTTTCAGCATCCCAGTAATGTGAGGCCGACATTAAGGACAAAATTCATTCATTTAATGTCGCAGAAGAGTAACGGAACGGGCCAGCTTCACCTCAGTGTTACTGACTGAGTCATCCCCATCTAGTGCTCATCTGAGAAATATTACCAATTTAAAAACTTTCTTAAAAAAATAATGTTGATTTGATAAGATAACTAACAAATACTGTGACCATCTCAAGAGTTGATTAGTCCCTGCAAGAATGAAGCTCCCCCCATGTACCCTTGATACTACTATCCATTTATTTTCATAAAATAAATTCCATCAGCCTTCAATAATTTCTTAAACTACTATCCCAGTCTGTTTTTAAAAGCATACATGTTCTGTAAAAAAAGCTCAAATTCAAACAAACGTCTGCTTCCTCTTTTAAATTAATTGTAATTATGGATCAAAACATACTTGTTCAGGGAATGTAGGTCTCTGAATCTAGACTTCAGGACCTTCCACAGACAGTTCTTTAATGAATGTAAAATGTTTCGTCTTTAGCTGCCAAAGACTGCAAAACCTCACTTTTATTCGTTAGCCATTGGTGCTGCCAACAGCCCTGTGGACCACACCATTCTGCTTCAGCAACTGTGATGAAACAGAAATATATAAAACTGCCATTTCTGAGCATTATTTGGAATTTGGTATACAAAATGAGCCCCTCCAATAGGCAATTATATCTCATTAGCTGGGATATTATGTGGTTGCATGACCATGCAAGCAGTTTCTCATGCACCAAATATTTCCGTGCCTTCACATGTCTTCAAATGTAATTTAAAAAAAAAAAGAAAAAAAAAAAAAGGAGCAGTGAAACTCATCCACAGCCACCAGGATCTTCCGGAGATTGGCAGAGTGAGTACACTGGACTGCCACCATGAAATGAAGAACTGCTGTGTCTTTGTTTTCTTTGAAACACGGCTACACAGCAACATTCTGGACATGGCCGTCGAGCTGGATGGGCTAACTCGCTACTGAAATGACAGGGAATCATTGCTGTCTGATGGGACTCCTGGCGGTGGACTTTGTCTTTATATGCACAGTGAAAAGATACATGAATCACCTCTAAATGGAAAACAAGTCTACATAGAGTATAAATGACACGTCTGGGTGAGCGAGTGTCCTTCACAGTCGTTACTGGCACTAATTAATCACTGAAAGGATATTGATGTGTCCGTCGTGACTCCCCGAGTAGATCAATGGTCGCCCTTCATTTCTGTGAACTGTCAGACACTGGATGGATTTGCTGTGACCCTGTAGGATGAAAGTATATATTTTTAGTACATATATGTATGAGGTCACATGAGACTAGTTTTGCACAATATTAACCCCCTGCCATGACGGGCATTTCAGGTTGGCATCCAGACATTTGGCAGCATGTTAATATTAGACCCTTTTGCAATAACCTGATACAGAGTGATTGGCATTTCCTGTCCTGCTTGCCTTCTGTGACATATAATATAATTCAGTGTATAAAATCTCATCCAGCGACTGGGTCAGCAGACTGCAAATTGACATTTTGAGGGACTGGAGCTTAAAGAAGAATACTGGTGTAATTTTACACCACAAACGCCCCTTTGCCATTTCTGACAAATGTGTTTGTCAGTCAGAAGCTTCTAGTCTGAGCTCCAGTGAAAGGTTGCTTTATCTCCCCAAGTCATAGGTCAGAGCTGTTTTCAAAATTCCTCTGAAACAGCTCATAGATAAAAAAAAAAAAAAAAAAACTAAGCGCTTTATGCAAAAGGTAGCTCTCCTGACAACAAAACATACTGATCTAGCTATTTACATTAACAACACCTGTGTGTGAACAACTGGAACTGGAACATAACAAGAGGACATTAACTGAAATGTCTTTTGGATGCTGAGTTGCACGAAACAAAAGTTACCTGCTACACATTGAAAATACACAGGATGTATTTGCACATTCGGGCACACAGTTACAAGCCTCGATTTATCTGGAGATGCTGATTTACATTTCACAAATGCAAGATGTTAAACAAATGTGTGGTAACACATCATAAATAACATCAAGTTAAAAAGTTAAAAGCAGCTCTTTTTCCATTCATGTCAGCTTTAGTGTGAGGTTTTGTCTGTGTCAGAGAACTCTACTGATAATACTCAATACATTTACTTACTTCAGTATTCAATATAACATACGTAAAAAAAATTTGAGAGTCTTGCCTTGATTGTGCGAATGGGCCGGTCAGGGTTGTTCTTGTCCAGGTAGTTGATGTATCCTGACAAAGAGATGCTGAGGAGGTGGTCTTTCTGCCACAGGCAGCCCAGCTGCTGATCTGACACATCAGTGCCCATGTTGAAGGTGGTGACAGCCGTACCTGCACCAACATCCCAGAGCTTCACGGTCTTGTCCCCTGAGGCAGAGATCAGCTGGGAGCTGTCAGGACTCCAGCTGACCTGGAGGATGTGAAGAAGTAGGGATTGAAAGAAAACAATGTAACGTTAATATCCATGTAACAAAAGTTGTGAATGTTGGGTGTAAAGACTGCTGCAGTGCCCTGTAAACATTCACTAAAACGACAGAACCACCAATGCTATTTGGAAAACAAATCAAAAGGAAAATCAAATCGGTAACTTGAGGACAAAGGGAGGCTGTTTTCATAGAAGATCCCTAGTTTGAATATGGAGAGAAGCATTTTCTCTGTCCAAACACTTTAGGCAGACTGCGTGCCAACTCTCCTTTAGCTCACACCACTGAAAAACAAAACCCACGCAGTAAACCAAGTTACTGGGCCAGAGAATGCCAAAGAAGCAAAACACTGCAGTGATGATTTGTTGAAGTTCATAAAACAGAAAAAAATGGAATGTAGTGTTACATTTTTTTACATAAACAAATATTCACTTACAGCATAGATTCCTCCTTTGTGGGCCTTCTCTCCACCCAGTGAGCCAACACGCTCACCATTCGTTCCATCATAGATGAAAATCTGTTGAAATTATACTCGTTAAGAAGACGAGGAACATTATTTTGTACACAACTGCAGTTTACATGAATTTATTTCCTCATGCCTCTTCTGGGTGCAACATCCCTAGATCATACATATATTATTTAAGTAAATATCATAGTGATAGTTGCTTTATTAAGGTAATCTTACTTTAAAACTTTCATACCCACACCTGGTGATCTAACACTCACCTGGCCATCAGCACCGGCTGTGACAAACCGACTTCCATCTGGAGAGAAACGGACACAGTTGACAAACTGGCTGTGGTCCTTTAGCAATCACCAGGGAAACCGAGGGGAAGAGAAAATTGTGGAAAATTATTCATAAAGAAAGACTGTGCACTTTAATATACAGTTCATATTAGTATTTTATGTGGGCCAGTCCCTTACACTTTCAGCTGTTATGACAAATCATGACATATAACCATTAGTCAACATAAATTCACAGTCCTTCCTTTTAGACCATTAGTGCTGGTCAAGGCTCAGGTTTATTTACACAAAAACTCAACAAAAACTAAACACTTTTCGTGCAGAATATTTTCAGAGCTGTACAATAACAAAATCCTTAGACTGCTGCCGAGGCCAAAAGAAAAAAAAAATAAAAATAAAAAAATAAATGCCATATATATATATATATATATTTTTTTTTTTACACTTAAAACTAAACTTGTATAGTGGGGAAAAAAAACTGCAGACTGAATTGTAAAACCAGACGTCCATGTTCTTTAAGTAGAAGACACATTTTAAAGGCCTGGTGCTCAAAAATATATAGAAATGTTTCCAGAGAGAAGGCCTGGTTTTAGGAATGTGGCTCGTGCATTCTCCAAGATTTTATGGGGGAAGTGGGTTATGTAACATGGAAACAGACAAACAAGGCCACACTGTCAAAAGCCACCAGGGCTAGACAGACTTGAAATGACCAACAGGCATTACAAGTAAGACACAAGAAAGATCCTCAATCTACTGCTATGTCAGATCTAACTACTTTGCTTAAACACAATTATCCCTTTCAAAAAATGATCAATGATCAAATACCTTGAGTGGAGAAAAAAAAAGCATATGTTAATCTCTGCAACTCACACGCAATGTGAACTTGAACTTGAAGGGAGGCCCCTCGAAGAAGGAACCACAGGTGTCATCGCTGGCAGTGGCGAGGCGGTAAGGGCGTTTCTGCCTTATGTCTACACTGTTGATTAATTTGGAGTGGCCAGAGACCTCCCCCACTGAGGAGCCAGAGTCCCACAGGAAGACTGCCCCAAACCTGCAGGAAGAGATGAACACACATTAAGTTGTGCCAGGTTTGTGTGAGAGGAATAAAGACAGTTCAAAGACTTTAATATAATAACAAATCTACAAGCCTCTCAGGATGAAATGGAAAAAAAAAACATATAGAAAATACTGCATCGTGCTAAAGTCACAATAAAATAATGATTATGCTATGGATATTTATTTATTTTCATCTTGCCCTGCAGATTTGGTAAAACAAGTAACATGCTGGAAAGCCCTTAACTGCGCCATAGTAATGTACTTTAAATAGTATTCACACACTGCACAGCACTTAACTGACATTTTAGACAGAGCCTTGAGTAATCATTAATAATAACTATACCATAATTGCATAATAATTGGCATGTTGAAAAGAAAGATTTCTAAAGCAAATAATGGACTTGTGCCCAGTGCACACTGGTCAGTGTGACTTCCTGCTTTAAGGAGGAGTTTCTCATGAGACTGAATGAGGGTACTCAGAGTTTTATGAGGCTACCTGCTTTCATTTACTGAGGATAAGTGCCCCCCGGTACTCACTTCTCTCTTCCATCCCCAACTACAGCAATCCTCTTGCTGTCCTCTGTCCATGCAATGTCCTTGATCTTGCCCGAAATAGGGGTGTACTCGTACTTGAGCAGGTGCTCCTTCTGGGTCGTGTCCCAGATACGGATCTTTCCGGATGCATCTAAAAGGTTTTAAATACAATTACTATTACTATAGCACTGACATAACCAACTACATGCACACGTTTGTTGGCACAAGTTTATTTCTGGGTTGTTTACCTCCAGATGCAATGTAGAATCCACTGGGGGCATACTTGGCAACAGTAACTGGATGGGCATGTTCAGTGTAAATGTCTGCGATAGCCGGGTTCTGTAAAACATAGGAAATGTGAGACATCAGCAGGTCTGCGTCTGACAAATGGTACAAGTGGTTCCCTTAAATCAGTACAAAGAAAAGGAAAATTGTGTCTTTTTTTTTTTTTTTTTTTTTTAAAAGGCATGGGGGAGTTTAGCTTATTTTGGGAGTTTTGGCTATGATAACATTTTACTCATAAGACTGATTAAGGAGATAAAAAGGCAAACAAGCATCTAAGTTCAACACAGCTTTGTAGTCAGTGCTCAAAGCACCCTGATCTCACCCTTATAGGTGTGGTTCCAGGTGCACAGGCTATGCTCCATTTGGCTACGGATTGTGTCGCATGTTTTGTAGTGGCAAAAGGGTGAGGAGTGCTAAATTGTAAACACGCTAAACTATTTTTTTGTATGCAACCAGTTCAACTTATCATTGCAGCCAGACTTTGATTTCTTCTTTAAACTTTAGCTTGAAAGTCTTGGCAGAAAGTAACCATGCCATTTCCATTTGGATTTGGAATGACATGATAAATACATGTTTTTACTAGTCTCTCTTGTTATGCCATGATGTTGTTACATATGGCATTTTTCAGTTGCTGCACAAGACATCAGTTCAGGTCAGTATAAGCTACATGTGCCCTTTTGTGTGCCGAATTAAAATGGAAACTATGTCCAACCGGCACAATCTGGCCCTGTGACAGTGAGATTCTACACCCAGAGCACACCTTACTCAGATGCTGGGTGTGGTCAGAGGCGCAACAAAGCAGGAGGGGAATAATAATTAAAATAATTATTAATAATAATTCTGAGGCTGGTGTCAACTTAATTAAAATTTAACTCAGCAAACTCTACACAAACACAATAATTTAGTGTAATTAGTGAGTAAAATGTCATTGTGACTTATACTAATAATGGTCAAAACAATGCCAAAAAACAAATGAATGAATGAATTAATCAACCAATCAGCAACATCTGTTAAACATAACTTTCAAAAATTAGAATTACTTCAATGTTCCTGATGATGACGCACTTCCCATTGGTATAAAGGAAGTTGTTGCCTTTGGGATCGCCACCAATCACTTTTGCAACTCCCCTCTCCATCTGAGGGAGACTGGCGAATACATGTTCTGAAAGAGTAGACATGACAAGAAAGATGAAAGGTGTTGCCAGACACATGACAGAAAATGCAAAGCACTAAGCTCAATAAGTGACTGTTTGCAGACAGAAATGACCACGCAGTATATCTATATAGGCAAACATGTTGACAGAGCTTGAAAACCTGTAACTTCTTCTGCCTTCACTAACATCTCATACCACGACAGTTTCAGGTACAATCAGATACAATATAAAGAGTACACAGAGTTAATCGGCATTGCCTAAATCTCCATTAGCTACTCTGGGGACTTGATGTGTTGAACACGTTCTCTCATTCGTCATTGATCTTTCCAGACACTTTGACCACACTGCCAGGTCTGTCCTCACTGGTCTAAACAGTGTTCAGACAACTTTAGTACAAAGCTGCTTTTCTCCTGAAAAATGAAGTTCACGGAGGGTTTGGCCACTGCATGACAAACACCTGAATATCAGTTTAGGAGAAGTTTGAGCTTACACAAGGTTTTTATCCTGTAAAACAAATGGACAAAAACAAGATGACAAAAAAGAAGAAGGATATAAATGTAATATGTTCTTTCTGCTCTTCACTTCCTGAAATCTTTTTTGGCAACATTATGTGCTAAGATGGCAAATTGCTTCCAAATGTATAACAGATCGTTTAAAGGCTTGTTTTGTTGTTTGAGTTCTTTATTTATTAGAGAAAAAAAATTACGAGCCTCCTTAATCTTATAACTGCCTTTTTTTTTATACATTGATGGAAATTCACCAATAAAACGTTTTCTTACCATTAGGAGAGATCATTAAATCTCAATGCTTACAAGACTGCTGTAACTAGGCTGGTGCACTTATTGAGCTTCCGCATTGTTTCTCAGATTTAAAAAATAAATAAATAAAATTACAGTTTTTCACCAGCAGCTCGACATTAAAATTACAGCCGAACCGTCTGATCAGCAGCCACAAACAGTGTATCTGTGAGCTACTTCCCCAGCAGCGGTTCCTGACTGTCTGGACATGTCATAACAAAGCGATGTGAGCTGAACTATTTCCTCTGGCTGACGTTAGCTCAACCAGCTAAGGCTAACTTAAATGAACAGCAATGAACTGCATTTCGAGCCGGAGCATCTTCACAGCAAACCGTGGTTCTCGGACACGGCTCCGCAGTAAATCTGCTATACTCATCGCCATTTCGGGATTGTGTCTTTCATTTGCCGAGACGAAGTGTCAAAACTCGCGCAGCTGTGTATGGGCGAGGCTAGCTAGCTGAGGGCTACCTGGCTGACTAGCTCGATGTGCTGAATGGTGTCGCCCAGAATGAGGGTTTGGTTGCATTTCCTCTCGGCCGCTGCCACTGAATATAAGACAGACTTACTCAGTTCATGCGGCATTTTCCCTGCTAGTCTCTTTCTTGACGTTACTCTTCCAAATGAATGAGACAGCGAAGCTTCCCCCGGCTGTGCACTCCCCGATCACACAAACACGGAAGCGGGTGCAGGTCTCGCACAGCCTGGCTTTGTCCATATATAGTAAACTCAGATACTACGCTGCTGCTGTCAGCCACTAACCGTGCGCTGCAGCTGTAAGGGCGATTCCCCCTCAGTATTGTCTTTCAGGCCTCCAATAGCTCCCCAAATCAGATGGGCTACTTTAACCCCAGTTTCATCGTCGTTGCAATCATTGCAAATGCAGTCACAGAGCTAATCCGTTTTTTTTGTTGTTGTTGTTGTTTTTTTACCTGAAAGATAAATGCCAGATGCCCTTTGAAAACCAAACAAAGTCAAACATGTTTCTGGCAACCAATTTTAGTTGGACAAGGAAATAGAGCCACATGGTTGGAAAGAGGCCAAATAAACCTGGTAGCTAATAATAATATTATTATTATTATTATTATTATTAGTAGTAGTAGTAGTAGTAGTAGTAGTAGTAGTAGTGGTAGCATTTTGTCCATCTTTCAGTTCCATTAGATTGTAATTGACCTCACTCACAAAGTTTATTGCAGCTCAGGGTCAAAGTTCAACAGACATGAACTCTGGGCACACCCATTTAGGGACATCCACGCATAAACCATCCTAACATCACACACAAACAGAGGAGGCATTTGAATGCTGCTGTTAAAAGATTATCTGGGTATTTCAAAGATTGCCAGGGATGTACACTTCAGTGGCTCGAATGTAATTATAATGTATGAGAGGGACAAAAGAGGAGGGGTTTGTACACAGAGCTAGGACTGCCTGAGAAGCCCGACTCAGGGCAAAATTGTCACTAATTAAGAGATGTGCCACTTTGGCCCCCAGAGAAAATTATGCTAGCATAAATAACCAAATTAATTGCCCCGACAAGGTAAAGGAGGACTATTTAATAAGTGTCAGAGGGTAGCCTGCTGATCTACAGTTTCATGGTGGTGTTTTTAAGATCCGATGTCACCCAGTGTGTCAGTGGGGGGAATCACTGGCCTAGAATAGGATTGGGAATTCCCTGACCTATTTAGGATGGACCCCTTTCAGAGGGTGGCTGTGGTAACAGCCAATGTAATGTTACAACAATACAGAATTTTAAATACTACATTATAAGCAATAGGAAACAGAATGAGGCAGATTTATGAGTGAGTGTGAAAACGTGCGTCCTCAGCTGTTCACATTAAGATGGACATGGGGGAACAGCTAGACATTTTGGGCCCCACCGAGCTCAACTCAACAACAGCTTTGAGACAATAAATAACCATAGTCCTTTCCAGGGGCCCTGTCTGGCTCTGGCCCCCCCTGAATCATTCAAACTACGGGGGAACACTAAAGCTTCAGCAGGACTGTATTTATTGCAACATCATTGTATGCCACAGCACAACGAGGTTCTCCTGTTTACTATTTTGTTCACCTCTTTCTGAATTCTCCTCATAACTTCATCAAACATTTCTGTCCTTGCTTTCAGTCGTACCCTGTCTTCAGTATCAGTATGCCATCCTCATTACAGCTCATCCCAGCGATAAGGAGACTTTACAAACAACCATTTCCTGCTTATGTACACCGACGTTTTTCCTGTTCGAATTGTTTTGTGTTGGTTTTACATTCATGCAGTTTCAAGCTACAGATATAAACATTTTGTCAAATACAACAGATTTGTGTGTGTGTGTTGGTGCTTTTGTTTTACTTGTTTTTGTCTCCTTCCAACAGTAAAATGATTGTCTCAATGAATAAGTGGAAGATAGAAGATGAGATTACTGTGCTGCCAAACAGTTTCATCCATGAGGTGTAAGGTAACAAGCAATGACTTTGTGTTTTAAACTTGTCTTCTTCCTAAGACAACATCCAACAGCTGGAGGAAGATCACCTTTGTTGCACCATGTGGCTTCAAATCTTGCCTTTTGTTTAGATTATTTTATTCAAAGAAAAACATCTCCTTTCTGTGGTGTCATTCCCAAACATCCCAAACTCAGGATTTTGTTCAAGATAATAGGCTACAAGTTACAAATTTGCAACGTGATATGCTCAGGTTGGCTTCGTACCATTTGGTGTACTAAGTGTCCTGGAATAAGACAGTTGCCAGTGTAGGAAGGAGGGGGGAGGAGGAGGAGCAGGCTTTGCACTCGGTTGCCTGCCACACCTGCTCCGTCCATCCACCTGGGGGCACTGTTGTCCGGTGGTCAGCGCTACACTGCTGGTGCACCACAGAAGAAGCAGCTCCTTCGCTGCATGTCAGTGACGATGGCGGCCGCCTTGAGGGGAAGCTTGGTAACATTGGTCAAGGTGAGTGTACAGAGGATGTTTACCAGCGTGTTTTGTTAGTACTTCGGTAGGAAAAGAGCCGCTGTGGTTGAAGTTGTATTTTGTTAAACTCAACAAGCACTTTTTTTAATAAACTGTCAAGGGAACACTCTTACAGCTTCCATCTGTGTGTTATTGCTAATCATGAGCCTCCTTCACTGACACATGTCCCGTCGTCTCAGGATTAAAAACGATAAAGTGTTTTGTGGTTCTGTTGCTTCAGGGGGAAAACAAATCTCGGTTAATTTTGGTTGTCAGTAGATACTCGTCAAACAAGAAGAACCTCATTAGATAAGATCTTTTTGGTAGCTAAAGTGGCTAACTGACTCTGCTAACCCTGCCATGGTAACCCCCCTGTCCTTAATGAACCACCAGTCACACTATGCAACAACAGCACACATCTTATCCCAGCAGTAGCTAACCATCATGAGAAGAGCAGACCAGATAAGAAGACTGAACAGCCTCTTCAGATAATGTGCTTGTGATTTGATAATTAAATCTATCAAATTCTCCAGTTTTCTGAAAATGTCAGTGGGAATCAACAGATGTGAAGTTAGCTTTTCTCTAAATGTGTTAAATCTGCAGGTGTCATGGTTGGTTGAGTCGTTATTTTGAAAGATGACTGTTGAAGCGAATTGTTTATTTTATTTATTCCCATTTATTTATCAGGCTGCTCTTCATACACACACAGTCACATCCATCTCTACCTGCCTCAGTATATCTAATCAGATAGGAATCATTGTGCAGTGGATGATACAAATAAAATACTCCATCAGATTATCACAATATATATAATTTTATATTCTAATATCAATGCACATTGTGATATAAATCATTTTCTGGGAAATTGGTTAACAAATTCTTAATGTAACAAGAATGTCTGTTTTTGACTAATTCAGCAAATTAAACTGAAATTGAAACTGACACTACTGACACTAGTCGACACTACTTTGTTTTAAAGGGGTCACAAGCCAAAAAAGTTGGGAACCATTGTCCTAATATATTCAGAGATGATAAAGAGATACTACAATATGGCAAAATCTCAGACAGTAGACACATTTATTTTGCCTCATATACCTACAGTATATATACAATCTAGTAAGCCTGCCCCTACTTGTAGTGACTGTCGTTTTTGACCCCATCCTTCAGGGCCTGAGTGGCCCCCGGTGGCAGCAGCTGGCCTCTCGACCACTGAGCTTATCTGCTGGTCTCTGTGGTCCAGAAGCCCCGCCTGCCCGCGCAGATGCTATCTTCAAGGTCACAATGGTTCCAGGGGATGGAGTAGGACCTGAGCTGATGACGGCTGTTAAGGAAGTCTTTAAGGTATATTTTAAAAGGACAGAGCTGGATTCCCAGAGTTTGTTAAATTTATTAATAACTTTATTGAATAATGTTCTTGCAATTAAATAGTAAGAAATGCACAAGTGTCAGTTACATGAAATCCATAAATGTATATACTTTTCCTCAACAGTAGAAAAAAAAAACAGCTAAAATTTAGGAAAAATATATCTTCCACTGTTAATGTAGCAAATGTAATGTTTTTTGGATGTTCTTCAATAAACTTAGACATTAGCAGTATTCTAAAACAAGCAGGAGTTTAGAGAATGTATGCCGTACTTACAACTTTAAGGGGTATCTCTTAAAGTTGGTTTCTGATTTCAAAAATAAATAAATAAATAAATTCTGTCTTCTTTCTGCTTCCTGTCCAGGCAGGAGATGTCCCGGTAGAATTCGAGGAGTTCCACCTGAGTGAGGTACAGAACATGGCCAGTGAGGAGAAGCTGGACCAAGTGTTGACTTCTATGAAGAACAACAAAGTGGCCATGAAAGGTAGCTTTCCTTCTTCCTTTTTTTTTTTATCTCGTTTTCATACTAGCACTTTTTGAGTTGTTTAAAAGGATGCAGTGAACTACAGTGGTTGAAAATAGAGCACAGTAAATTAGGGTTTAAATGTATGTGTTTGCGGCATGTGTGTTTATCCAGGAAAGATCCACACGCCCATGGAGTTCAAAGGGGAGCTGGCTTCATATGAGATGAGACTGAGGTAAAATTAGGAAGTCATTTTGTGTTTCTTCGTCTTTTTTTTTTTTTTTTTTAAGTTTCTTTTAAGTAACCCTCCCTGTCAATTCCCCAGGCGTAAACTGGACCTGTTTGCTAATGTGGTTCATGTGAACAGCCTGCCGGGCTACAGCACTCGCCACAACAACCTGGACCTAGTCATCATCCGCGAACAGACTGAGGGGGAGTACAGCTCGTTGGAGCATGAGGTAAACAACACTCCTACTCCTTACTGCAGGCACAGGATAAACAGTGGTTTTAAACCCACGTGAAAAGGAAATGTTTTTTTTTCCCTTTGAAGAGGGAGATTTCCCATGAGCACACTGAGAGATTTGTACAGCATTAAACTGGGTATCAAAACATAGATGTCTCACTCAGACATAGATGATGAAATGGTACATTGTTTTTGTGTGTGTGTGTGTGTGTGTGTGTCTTCAGCTTTTCTTTTGAGCTACTTCTCACTTATACTGGGGAGTAAACATTCATTGCTACTCATAATGAATCTTACTTTTCCAGTAGACTCATTTTTATCATAAGTTTGTTGGCAGCTTGACTATAAAAATTTTATCTTCACTGGGCTCCCTAATGAACTTAAAGCCTGAAAAGACACTTTAGCAATAGGCATGAAACATGTGTGAAATATGAGCATTTACGGTAAAGACAGCTTCATTCATTAAAATGTAAATGAATATGTTCTGTCAGACATTAGATGAACTGAAAAATGCCTCGGCTGTACAATGTATAAGGTGCAATATATTTTCATCCTCTTGCAATGTGGATTTATCAAGTCTCCAATAAAAGTGGCTGTATTAAAATGTATGTGCCATTTTCTTGCTCTTCAGAGTGTGACGGGTGTGATCGAATGTTTGAAGATCATCACCAGAGAGAAGTCACGGCGCATCGCCAAGTTCGCCTTTGATTACGCCACCAAGAAGGGGCGAAACAAGGTCACCGCTGTTCACAAAGCCAACATCATGTAAGGAAATAGAAAAGCTCCCCCTTTGCTGTTTGTCTAATGTATATTTTTGGAAACATATCCTTCTATTAATTCTTTAAAACTGTGGTAATTTCACAGCCATAGCAACACTTGTCCTCATCCCTTGTCTTGTTACAGGAAATTAGGTGATGGCCTGTTTCTGCAGAGCTGTGCGGAGGTGGCACAGCTGTACCCCAAAATCAAATATGAGAACATAATCATTGATAACTGTTGCATGCAGGTACATACAAACTCACCTAATATTGTTAATAAATGATTTGTTGTGATACAATCATATTATATTTTATACCTAATAGTCAAACAAACTTTGGATCCATATGTATTTGTCGTAATTCTCTTGCTGCTCTTGATTAAAAATAAAAACAAATGTAATTTTACTATAGTAAATGATCATAATTACTAATATTGTTTTTTTACTGACTGGCTAAAGACAGCTGATTAGGTTACAGTGTCACTTTTCCATTTCACGTTTAAAGTGGTCGTTACCTGTGTTGTGTGTCTGCAGCTGGTCCAGAACCCATACCAGTTTGACGTGCTGGTGATGCCAAATTTGTACGGTAACATTATCGATAACCTGGCAGCAGGGCTGGTTGGAGGAGCAGGAGTTGTTCCTGGGGAAAGCTACAGTGCAGAGTATGCTGTGTTTGAGACTGTGAGTTTACACTGACCTTTCCCTCTGTTTTATTTGTCTTTCATGTGTTTCACAGTTCAGCAGACATCCTCTTTTATGTTTTCCTTACTATGTTTATGAGTTTACTATTTATACCTGTTTAGATGAGAATATTATAGAAAACAGTATTATGAATTTATATTACTATTGATGGTCTGTTGAATACTGCAACCCTTTTCTGTTACTGTAATTCCCATGCTATTCATGCCCTATATCTTTTCCCCATCAGGGTGCGCGCCACCCGTTTGCACAAGCTGTAGGGAGGAATATTGCCAACCCCACAGCCATGCTTCTCAGTGCCGCTAACATGCTCAGGCACCTCAAGTGAGTCAACCTCTTAGGCCTTGTAGTAACAAGTATACCACGTTTCACACCATACCCTTGTGTCCTCTGTCTTAGTCTACCGCACTTCTCGAGATTTAGAAAACAGCTTCATGTTCTTGTCGGTCTGAATGTGGACATGTATACAAGACAGTTCTGGTCACCTCTTAATTGTCACTGTATTGTGTTGCAGTCTGGAATATCACTCCCAAATGGTGTCGGATGCTGTCAAGAGGGTCATCAAACAGGGCAAGGTAAGTGTGTGTGTGCGTGTTATTGTGTTTCACTTGTTTAGCCGTTGTTCAGGTGATGTCCACTGGCCTGTCAATGTGGAGACACCATGACATAAACATGTCAGACAGCACTAACACCAAAGAAGGGCTAGCTTTTCTACATTTACTAATACCATTAGAGCAAAATAACAACGGGTTATTCTGCAGGATGAGGATGCGTGAAGCCAACCTTCCTACCAACCTTCTTAACCTGCCGCTCAATGGTTTTGTGGGTCTGTAACTGCAATCTTACACATACAGAGTTTCAGTGTGCTGCCCTGTACAGCTAACCAAAGAGCTTTGTCACATAAACAAGTCAAATAGCAGCAATGACACAAACTCATTAAGTGTAATACTAGCAGTTCTTGACCCACAAATGTCTTCATCTAACAAACTGCAAACTACACTTCAGCGTGTTAGAGAGCCTTTGATTACACTACTTTTGAAACTGTATGTCTTAGCTCCTCTCTTGCATTTCTCTGTCTTGCTTAATTTGTCCTAAATGTTCAAGCTGAATGCAATTGTCACCAGGAAAACATTTTTTCTTATTTTTTTACATTATTTTATTAAGTTTTTTACATTTTTATCTCATGGCACTTTGCACTTTTTGTTGCACTTTGTGATCTCTATCTGTAAAAAGTGCTATATAAATAAAATTAACTTACTTACTTACCTGCCTTTTGTACCCAATCCCTGTTGACACTAACTCACACTGACGCAAACACTAGCATGAAGTGGGTCAGCCTTCGTCCCTCAGACAGCTGTCTAAACTGCATGATCAGTTCAGGTCTGAAAATCACATTTCAGCTATATCATCTCAAAATTAGTTTGTTCAGGCAGCTGTGTGAATGTGAATGAACCGTTTTTAAGGAATGCTTGTCAACTGAAAGCAGAATTTGCCAGCATGTTGTCTGAAGTGCCCTTCCTCTCCCTCTTCCCCCTCCTTAAATCCCTCCTCTCCTTGTACCCCACTATCCTGTGTGTGTGTGTGTGTGTGTGTGTGTGTGTGTGTGTGTGTGTGTGTGTGTGTGTGTGTGTGTGTGTGTTTTTGTGT